>VSDK01017448.1:823949-874818 GCA_009767595.1 Symbiodinium kawagutii | reverse complement strand
GACGACGACGACGTTGGTTTTGACGACTAAAAATGTCCTCATGCATCTTGTATGTGGGCTTGAGCACAAATGATGTACTTCGAAAGCGAGCGATAGCCATAACAGTTTTGGGATGGTTGTTGTTACATCCATTATTCATGCATAGCTCCATATATCGGACTTCGTGTTTCTTGAGCCAGGTCGGTATTCGTCAACAATGGGCCCACTATATCTGACAGATTACCAAGGGCGTAGAGCCAAGTTCGACGACAAGCCCAACCAAAGCTTGTGCCGCCCATCATGGCCTTCCCACTGACCCTGGCGCCAGCTGATCCCCTCTGAGCTTTGGCGCCAGAACTCCTCGGACATTCCCTCGCTGTTGGGCATGACCTCCGCCCCCACGCAACGGCACTGGACCGACCAGTGACTGAAGCGCCATCATTGCGCTTGGGATTTGTTACTCTTGGTGGAGATTCATGAGCATTCAGAATGGTTTGTCAAACGTGATATTAAAGTTTGTTACTTGTTGGTGATTGTCCATTGGAAATGATCCATTGGCGATGAAGCTGCAATGCTGATTAGCAATGATTCTGGTTATTGACAATAAAAATAACGATTGAGAACAATCGCAAATGGTGATAGTTCGTTCCTCTCTTTGCAAGGGTAGTCCTCACTCATTGATGAACCATCAAATATTGACCCTCAATCTTCAATCACTTGCCACTCACCATCGACAATTCACCACGAGACTTGACTGTCAGGCAAGATGCATTGACCATCAAACATTACTCAATGAGTAATGATCAATTGTCAAGTACAAGCCATTTAAACAAGTGACCATCATAATCATTGGTGGGAGCTACCAGTATATAAACTGGTTCATTCACCCTGGCCTACAGCAATCCTTATTCGAATGTTCATTGACCGATCTCTGTGGTCCAGGATGGACAGCCACCAATTCAATCCAATTCACCGGGCAGTGTTGGAATCTTCACTGCAGTGCCTCAGCTTTTTTCATCACGATGCGTGGCTGTGCTATCCACAAACATTATTCCGGCCTACCACTGCAAGATGCTCCTTGAAGCGGTGGTTTGAATCACATGGTGCTTATCATGGTTTTGTAAGGGAAAGAATCATGCTCAGTATAATCCACAGAGTGCATGATAAGACTGCGAATGCTGCTCGGCAAGACTACCTGATCCAGGTTTTGGTCAAATTCCTCGCCGAAAGTCAAAGTTTGCAGGTTGCTTGGCAATGTGACCCGATCCAGGCTCTGGTTAAAGTCATCGCCAAAAGTCAATGTTTGCAGGTTGATCGGCAAAGTCACCCGATCCAGGCTCTGGTCAAAACGATAGCCAAAAGTCAAAGTTTGCAGGTTGCTTGGCAATGTGACCCGATCCAGGCTCTGGTTAAAGTCATCGCCAAAAGTCAATGTTTGCAGGTTGATCGGCAAAGTCACCCGATCCAGGCTCTGGTCAAAACGATAGCCAAAAGTCAAAGTTTGCAGGTTGCTTGGCAATGTGACCCGATCCAGGCTCTGGTTAAAGTCATCGCCAAAAGTCAATGTTTGCAGGTTGATCGGCAAAGTCACCCGATCCAGGCTCTGGTCAAAACGATAGCCAAAAGTCAAAGTTTGCAGGTTGCTTGGCAATGTGACCCGATCCAGGCTCTGGTTAAAGTCATCGCCAAAAGTCAATGTTTGCAGGTTGATCGGCAAAGTCACCCGATCCAGGCTCTGGTCAAAACGATAGCCAAAAGTCAAAGTTTGCAGGTTGCTTGGCAATGTGACTCGATCCAAGTTTTGGTTGAAATGCCGGCCAAAAGTCAATGCTTGCAGGTTGCTCGGCAAGGACACCCCATCCAGGCTGTCACTAAAGTAACACGTCAACGTGTGAAGGTTGCTCGGCAAGGTGACCCAATGCAGGCTCTGGTCAAAACGATCGCCAAAAGTCAATGTTTGCAGGTTGCTCGGCAAAGTCACCCGACCCAGGCTCTGGTTAAAATCATCGCCAAAAGTCAATGTTTGCAGGTTGCTCGGCAAAGTCACCCGATCTAGGCTCTGGCTGAAGTAACCACCAAAAGTCAAAGTTTGCAGGTTGCTTGGCAGAGTCACCCGATCTAGGCTCTGGCTGAAGTAACCACCAAAAGTCAAAGTTTGCAGGTTGCTTGGCAGAGTCACCCGATCTAGGCTCTGGTTGAAGTAACCACCAAAAGTCAAAGTTTGCAGGTTGCTTGGCAGAGTCACCCGATCCAAGTTTTGGTTGAAAGCAAAGCCAAAAGTCAATGTTTGCAGGTTGCTCGGCAAAGTCACCCGATCTAGGCTCTGGCTGAAGTAACCACCAAAAGTCAAAGTTTGCAGGTTGCTTGGCAGAGTCACCCGATCTAGGCTCTGGTTGAAGTAACCACCAAAAGTCAAAGTTTGCAGGTTGCTTGGCAGAGTCACCCGATCCAAGTTTTGGTTGAAAGCAAAGCCAAAAGTCAATGTTTGCAGGTTGCTCGGCAAAGTCACCCGATCTAGGCTCTGGTTGAAGTAACCACCAAAAGTCAAAGTTTGCAGGTTGCTTGGCAATGTGACCCGATCCAGGCTCTGGTTAAAGTCATCGCCAAAAGTCAATGTTTGCAGGTTGCTTGGCAATGTGACCCGATCCAAGTTTTGGTTGAAAGCAAAGCCAAAAGTCAATGTTTGCAGGTTGCTTGGCAGAGTCACCCGATCCAGGCTCTGGCTAAAATCATCGCCAAAAGTCAATGTTTGCAGGTTGCTTGGCAATGTGACTCGATCCAAGTTTTGGTTGAAAACAAAGCCAAAAATCAATGTTTGCAGGTTGCTCGGCAAAGTCACCCGATCCAGGCTCTGGTTAAAATCATCGCCAAAAGTCAATGTTTGCAGGTTGCTCGGCAAAGTCACCCGATCCAGGCTCTGGTTGAAGTCATAGCCAAAAGTCAACACTTGCAGGTTGCTTGGCAAAGTCACCCGATCCAGGCTCTGGTTAAAATCATCGCCAAAAGTCAATGTTTGCAGGTTGCTCGGCAAAGTCACCCGATCCAGGCTCTGGTCAAAACGACCGCCAAAAATCAATGTTTGCAGGTTGCTTGGCAAAGTCACCCGATCCAGGCTCTGGTTAAAGTCATAGCCAAAAGTCAACATTTGCAGGTTGCTTGGCAAGGTGACATCCTTCATGCTTTTATTGAAGGCATAGCCAAGAATTAAGTGATTGATGGTTTGGGGAAGATGGTGCAGGCAACTAGTGGAAGATGTGCCTTCTATGTGTGTCACTCCTGCTAATGCAGTCTCTCGTTCGGAGACTTCGAATCCCTTGACACATTTCCATGCAGCAGCTAGATCAGTGGGAACGTAGGTGCAGGACAATGTTGCAGATTTACCGGTGATGCCTTGCTGTTGCAGTGTTTGGTCGAGTATCAGCGGTGAAGCAAGGTAGTGAAGACTGGGCTTTGCACCTCTCTTCGGCGAAAACTGCATTGCTACCATCCGAACCAGCTCCCTTCCCAATGCGGATGGGCAAAGGTTTACGATGCATCCTTCACCGTTCAAACAGATCACATTAATTTCAATTAGCTGCAAACCATCACAAGATGATGAGTCTGAGTCGCCGTCATGATTGCTGGACGCCATGTGGAAACAGACATTGATCGCCCATCCAACCGCTGGCTGAGAGCAAGAACACTTGAGCCAGAGATGTCGAATTTCTATGTTGTAAATAGCTCTCCTTACTATCGACGGGATCGTAAACTGCAACACATTTACATATCTAATTGGGTGATTGCAAAATCAAATATTTTCTGATAATCTAAAGCGGCAACGGAAATGACGATGTGTACGTCAATGGACCACAACAATGATCAACAACGCCCAAAACCGCATCATCAACAACACGAAAAACTAACCAACCATATAGCAATGGCGGTTCTCAAGTGCTATTCTGCCGGCAATTACCATGGTTTCATCCCATAGATGACGAAAATGGTTTGACTCTCGGGATGGGTTCGGTGCTATGGCTGTTGGTTGGTAAATATTGACCCAGTTCGCAAGCGTTGGCTTATCCCCTATTCAACTGCTGTATCAACCATTAACCATCATTAACCAGCTAGTTAGCCACTAGCTATGGTTTCTTAATCATTTATTAACCATCAAGTAACCGGCTAGCGGCTAGTGAAGCATGGTGGTTGGTTGGTTCACCAAGATAAACACCACCACCACGGTCCAGCCAAGTGGCAGGTCCGAGTTGGTAGCTGTTGCTCGGCCTGGCACACTTCCGTGGGTTTCGTGGGACCATGGACGTGATCTCCTATGCCTGCCCTGGCTGAAGCACGAGACATGGAAGTCTTCTGAGTCAAGACCCATCCCAACAAATATGGTGATTTCTCAAGCCATACGCCCAAAACGGTTGGTTTATGAGTAAAGACGATTGAGATTGGATGATGGGGGGCACCCCCATTTTAAGGAACCTCCATATGAGGCACGCTAGATATCGCTGGATGATCATGAAAGGTAGGATAGAACCACACTGGTTACAGGTGGTTGACTTGATGAGCCACACTGGATGATCAGCCAGAGAGAATTTGGTTGGTAAACAATATGATTGCAACCACCGACCTAATTCCCTTGGGTTGGCTACTCATGCCATGTGATCGTCAGTTCTGAATCCTTCATGATTTTCTTGTTGCTAATCCTGTGCGACACAGTAGTGCCCCCACTAAACGGGGTGGAAGTCTCAACAGGAAACGGCTATGGGAAAGTAGCTGCCATTCAGAGTCTTTGTCATGCACCGTTCCCATGCCAAATGTAGTTCCAGTTGATGCAAAGAACTTTAAACTGAATCTGTGGAACTTCGTATCCGCACCTGAAATCTATCTATCTATTGTATATAGTCTGCCTGTTTTTGTCTACGTGCAATGATCTGTTTCTATCCATCTACTTGTGGTCCATTCACCCAATTGTCTCATCAATTCACCCATCTGTACCTATCTATATCTCTCTATTCCCCTCACTGATTTGTCTAAGTCTGTCTACAATACCTATGTGTCTATGTCCATGTACCTCTCTGATCCATCTACGTATCTAATCTAACTACCTGACTCAAATGTCTAGCGATCTATTCATCCAGCTTTCCAATCTCTCTATCCAATGTTCCAATCTCTCAGTCAAATCTACGCAGCTGTTTATCTTGCTGTGAAGGGTTGTGCATCTGTGGATTCCCAGTCCCCTTCTTCACCAGCCTCGCCTCACTTCCAGTCGCAACACATCACCACGGCCAGAAACGTTGATGCTCTTCCGGCGCTGGTTGTCTCGCATGCGGATCTGCAACAGGCCTCACCAGGCGGATTTGGGCACTGCCACGGAGGTACCCTCTAAGGTGTCCACCAGTTGAATAGAATTACCAAGTTTTGGGGAGGAAAAAAATGCTTGGGAGTACATATTCCCTCAGCAAGGACCAAGAATGGTGATGCAAACAACAAGTGCCTTTCCAATCTCGAGGAAGAAAGATTTATGCTTTGAAACAAACAGGACAAGGATCAAACCACCCGTGAGGCTGATGAAGCAATGCTACAAGGATGATTTGCTCCCACGGTGGCAAAAAAATCAGTCACCACTGTAACAATAAAATTCCATGAGCAAATCCAAACATTTGGCAATGCAAGGATTCATAAGCATAGTATAGCCATGAAGATCCTACTTGTACAGTAATACGAAAGTGACTGAGCTGTGCACTCCCAGAACAAACAAATGGACAAACAAACAAACAAACGAACGAACGAACGAACAAACAAACAGACAGATAGACAGGCAGACAGACAAACAAACAAACACGCTTCCAGAGCAGGGTTGAATGATAGATGTCTTCTTGGGACTTCTTTGGAGGGTTCATGTTTGCCAGCACATTCTCCAAGTTTGGATGAATCTGAGCTGACGCTACCTGACCGACAAGAAAGAAAGATCCAACCAGCGAGGATGAAGCCTCCACCAGACTTACGAATATGGACATGTCATCATGAAGCAAATTCGAGGCATCAAAAGATATCAAAAGCAAGCTGAGGTGCAACCATCCACGGTGAAGATAACTAGGTTGTGAGCAATAGCTATGCCATGCAAATAAGGGTCATGTATGGCCAGCCAAACTGCATAACGAAGGTGGTAGGCATGAAAAAACAGGCATACTGCATACTGTCAAAACATATGCGTGTTGGGTGCTTCCTGAGGCATGGGAGACCCAAATGTGTGGTTTCCCTCAAAAACTGCAACCTTTTTGGGATGATGTCTGATTCATGGCTCTACCCATCAAAAAGTTGCAACAAATGACTCCAGCCCAAGCATGTGGTACCCTTCGCTACTTGCCAACAGTCAAATCACTGTTGTTGGTTGGTGGGACATATCCTGACTTGTCAGATTGAGTAACATCAGGATAGATGACATATCTTTTGATTGAAACCTCAGTCATGGTCAGAACAAATTTGACGAGTTGTTGTTGTCACTGATTGACCTTTGTATACCTTTGTTACTTGATATCGGCTTTCCCTGCTTACAAAAACAATCACAATCAATCTTAAGAAATTCTTCTTGAGCTGACTCTTCAAGCCTGCAACCGCGCCTGAAAATGTCTGGGCACCGATTGGGGCAAAGGAGACCGTCAACAGCCTGAGAACAGTGTTTCAGCCGCCTAGAAAAAACAAAGAAATGGAGTACCTGGGTGTCTCCTAAAATGCTGGTACCACCGTCCAAGAATTGTTCTTGGTGAGGTGGGGACACTGAGGGGCACCCATCCCAGCAGCAACAAGGAATGGCAAAACCACAGCACCATTGTGCAAAAAAACGGATCTATCAATGTGTGTGTGTGTGTAAATTCATGAGCCAAAAATCTGCTTGTTGAAAAGAATTTCACGGGCTATGCGCCTCTGAGTCTTTGCTGATAAACCCTGGTTGTGTCAATTGGTCGTGATTGTTACGTATCGACAATCGTTCACAATCATCATTGACCCTCATCAACCATCACTACAGTGACAGAACATATAATTATCTTAAATGATCATTGACCCATTGTTAACCCTCATTTACCGTCTTTGTTCATCATTGCTAACCATCGCCAAGCATCAACCAAATCTGTGATCAGTAGCAAATGTAACCTAAATGCCATCATGGTGACCTTAACGTCGTCACTGCGACACCAAGCAGGTTGATCAGTCGCAACAGCTCCAGCTACGAGCGTAGCTCCCCAGGTCGCACGGGTGCCACCCATCGAGGTCCCAGGTGCTTTCGCTCGCCCGGCTGCAGAATTCCCGTGGAAGGCACCAAGTCGAAGACCGACTGCGGACGCTGGATGCAGGGAGACAAAGCCATGCGGCAGAGCTGGGGATTCGTGTGGCCTCATCCCCAAAGAAAACATCCCTGATGGGTAATGATGGCTGATAATGGTTACTGATGGCTGATTGTGGTTAATTAGTGATGGTTCGTGATGGCTGAGAATGCTTAGTGATGGCTGGGTCAGTGATAGTGACTAGTGATGGTTGATGATGTTTCGACCACTGATTCCATACATGATCAAGATTGTAACTGAAACCACCAACCAACTAGCCATTCAAACCTGCGGCCGCTGTTTATTAGCAGGGCTACTTACGGACATCAACCAAGAATGACTGACAGTATGTCGTGCATATGGGTGTGGGTGTTCGCAGCCATGGATACAAACAGTTCCTGACCGCAGGGTACCTGTCTCAGAAGTAACTGTCTAGGCATGGGACACGTACGCACAAAAAGGCAACCAAAATTATGCAAACACATACACACATTTGCTGGTCATGTAGAATTTCTCGTTTCTCAATTCAGTCTCGAATGGAGGATCATGCAGCTTCATGCTTTGGGCAAATTGAACCAAATTGAAACAGTACTCAACTAGTGGAAACAACCACGATGGTGGCCTTCTTGCTTCACCAGCATTCGCAATTGGGTGGGTCAATTGGTTGCTTGCGAGCCATGTAGTCTTTGTTGCAAAAGCAAAAACGTGGACACAGAAATTCCAGCTGATATCAAATCATGTCACACAATCTTCAGGGCGAAATTCAACCTGCAGTTTTCCTGGTCTCACCATGTCTCACCCATCACGCGGCCATCACCTCTCTGCCATACTTGTCCTTGGGCTCCACATAGGCCTTGGAGCATGGCCAAACGATGATCCAACTCGTGCACCGAGCGACTGAGCTGCCGGGCCCATTCCACTGGGACTGCTTTCGTGTTGCGGAGCTCAATGCTGACACGCTTCTTGTGACCTTGGAACCAGGAACAGGCTATGGGTTAGGGCTTGAACCATCAATAATAATGGATAATAACCTGCAACCTATAGGTCAACAATGGCAAATGATGGGGGAATGACCAACAAGAATGGAGCAACGGAGGTGGAGCAACAACCCCAACGCCACCTTGCATCATGTGAGATTCACCGCCAAGCTCACAACCAAGTGTTTACAAATGATCGGCGGGACACCCAAGCGCAAAATGATTGGGGTGACGTGGCCTGGCATCACAAGAAGTAGCTTGGGATGTATCGCTGTGGCCAGACAGACACGATTGAAATAGCTCATGTCGCAGGTCAAACCACCGCTTGAGGGTTGGATGACAAATTTCTCATACCGACAACCCTGGTATGCCACCACTATGAGTTGCTGCTGGCCCTGCTGGTTTTTCATTCGACTTTTGACCACTCATTCGATGGTTCTGGACCCCAACGCGGTGATGAACCAAGCGAACAAACTGCATGTTGAATCATGGTGCCTGCATACATGGGTCTGCCCATACGAAATGGCTGGCTGCATCCCCTGCCACAGGTTCACAGCATCGTTTGCGGTACATTGATTGCCACTCTCACATTTGATTAGTATAGCATTAGGCTGTTTGTAGGTCACATCCCTTGGCTTGTTCGCAATCAGCAAGCACATTGGTTCCGTTCTTGAGGTTCGCCTCACGCCACTCGGTCCCCCGAACCAACAATGATGCGTCCGAAGTCAATTGACCTGAGCACAATGGAGCTGGCACTCTGCCTGATCCAACTCCATCACTGGTCGCCAAGCAGTTGCATAGTGATGGGCCAAACTAGTAGGGTCAACGTCATAGTTGCCACTAAGAATGTGGGGTGGTGCTTCCACATACTTGTCCCGCAGCTATAAAAACCTGGGAACACTGCGCTAAAACTCCTGTGAAAAGTGCGGTACACCAAACAACTCCGATAAATAGACTTAAATCAAGTCACAGTTGACCAGCACCGAGGCTGCAGTCTGTCAGACCAAACGACATCAGCATCCCAGGTGGATCTCTATCAGTTGCACCAAGGAGCTCATGGGAGACCACCAAGTCAGGTAGCACGAAATCCGCCAGCAGCTGCACTTTGTAGTTGGGACCGCCCCTGATGCGCCAGCAGCTGGGAATGCTCCTTGGAGAAACTCCAAGCAGCTGGGGAAATCCAAGGTTTTCGCACCCCAAAGTGGACCACAAAGTGGATACAACTTGATGTAAATGGGAAGAACTCCTTGGAACGTCTGGCAGGTAAACTATCATCGAAGGCAATAGTAAAATTCCAGTTGTTCATCCGTATTGTTCCGTAGTTTGCTACCCCTTGCTTGTAGATTCGAAACTTTTCGGCGGGTAGTGGGAGCACTTGAGTTACTGAATGATCTGAATGACAAGTGCCAGTCGCCTCTTTTCATGTGAATTTGGTCCAATCCCGTCGTTGGCAGTAACAGCTCTAACACACTTGATGGGTGCAGAACCTGATGAAAAGCTGACCCAAGTTGGTCAAACCCTCATTGCTTCACTCCTTAGACCTACAATTGGTTTGCCATATGCCCTAGCTAACCAACCAAGCATAGCAAGTGCTTCCCGTACCTTGTTCAATCAATATCCCAAACAAATCATGACAAATCAGCTGGTAAACAGCCCTATACACTCCGAACCTGGGCTGAATCAACATCCGGTAGTTTCCTCCAGCTACCAGCTTCGCAACTGTCCATGCCTCACGGGGAGGTTCCATTCCAACTCCATGGTGCCTGGTCCAGAGACGACGGTATCCTGAAAGTAGGAATCGAATGGGAGGAATTGGTATTTAGATATTATGTATATATGATAGGTATATAGTGGATATATAGTAGGTAAAAAGATATGAATAGCCATGGCATATAGTACTGTAGGTACAGAACGTTATATCATAATTATGTATAATATAAATGGATATCAAAGGCGATTGAAAAAAGGATCTATGATGTAAAAGAGGACCAGGTAATATGATATGATGTAATGTGATGTCATGTAGCAAAGCAATCTTATGTGACTTGATATGATATTGAATTGCCTTCGTCTAATATCACACATACATGCATCATAGCCGTGACTGTCATGCAGTAGAAAGAACATGGATCACTTCCAAGCACAATGAAACTACAGCGATCCGTTGAATTTCGCACATTCTATCCCGTACAGGATGGCTGTTCTCGTCCGCCTAGCGAGCCAACACGCATCAATCGAGAGTTTAACCAATGTTGGTCAACAGCCATGGGATTGTCTGGAGAAGACGTGCTGGATAGAAAAGCACAATCCACATTAATCGTATATATATGATTTAACCATCATATGATCCTCACTTGTCGTTATGAATCAATCATGGCATAACCGTCATGGATCATCGCATAAGTTCAAATGTTTACAAGCTACATCAACCCATCCTCAAGCTACCACTTGGGGCCATCATCCCAGGGGCAGAAATTACAGAAGCCAGGCTACAATGGTGATAAGAACAATGATTTATACTCAATCATAAGATCAACTCATCAATTATAGCCTATAGATAGCCTATAGCAATCAATCTTAGCCATCAACTTCTCAACCATTCATCTACCGATATATGAACCATCATCCAACAGCGCCACCACCAATGGGACACCCAGCCAGGGGCATGCACTCCCTGCCTTCCGCTTCGTCCCGCGCGCGACAGGCAGAGACCTGCAAAAAGGTTGGACTGGTTGGATGATGATGATGGTTGTGGCTATGGTTATGGTTATGGTTAGGCCAGCCTTTGTACTTCGATGTACTTCGTTTAAGCTTTTCTGGATGATCATGAGGTTGGTCCTAAGGATTCGGACTGTTCCGCATGGTTTACGGTGGTTGATGACTGATTGCCAGTAGCGGCTTGTAGTTCTTGGTAGTGAAATTGCAGTATCGATTTTCTTTGATGATGAATCTCTTCTTGATTTGTCGGATGACTCAGATATGCGGGTCAGTATCGCGCTATGCTCAGCTGTCGGCTAAGAATTATTAAATCACCTCCTTTGCCAGCAATCTATGGACAGCCCAACATGAACCTCATGTTCGGTCTACTCTTCTGTGCTGGCTGAAGTCTTTTGCACGCAAAGACTTTGACAAAATGGTTGCATGGCGCATATCTGTCGTGTGGTGTGACCGTTGATCCAAAGCCAAATGCTACTTGATTCAGCAACCAACCACCAGAATGTACCGCCAACCATTACCACGACTGCAACGAGCAAAGTAGGGACAACTAATGACTACTACTAATATCATAAATCTATATATATATATATACATATATCATCTTATGAGCGAACAAGTCAATGTGGTGGATCAACATATTACTTGGCATTCTGACCCCAACCGGCTCTCTGGCGTTTGTCGTGATCAACATGGGGAATGTTTTGCGGGCTGGTGGTATGGCCTGACCCAAAAGAGCATTTGTCATGTCAGCCCATCATTCCAAATATGGTTGGTAAACGATGAATCTTCGAAACAACCAACCAACCAACAAATCAACCAAGAAAAGGAGCCCTTCCCAAAGTGTCTTGGAGCATGCAGGCGTTCCAACCCTGCAACTTGTAGAATTCATCATGACTACCAAGAGCATCTCACTACCCGCACCGTCAGCAAACAACAACAACAACAACAACAACAACTACTACTACTACTACTACTACATCAACAACATGTGAACATCACCATCAACCAAACAGCGGGCCATGGACACATTGCCATGGCTGAATCCCTGGCTGATGCGTTGCCTGCTACCCCACTGATAATCCACTGCCAGGCCATCGGCTCAGACCTACTAGATATCTCCACTTCATATCCTTTTGCATCTAGAGAATTTTGTCTTGGTTACACAAGTAAAATAAAATTTGGATGTTTTACACACATGTTTTGCATGTCCATATGCCCAATGTAGTGTTTATAATGTCAAGTCTTTAACAATTGCCGCATTTTTGAGCTCGTATAGTGACTGGTGGATCTCTCAAGAATGCCCAACCATTTTGTCCATGTCGTTATTCAATTCAGTCATATCCTTCATAGGTTTCATTCACAACCATTATCACTGTAGAATCCACAGATCATCCACTGTAAAACTATGTCTACAATTCACCCAATATCATGATGATACATCATGGATTACGAAACAAGTTTGATCACCATGTCTACAATTCATATCCTAAGCCCGTTATCAACCCATGGTTCGGTCATTGCCAAACATGTTCAATCATGACTGGTTGGAGGTTTCAACCCCTGTGAAAAATATGCTCGTCAACCAAGCATTTTCCAATGATTACTGGTGAAAATAAGCCAAATGTGAAGCAAACCACCAACCAGGTAGTTGTTTAACCATTGCTGTTATTGTTGCTTAGTATTCCCTATTATTAATTAAGCATTATTCACGATCATGACCCCAACAACCACCAACCAGATGATGAACCACTCCTTCACGGCGGTTCCCAGCTTTACACCTGGAGCACACAGTTCTTCCCGGCGGCCAAGGGTTTGATGCTGTCGGGTTCCACCTGAGCGTCGGCTGCAACCTCCACCGCTGCCAGGTTGAGCAAGGAAAGCCAACTCAGAACCCGTGGTGAAATGCTTGGTTTAATGCTATAAATGGCTATTAAATGCTATTGATGGATGATTCAGGGGTACCCCTATTCTGAGAAACACCCATGGTTTGGGACCCCAAAGGAGGCTCAACAATGCTCAAAGCAGGAGCAGCAACATCCGTTTGCGGGCTGGAACCATGGCATGTCTTTGTAGGCCCCAAACTATAGCCATACCATGCCTTACCCTGTCTGTTGGAAATTTGGGTGTAACCCTTGGCGAATGCTTCGGGCAGGGGCTGGTCATGTTCAAAATGATCTTCTATGCATATATATATATACATCCACCGTGTGTATAAATAAATACATAAACAGTATACATACATTTATATATATATATATATATATGTGTGTGTGAAATATGTGTGCTTAAACATAATTGGAATACATGTGTGGTGTTGTTTTACATCTATGTTATGTGTGTGTCTCCCTTCGTTTGTGTATATCATAGCTGTTTTTTTTGCATGCACATGTATGACCACCAGCTAGGTCTGTCGCTGGTGGAAGCAGATCAAAACATCATAGCCATGGATTCGCCTGTACAATAAACTCATGTGGAAAAGGTTCACATGACTGCGAGAAGGATACTTCCAGATTTCAACTGACAAGCAGTCACTATTTCCAAGTAGTACTGAAACAGAACCAAGCATAGTCGACTTGTTCATGATACAAACCAATATCTATAGTTCCTATTGACATCTTGAAATTAGTCAATGGCTAGATAGTCGATAGATTGTTTCAGTTTCGGGTCACTTGTTTACCTTGTCACTGAAACGTCACCAGATCAAGGCTCCCGGCCAGGAAGCCGTTGTCTTTCAGCAGCTTCTTGTCCAAATAGAGGGCCACCTTAGTGCCGTCGCAAGGAAACTGATGCGCAATTGGCAGGGAATATACATCAACACATTCCCGTCACCGGTTGCTCCGGAAGCCTGTATGAAAAGAATCTTTATGTATAGAGATGTGTGGTCTTTAAGTATGCATATACTTTGTGTATCTTGTGCACGACATGTATCACATATCTGGCTGTGGGTCAAAACCCTGTACCCCTGGTTCCCCTATCATTGACCATTGTTTTCCGTATTATTGTTGGTGATTAATTATCCCCCATAGCTGGTTCCTTGATATTGACCCATAGCCATATCTATTCTGTATGGGGGTGCCCGAGTTTAGTTGCGGAGATATCTGTTCATCTTTGGTCTATCGGCGGCCTTGGTGACCTGTCTTACTTACCTGACGATTCAGGATATCTGTGCGAGCTTGTCCTGACGCGAATTATGCAACACTCATCGGAGTACTTTACCATGCTTGTCACAGTGGTTGAGGATGGGATATAGTCCATGTCAAGATGGCCACCCTGCTGCTCATGGTATCGTTGTCATCCATCATCATTGCATTATCATCTACCAAAAGGGCCGAATGATCCAATTGTCAACTATCTAGGGCTTATCATCATTGCTTATCATCATTGCTATCTCGGGTGCATCATTGGTTCGATCCTTTCCTACCAAGTGCACCACGTCAGTCCGCGACCCGTACAGATTCTGCGCAGCAGTTGTGGATGATAATCTTGCGAGTGCCTCGAGGGGCCGCGAGAGGGTGGTGATTACTTGGATGCGCAGCTGGGGTTATAACCATGGTTATACACCCTATAAGATAGCTTATAACCCCTAGGAATCATGGTTAGGAACCACTTACGAGCCGTGGGGGTGCACATCCAAGTAAACCAGGGTTTGACAGGCACCATTTGTTCAATGCCTGGAGGAAAAACACTAACATAGTTGTTGCATCAAAGGTCCTATGAAACTGATTGCCAAAATAATCAGATACACTGCAATCAACCCTACTTGTAGCAAGGATATTCATCAACCATGGCTTCTGGCAACACGTCAGGTACCACAAAATCAAGTCCCACCAAGTTCCACTGAAAGGTTCTCCAGTCCACTAGCTATTGGGCCCATGCCAATGACATGCTGCTTCGACATCTCACGCTGCTTCGTTGCTCATTGGCTCGCCAACGAGTAAAAAAAACAACACGCTGGATTGCAATCGAGTTCATTCCCACCATGCCCAGGTAACGACAACCCCCTGGCCCCTGCCAAGAAGATGAGTGGTTGCGAAGCCATGATTGGGGACCTGAAAATCCCTGTTGCTGCCCTGTTTTTGATAATCAAAACTTTGTTGGATTTGACTTTGGGGGTTGGCCATGTCTTTGGACATCCCCTCTATACATGCATGTGGAGCAAAACCCTGTTCTGCAGTGGACATCCAAGAGAATAAGCAGAACAATCAACAATCGTTAAACATGCGAAAAAAAATACGGTTAAAGATGTTTTTTCACGTGTTAAGCATCAACAATCGTTATATATAGGAACCTTCACCACCTTTGTTGGTGACATTTGGACATAGGTTTCTGACTGTCAGGGGATCTCCACCAGCCATGACTCTGAGAAAAACTCTCAGAGGTTCAAGCATCAAATGTAGAATGCTCCAAGGCCGGCCCCCCAAAAAACGAAGGTTTTCCTCATGAAAGGGTGGGGGAGCAGCTGGAAGCGTTGAAGCATCTTGGTCCAACTCGGACCATAGGCACCACCATGGTGACCTGGGCCACCCCAACTCATCTGGCCCAAGGCAATGTGACCGAAGTCGCAGACGTAGTACCTGTGGGGTCGTCTCCAAACCCCCTAACAACCCTCTGGGGTTGCGACCAGCGACCAGAAGTGATTGCCACTGAAGAAAGCCGCCAGGAAAGTCGCTGTGTTGATATGTTGTTGGCGCCCAGTACTTGGATGTTAACAGCCACATGAGCACGGCCGTATTTCTGCTGTTTGAACGCCACCCATAAATCAACAATGGTGGGACGAGTAACCCCGGGAGGTTCATAATATCTTGGTCAAATATCAATGTATCTATCTCTCTTATGCTTGGAGCCGCCTTGATTGTTAAACACATCATTGTTGGTTTAATATCATTCATCATATTGGATGATTCAAGAAGGATTCAACATGATTAAACACACTTCATTTTCCTATTTATCTAGACGGTATGGTTGTTCAATACTGTGGGTAACTCCAGTGCGTTGGCTGCATGATCAAAACCGCCAGTCTGAATGACAGGGTGGTTTCTCACTAACTAGGGTGACGATTGAACAGGACGGTGAGCTAATTCCAGGCTGGTGAAATACGTGTTTTTTCTTTGTACCTACCTGCATTTCTTTGTTAAAAATCATACAACCGTTGCCCGGATGATCAAATCCCTCCGCAAACCGCCTGCTCAAACATGCACTACCTTGTGCCTTGGCATCCTTTCAGTTCCCAGTAAGACCAATGTGCCTTTCGCTAAGCAGCTGCCAGCCTCAAAGGCCTTGCTTGCAGACTACGTCCCTGGTTTTCTGTAAGTGGCCGACACCTTTCCAGTCGCTTGTGTTGTCATGTTTTTGTTGCCTTCATGTTTTGTTGGTGGCAACATCATACTTTGAGTCTTACATCAATATGTTTGTCGCTTACATCCCTTGGTCTCTCATCCACTGTTCATCCGTGATTCATCCAGGTGTCATCCATGGTTCCATGTTGACTTGCTGGAGGAGTTCCACTATAATCATCCATCATTGACCTGTAGAAAGGGGATGCTGATGATTTTTGCCTGCCAAGCACCATGTTTGCTCTTATTTGACTGGCCAAGTTCAACATGGAATAACGGAAGTATTCCAAGTTTCCAGTTCTAAGCGGTTGATTTATTGAGTTTGGTTTCGGTTTCCCCGCTTCCGTGCTATTCATGTCCAATAGATCAAGCTCCACAGACATCTGCCAGGTAGATTCAACTCTACCCTGCTACCCGACAGCTGAGCAGGCCGAAGGATCTCTAGGGTTTTTCACTCAGGGGTCATCCCGACCTTGGAAGAGAAAAGCGGAGCTCCTGAGATATTAAGTGATAGTTGAGTACGCAAACTATCAACCGTGTTCAACCATCACCATCGAGTCGTTGCCCCAAAAATATGTACTTCGTTACATGCAGCGGGAAGGCCACAGAAGGCGACCGCAGGACCCAAGGCCAGCGGCACGCTGCCGTGACGGGTGAAGTGTCGAATCCATGCTTTCGCCTGCAGCGAGGCCGCTTGACCACTACAGGAATTGAGACCTTCACGGCCTCCATGGGCTAAAACACTATGGTGACTTGCAACCAGCATGGCTAGCTGGACATCTTAGGACATCTTGCAACCACACATTTGAAAAAAGGACTGGCTGGCTTGTGGAAACAAGCTTGAACAACATGGGGTGATTCGTACAGCAGTTTGTTCCATCAGCCTTGATTACTAAACAATGAAGGAACGCATGATCAAAATCCACCGTTGTTATATCCCCCTTGTTGCAAAGCTACATTGAAGGGGCTTGGCAAATGAGTGCGCATATTCATACGCCACAATTGGGTAGCCCATAAGCGCCTGGCATTTGGCCCACTAGCAAGTCAAGATTGTCTATTGTCAGGCTGTCCTAGACTGCTCCGTGGAGTTTCTGTCATGCTATGGACGGTACTCCCCACCAATGGTGTTGGATATTCCTGTCCAAGAAAAGAGTTCACAATTCCCAGTGTCCTGGTGTTGACATAAGTTGATGAGCAACTAAAATTGATGTGTTTGGGCCGGGTTGGGATAGCAATTCTGAAGATTATTGAGCATATGAGGGATAAATCACAGGAGCTATCCACCTATGTATGTGGAATCGACAACATGTTGAATGTTGTGATAGCAACTGTGTGAATATACATGAATACATACACCAATATTTGCTGTATTGTATTCCATAACTGTGGCGACATTGCTGATAATTCCTACTATCAACCATTAGCGCTTCTCTACTTGTCACTATCCTCTGGTAGTTTCATCCCCGGCAATGCCGAGCCGTTGGAAGTCATGTTCATCTAGTGGCCAAGCCTCATTTACCAAGCACCATGTGCCACCACACATGTGAACAAAGACGGGAGAGAAAGAGAGAGTGCTGAGTGCGCTCATGGTATCTATGCGGTCAATATCTATCTCAAGATACACGTGTTTTTCTTGCGGCGCGCAAAATGTATCTCTCCATATGCATATATACATATATATATATATACATATTCAATCATTGTTGTGTATCTACGTATGTACGACGATAATGAGGGCATATTATGACATCATAAAGTGACATCTAGTCTGGCGATATCTGACGCACTGATCTACCTCTAATATCAAGTTATATCTCTCTTAGTCATATCCGACATAGTGACGTGGTCATAGTGAAATGTCACATGGCGATGTAATGATACAGGGACACCTGATTTATGGTCCAATGACATACCCTCCGGTGATCTAACAATGGATAGTCCACCATTTATATACAGTATGATCCACTGACATAGTGGATAATCCACCATTGATAATCCACCATTCAAGATTAAGTAGATGACTTACCTATTGGAACTGGTGATTTTCCAGCCATGTCACCAGAGGTGCATCGGCCAGCAACCCACCATCATCGCCAGCCTCTGTGGGCTGATGGGAGGCCTGCCATGTTGCGACCTCGGGTTTTCGCAGGTCGATCACCGCCACAAGCAATCGAACAGCTGACAAATTGCAGCGGCAGAGCAGCAATCAAATAGGTTATATCTATCACTATCACCAAATAGATAAACTCCACAGATCTATCACCAAATTGTATCATAAACACCAATATCAAACAAGTTCAACTCGACAGATCTATCACCAGATAGGCTAAATAGCTTTTGTGGATGTGTATATGTGATAATATGAATGCCATTTGCTCGCCTGGTCCACCTCCCTCCTCCCTGCATGAGAGCCGAAGGTACCCAAAGGCACCAGGGGTGGCTTGGCCAGGGTCGTTTGAGAACCTTCCGACCCCCATCAAGACAGTGTTCTGATAGTTGATTATAGTTGATTCATAGTGTTTTCTAAGCCAAATAGTCATTGCCCACCTCAACTACCCCCCAAATAAGAGATCCCGAATGAGTGGGTTTACTTTGTTTATCGCTTTACCAGCACACAAATGAACACGGGATTGTGGCCTATAAACAGCCTGCTTGCTTGTTTGATTTAAGCTCCAAGCGCTGTCTGATCGTCAGTACGCGTCATTCACTGTCATTGACCGGCTGCTACGGCAGCTGCCAAGTTGCCAATTGATAGCTGATTCAGTGGTTGATCAACCAGGCTTTGTGGAGCCCAAAACGTACTTCTTGGCCCATGTTCTACTGCTATATGTACAAATATACCTGTGGACATATATAACTGATTATCTATACAATGAATGTAGAGATCTAGAAATAGGATAAACATTCATCAACAACCATCGTAACCAACAGACCGTGATCACCCACTTGTTTGGACCCATGGCAGCTCGCTGTGTTTCCCAGCGTTTGACCTCCACTCTTCAACAAGACCTGCAAGCGGGCGTCACTGGCAATGGTTGGTGCGGTTCCTGGGAAGTCATGGTGAGGAATTGCTTGATGCGTTGACAATTCTGAATATATGGTGAGACGCTCTAACTTGTGGTTCATAGTGGTTACTATTGATTGATAGTGGTTGCTGAATGCTGATGAAGTAGTGCTCACTAGCGTTCAATAAGCCATCAATTGCTACCTTGGGACCTTGATCAAGCTCGGTTTCAACCATCGGTCATCACCAGCCAGGGGGTGACTCTTGGTTTCAACACTTCGATTGGGGGTTACCATTGTGCTTTAGGGTGGTATCCCGATTCTATGAGGGCCTGTGTGATACAGGTACAGAATGGTATCAAGGTTTTCAACATGGCAAGTCGTTTGGGTAAATATCTGCTGATAGCATCTGATAGTCACATCCCAAACGGCATACGTTCGTTTTCACAAGGTGGGGCCCCCTAGTTATAAGTGGGTTAATAAGCTATATAACTCTAGTCACATCTACCAGGTACCACAACTGGATCACAACTGGTACTTACCCACCTCGCATGCATCTTTTTGGTCTATCTGATGTTTTCGAAGATTCCAAAACCATCGTTGGTTCCTATGAGATGTTTGGAGCAACCACTTTCCATAGGTGGATCAATCCTAACTTTGGTCCACCATCTTGAGTTCTTGCTGGTTCACTCCTAGCGCTTTGGATGGTTGGGGTCACAGATGCTGAACCTCCCAGCGGCCTCGCAGAGGTAGTGTCGATCCACTTCAAATTCCAGGTCAAAGTCTTGCATGTTTTCCTGGGCTCGACGGGAATCCTGGGTGGTTCTCGGTTTGAGTTGGGATGGTTGGACAGGTTTCAGGGGTTGGCATATCCAGATATTGTGTGCCAGGGTGGCTGTTTTGTACTTGGTATACATGTAAAAATTGATTCTGTTTTCCCTATACATGCCTATACCTAGACAAACATACTGATGCATGCCTACATTTGTATACATGTAGGTGTCGATGTGTATGTACAAATCATGTCTGTATTCAGGTAAATGGTACATATGCCTGCATGTGGTGTGCAAAAAACATCTATGCTTATACAAATGTAACACTACATAAGCAATTACAACTAGAGTCGAGAGAGAGGGAACAATATCAATGCCTCCAATATAAACATAGACACACCTGCCCGAGTGAAGCTTCATGAAATTTGCTCCCAGCCTTGGAAAGTGTGTCTATTCTCATTGGAACCCGGTTCTCTCGTCACTAAGAAACATAGTCATGCTCACTTGTTTGTGGTTGATCATAGCCAAAAAAAGGGATAACCAACAATCAGGTACAACCAATTACGGCAGCCCATTAGGGCGATATCAACTATCACAAGTAATAAGCTTAATTTTTGCCATCCCTGGCCAAATCCGAAATCAACTAAAAACTAGCGCAGTATACACAAGGTTGAAGTATGCCCCAAGTACAAAACGCAAGTGCAAGCGAACGTTAACATGCCCCACCCCACCCCAACCCTTCCCTGACGTAGCATCAACATCATGACCCCAAAACACACGAGCAACAAAAACACAAAACCCTCCCGACGCCTTAGAGGCGCTGGCAACAACAACAACAACAACAACAACAACAACCCCCATTCACCAATCAATCAACTTACCTACCAACCATTTCGGGGGCGGAACAAAAGACACCCACATGTTGTTTCGCCCGGCAACAACAAGACCACCGCCAGGCGACTGTTGCAGCATCGTCTTGAATCTGAGTCAGGTGCCAAGGAAATGCCGGTGGCCGCCGCCGGTGGCCCGGTGGTTGGGGAGGCGGTCGAGGTACTGATAACACAAGAAGTTGAATCCGTGGTTCGTAAATTGGATATCCTGGATGGTTTCTGATGGTGATGATTCCTGTGGGTGATGACCAATAATATCCGTTGTCAATGACCCTTAATGATGAATGAAGTATAAACGGTTCATCATGCTAAACAATGTCTAAGACAAAATCATCCATCCATCACCATCAGTCACTTCACCATCAGTGAACTAAGACAATTTCACCTCATGGTTAGCCATCCATGTTAGCGACTGATGGTCACCATCACTCTAAACAATGTCTGTGACAACACCAAGATCACCAGTTTGTCACTTCACTGTCCAGCTGCTTTGTTGGTCGCCGAGGCAGGCGAAACCTCCCGCGCTTCCCCAGGATATGCGTCCTCACTTTGCGAAGTCAGATTCGACAGTGACATGGGATAACGACAGCCGATTTAAACTTTTGAATTAACATGATTCCAAACCCAGTTACATAGCCATTATTCACGATCGTTGATCATTGTTGATGACAAATACTTGTAGTGTCATGTGCTCTTATCATTTTGAAATTTTGGCATGTTTGCCCTCGGATCACTCAGAATCCCAAAATGATTTTGCCCCAGTGCTACATCATCTTTGGAGGGCAAAGTCTTCAGGCTTCATTGAAGTCATGTTCACGTCGAATCAAGCCCGTGTGTGCAATTTAGCAACCGTATTTGTGTGGTGAAGTGGTTCAACCACAAACTACATGGCAAATCAGCTCGAACGGTCTTACAGTCGAACAACTGCGGCAATACTGCTAGCCCATGAATCAACAAATCATCGCTGAAACCTGTGTGTGTTGCAATGAATACACTTCTGTGAGGTCTGTGTCAAGAAAGCTATTACATATTTTTCCAAACACTATACATACAACATCTATCTATATGTATTACATAAATACTGTACACATTCAAACCAAACATCCTCTGATGATATGTAAATTGTGTACAGCAAATAATCGAATGATAATTCGAAACCCTCTTTTAAATCATTTGAAAAGCCTCTTCAATACATAAATAATCGAAAAGCCTCAACAGAAGTTGTGCTCGGCACATCTGCAGCGTCTCTGCCACCCATCCCTTGCCCTTCGTCGGGGCCCCACCTCCACCTGGGTAGCTTCCGTGGGATGCTGCGAGCCGCGCGCCGAGAGGTCACGGGGTTCCTGGAGGAGGTTCACCGGTGATCAACAGCCATGGCTAACGAGTTGGTGACCTATACATAGGGTGCTTTCTCAAGCCAGTTTGGTGGCTTATTATGGTTTATAATAGGGAAGAACAAGCAACAATACTTGGGTTTAACAACTGCTACTTGGTGGTTTCTCAAGCCAGTTTGGGAACCCAAAAGTTATGGTTGGTTTATAGTAATAAAAGCTTCATAAGTTGGATGATTGGGGGGTACCCCTGTGGCTTAAGAAACTCCCATATGACTATATTATCAACTATAGAAGATATCAACAACAGGAATGATATATACAACTATATTATCAACCACTGGGGAATAGAACTGTTATTATAAAACTATGACTATGGGAAGAACTATATTATCAACCACTATGACTATAGAAAATATCAACAACACGAATGGGAATAGAACTGTTATTGATTCTGATTCTGATGGTGACCATGGTGATGATGTTCAATTCTTGGATGATGTTCAACATTAGGCCAGGTGGCTGTGGGTCAAAACCCTTAGTCCCCCTGGTTCCCCTATCATTAATCATTATTGTTGGTTATTATCCCCCATTATTGTTGGTTAACTGCTTGACCCATAGCCATATATAGCTGGTATATCCCTATCGTTGCTAGTTGTTATCCCCTACTATTAACCATCATTAAACCAGCTAGTTATTGGTTGGTTAAGTGCTTGACCCATAGCCAGGTTAAGATGATCCATTCCTGGATGGTTCACTACTCCATGGCCGCCTCGGTGACTCCGCTCGCCGTCTTGGAGCGACCGAAACCTGGGCGGCACAGGAAACGCGCGCCGAGGCGACCTGGTGGGTCGGTCAACGGTCGCGTTTCAAGGAGAGCTTGATGACGGATTGTGGTTGAGAGTTTTGGATGATTAGGGTTGACTTTTTTTTCATACTTGTTGGATAGTTGTTGGATCACTGTTGGATGGTACATCTAGATTTTGGGGTTGCGTCATCTACTGGCCATTCTTTCCAAAACGACCGGGGAATACGCTTGCGCCACCAGTACCTACCAGTCATCCCGTTCAGCCACCGGCGAAGTTCCAAGGCAAGCCGGGTGTTGTACTTTGGATTGGCGCCATTGATTCAAATTTGGTGCTGATTTGGTGGATTTCCTGCTATGACTTTCAGTTGGTTTCATCTTTTTGAGTATTGGTATAGCCTTCTTTTGTATTGGTGCAGTCTGATTTAATATTGGATTTGTTTTTTTTGTATTGCTCAAGTTTTCTGGTGTATCTTCTCCTGTATCGGTTTAAGACTCCCAGCTTGTCGTGGGTCAATGGGGTTGCTTCGCTTTGGCTGTCACTACCCTCTTGGTCCGAGCAGGTCGGTTCGCAACCCCCCATTTCGGTGCACCGATTTTAGTTGACACCACCAGGTGTTCCCTTTAGAAAAATACTCTCGCAAAGGTTTACGTTCTAGCAAAATAGTTGAGGGCTTCAGCTGTGTCAAAAAGGCTTTTTTATCGTGGTAGGCCCTATACTGACCACTTTCGACCCTCTTGCTATCCGAAAAACGTTTTTGTGGGCTCGATCTGGCCGAAATCCCACCTAAATCCTGTGTTGAACCTTCCGCAAATTTTGTCTGCCAACTGCATAGGAACCTCCCAGAACCTTCCGCAAGCTTCCGCAACTTCGCACTTGAACACACCGGAGCTTATCTGGGCCTCATTAGCTCAGGCTATTGGGGAAAAACTGAAAACTTAGAAAACTAATCATAGACCACTGAGAAATATGTCCCAGATTCCCGCATCAAACATCCAATAGAAAGCTGGCTTGATCTTACGCTCCACACTGCAGATTCTATTCATCTGACACAAGCCTGGGTGCCCACAACATACTCCCGTGAAGAAAATCAAATGCTTCTGCAGTAAAAATCAAGTTTAGGAGCACATGACACCTAGTATTGACTAGTTTCCCATTGCAACTACACGGTTCAAGAATATATGCTCCCTCCTGGTGAGGCATAAGTGCATGATAACCATGACCATACCCTGATAATGATTGGTTCAGAGGGATTTTCAAGAAAAGTACATCATACCCAATTCTTGAACAACCTCCTATCATAACCTGTCAAACAATATAACTAACTTGTAAAAGCGATTCAACCAACTCATCAGAAAAATCAGGAATTTTCAAGAAACTGGGGTACAAACATGACAACCCCAGGAAGCCTAGCGTTTTCCCCACCAACCTGGCCACCTCTCCTGTCTCAGGTTCCCCAACCCACAGCACTTCCCGGCTTTGAGGGGAACAACTGGCGTGAGCAACGCTGGCGCCAACGGGGAGCGAAAAATTGACCGAGCTTAACCCAGAAAATCCGGGCATTTCATCACAGTAGGTCAAAAAAATAACCTCAGTAATTGCTTCATATGGCTCAGTGATTAGCAACAAATCCGCTGTGTATGGCACTTTCACTGTTCAAAATGCTTCTTGTTGTGCGCGAAAAATGATTGGTAGTGAATTCTCACTGTGGATGCCACCGAAGAGTTGTTTGCGAAGTTATGACCTGCAGGAACCCACCATTCAGAAACTTGGACCACGTACATGGACCCCATGCTTTGCTCATACCATTCTTGCAGCAACATGCCTACTAATGCCTACCCCCCAAGGAGTCTCGGATTTTTGTACACTTATCCAGGTGAGGAAAACGTAGGTTATTGGGTGGGTACCAAGTCCATGAACAGCCCGACCATTGAGGTACTACGAACACAAAGTTATGATCAAAGTCAGTGGGAAATCACACCAGTTGGGGGATTGGAGTCCTCCCAATCATCACTCAATCAAACCAAGTCAATCCTTATGGTTGATATTTGGGTCCCCTGCAGCAACCACCTTGTGCCGCAATAGCAATTAGCCGCGACAAGTCCTTCAAACAACGGTGATGTTGCTAATTCCCAATTCGGACCCAGAATCGACCCCAGCAGGCTGCTGTATTATCATCATCACATAGTTTCAACTATCACCGTATCTAGTTGAGCCCTTGTACAGTCTCCCTTGTGCTGAGGAATGCACAGCTTTTTAACGATGATCATCCCTCAAATATCAGGAAGTCTACCCATCGACGAAAGTTTTGACGCTGCTCGGCTTTTGGTGCTTCTGTCCTGCGGCTACTTGTAGACCCGCCCAAAAATACTCACCTTCAACTGGGTTAGTTGGGCAAACAAACTATGTACTATGTACGAATACTACCAATCTCTCGGAAACATCGATATCAGTTGCCATTGTCATGTGTTATTGCACAGTCTTGTCGTCAAGTTGGACGTTTCTGTTTGTTCTGAGTGGAGTCTATCATGTGCACTGATCATTGCACCAGTCATTGCCAATGAACTGCAAGCGGTTTGCTCCTGAAATGTTCTAGCCTGGCATGGTCATGGAAACCAACTGATCATCATGCCGCTGAAAATCAACAAACAACTAGTAGATACAAATACTAATCTGACTTTGACATACTATGATTACAAGTCTGACTCTTCAGAGCTGCTATGAATCATTGGTTGTTGTCCTACCCTCAGGGGTCATTCAATAGTTTGTTGTCCCAGTACCATCCGTTACAATCCGTCCTTGGGTGCTTCTCAAAATAGGGACCCCCAAATCATCCTTTATATATATGAAGCATTTATAGTAATAGACCAGCTACTTCTGGGGATCCCAATGGCTTGAGAAACCATCATATAGTAGTTTTAGTTGTTTAACCCTTACTGTTGGTCGTTATTCCCGATCATTCACCGTCATCAACCATAATAAGACACCCATTTTCATAACCGTTATAGTTGGTATATCCCCTATCATTGTTCCTTATCGTCCTCTATTTCCAACCATTCTTAGTGGCTACAACCCATATGGTGGTTTCTCAGAATAGGGGTACCCCCAAATCATCCTATATGAACCATTTATTAACAATAAACCAACCATTTTGGGAGCTCCCTATGGCTTGAGAAACCACCATATATGGCTTGCGAAGCCCCCCCAGTCGTTTCAGCCATGAGCGTGCCTGTGTGTCCAACAGCTCGCTGCGTTCATCCACGGATGCACTGGACGACACCACTGGCAGCATCCTGGCGAGCGATGCGCTTCGCATGTAGGAATGTTTACATGAAAGCCACATGGAGTTGCATACCTTTCTTAGTAGTAGCTACCCAGCTATGGGTCAATATTAACCAACAATATTAAGCAACAGTAGTAGGGGAAACAATGGTTAATGATGGGAACCAGGGGTACAGGGTTTTGACCCATAGCCACCCGAGTTTATGACATGAAAAACTACATTATATGTGTTTATAAAGTGAGTAAGTAGTGGAGGAATGCTTAACCAAACATCTATTTGTGTATGTTTCTCTGACAAACAAGGACTGGGTAGTTAGGTAGTGATGAACCACCTAGGCAATTAGTGAGGAACGGTGAACTATGTGTGTGATAATACTTTGCAACTTTTCGAAGTGAAACGGCAATTGCTAAATTACATAGTAATATGAGTTCACGACTCATGTCAAAGTGAAATGATACTTGGATAGTAACCTATTGATTAGTTTTCGTAGTCGTTTCTATTTGTTTCTGTGTGAACTATGTATATAGCTATATAATGTACATAATAATTAGAGAATATTCAAAGTGGCACTTAACATTCATAAGAAATATACTGCTCCCCTGAAGACTCAGGCGCTGACTGCAATCGCTTCGCTGCAGCGTCCAGTTGCAGCTTGTGTTCTGCCTGTTCTGCATGCCAATCCGGACGCATTGTGCTGGGCATGAGAAAATGATTGGTGATGGTTGATTATGATTACTGCAACTAATGAAGGCTCATGATGTTTCATAAACAATTGAGTAACAGTGGTCAATAAAGATTATACAATGATGACTCGTGATCAATTATGGTACAGGCGAAGTTTGAAACCCTGGGTGCTTCTGGCTTACGTTCCGCAGCAAACAATCACCTAGCAGCCCTTTCCTTCTACGATCTAAACACCTCCACAGCAACTCATTGCTTCGCTGAGATGCAGCGCCTACTTAGATTCATATGGCTACGGTTCACAACCCCGCGGGTTGACATCAAAAATAAACGGTGGTAATCTAGCCAATTCTGATGATTCCTCATATTGACCAGTGCCTTGATATGCCTGTATCTTACAAGAGTTCTCATGACCGGGTCGGTGACTTGTCTCATATCCACATGGACCATGTGGACACATGCGGCTGTCCGACCATGATTCAAGAGAATCCCATGTCATGAACATTCACATTCATGATCTCATGATCACAATCCAATCTATCCAAAAAATGCACACGAATCCACTATAGCTACTATCCATGGATATCTCCCCTGCGTGCATCAACGAGGATCCCCTCCTTCCCCAAGGCCCCCTCGACACCGGTTGACCTCGTTCTTCCGCGGCAAGTCCAAGACAACGCCGGGAAAGGTGCCCAAGCCCTGGGCGGCTCTGGAGGTTAGAGCCGATGGATGCTGAGGCTTAATTGATAGATAAACAATGGTTGATTAATGGTTGATGAATGGTTAATCCATGGTTGATGATTTTTTCATCAATGGCGGATTAACTGTTGATCAATGGTTGGATAATGGATCATTCGTCAATGGTTGATCAAGTGGAATGGTTTCTTAATGAACTAATTGAATTAAGTAATGGTGGTTCATGAGTCAATGGCAAATCAATGGTGGATCAATGGTTGATGAACCTTTGATAAATGGACAATGAATTGTGGTTAATCAACACTTGATCAATGCGAAATCAATGGACACTCAATGCTTCGTAAATGGGAAATCAATAGCTAAACACTTGTCAATAGTGGCTAATCAATGTACAAAGACTGTATATGACTGGATATTGATGCTTAGTAGTGGTTGATCAATGGTTGACAATCCAGTTACACAGTATAGCAACAAAAACAGCTATAGTGACAGTTGAGCATGGTGGTTAAAAATACACAATAGTGGTTGGTACCGGTTAACAATGACTAATTGGGTTGATGATGGTCAACGCAAAAAAAATGGTCACTCAGCCGTTTGATCAGCCGGTGTTTCCAGGGCCCGTGTCACTCACTTTCTGGAAGAATCCCGGAGATTCATTCAATCTATTATTGTCGGTGGTTGTGGGGTCAAACTCTGATATTTCAAGAGGACATCCACTAGATGACCAAACTAGTCTATATCTTGATTGTACCCAATTTTGCGATGGTTGGGTACGAGACATAGCCATATAAACAAAATGACACCCATCCCCATCAACTTAGGTTGACCCAACTTGAGGTAAATCACAACTACCATTCACCACCTTGAACCCTTGAAGATCCTTACCACTAACCCTATCATTCACTATGACCCCTATCATTCACCACCACGACTTACCTAGTCACGAACCCTAATCATCGAACCATCTAACCACTAACCATCTAACCATCGAACCATCTACCCTATGCACAGACCCTTGAAGTGTTTTCATCCAGCGAACCACACCACAAGCGCCAGTTCCGCTGGGATCTCCGCACACGCACAGTCAAAACGGTGGCTTCGAAATGCGCTACCTCCACCAGAACCGTCTCGACCTGGGGTGCTAGCTGCTAGCGGTTACGAGCGGCCCTGGTGCTTGACACAAACGTTTGCGGGTGATCTCTATCAGACCAACTTTGGAGTTAATTGAAGGTCAATGGACGGTCAATTTAGATGGTTCACTGATGACTTTCCGGTTGATGGCTGATTGCTGGTTCATTGATGGCGAATTGATGGATATGGGTTGCTCCTGGGGCCCGAAACGACGACGTCTAATGAAGTCACTTCTGCTTCAAGACTCTACCGGTGACTCAAAGACAAAATGCACTGCATGGGCATTCGTCGCATCTAGCGCGGATGCGATTTACATGTTATCGATGATTTTTGCTAAAAAAAAACACTCAAATGCAGAATCAAACAAATGCAACAATCAATTGAACTCTGCGGCAACAACACTACACGTTGGCCAGTCTAGGTTTGTCTAGGTGTGTCCTAGGTGTGCCTAGTTGATTCGAGTTGTAGATGGCAGTGTCCGCACCACAACCAGTCCACAGCAGGGGTCAGTTGCCACGGCAGCTCCTTGAATTACTGCCAGGCTGCCAGGATAAGCTCATTGGTTTGGGTTATGCCAGGTGTTTGTTCAGGTACATGTTCAGGTGTTTGTTGCTAAGATTACGATCCAAAGTCCATGGAAAGTCCGAACAAATCTACACTTTCACACAAAGGTCTCCAACGATTAAGAAGCTGCTCAAATATTTTGAGGTCGCACCATCTACAACTCTTGCGTGGATGTTGGCTGGTTCTGAACATGTTGAATCAACATGAATCAACCATGTCTCTGCACGCATGTTTAGATCTTACTGCACTCAACCAACTGTTGTATGTCACGTTTCGATGATATCCTTTCTCTTTGGACAGACCCACAGCAGCGGCAGCTCCACCGCCACTTCTTGGCGCCCGCACGACGAGGTCTGGAATGCCGGCACGGAAGCGCACGGTGACCTAGCGCATGGTGAGATGTGAACTCCCCACGGCCCTACCATCTCATCGGTCCTCATTTTCCTGGCTGGTTTTATGACCTGGTAAGAATCGAAGTCCTTAGGTGAATCATGAGTGTTAAGGAGTATAGATTTCAAAACAAGCCTTCCGGACTGCACATCCCTCGAGCGTCTGTTCATTCAGCGTTTTCTGAGGCAGACCATTGATGCGAAGGGCTCCCTCCAAGAGTTGTTGCTGTACCACAGATTCAACGATGGCATGCAATCAAATAAACCTCAAAAACAGGAAGCCTAGAATCTAGAAGCATTCCCAGAGGGTCCACCAAATCAACCAATGTGGGTATGGATCAAGTGATTGTCAATTCTACTGTAGTTGATGGATGTTGATAAATATTGATGGATGTTGATAAATATTGATGGATGTTGATAAATATTGATGGATGTTGATAAATATTGATGGATGTTGATAAATATTGATGGATGTTGATAAATATTGATGGATGTTGATAAATATTGATGGATGTTGATAAATATTGATGGATGTTGATAAATATTGATGGATGTTGATAAATATTGATGGATGTTGATAAATATTGATGGATGTTGATAAATATTGATGGATGTTGATAAATATTGATGGATGTTGATAAATATTGATGGATGTTGATAAATATTGATGGATGTTGATAAATATTGATGGATGTTGATAAATATTGATGGATGTTGATAAATATTGATGGATGTTGATAAATATTGATGGATGTTGATAAATATTGATGGATGTTGATAAATATTGATGGATGTTGATAAATATTGATGGATGTTGATAAATATTGATGGATGTTGATAAATATTGATGGATGTTGATAAATATTGATGGATGTTGATAAATATTGATGGATGTTGATAAATATTGATGGATGTTGATAAATATTGATGGATGTTGATAAATATTGATGGATGTTGATAAATATTGATGGATGTTGATAAATATTGATGGATGTTGATAAATATTGATGGATGTTGATAAATATTGATGGATGTTGATAAATATTGATGGATGTTGATAAATATTGATGGATGTTGATAAATATTGATGGATGTTGATAAATATTGATGGATGTTGATAAATATTGATGGATGTTGATAAATATTGATGGATGTTGATAAATATTGATGGATGTTGATAAATATTGATGGATGTTGATAAATATTGATGGATGTTGATAAATATTGATGGATGTTGATAAATATTGATGGATGTTGATAAATATTGATGGATGTTGATAAATATTGATGGATGTTGATAAATATTGATGGATGTTGATAAATATTGATGGATGTTGATAAATATTGATGGATGTTGATAAATATTGATGGATGTTGATAAATATTGATGGATGTTGATAAATATTGATGGATGTTGATAAATATTGATGGATGTTGATAAATATTGATGGATGTTGATAAATATTGATGGATGTTGATAAATATTGATGGATGTTGATAAATATTGATGGATGTTGATAAATATTGATGGATGTTGATAAATATTGATGGATGTTGATAAATATTGATGGATGTTGATAAATATTGATGGATGTTGATAAATATTGATGGATGTTGATAAATATTGATGGATGTTGATAAATATTGATGGATGTTGATAAATATTGATGGATGTTGATAAATATTGATGGATGTTGATAAATATTGATGGATGTTGATAAATATTGATGGATGTTGATAAATATTGATGGATGTTGATAAATATTGATGGATGTTGATAAATATTGATGGATGTTGATAAATATTGATGGATGTTGATAAATATTGATGGATGTTGATAAATATTGATGGATGTTGATAAATATTGATGGATGTTGATAAATATTGATGGATGTTGATAAATATTGATGGATGTTGATAAATATTGATGGATGTTGATAAATATTGATGGATGTTGATAAATATTGATGGATGTTGATAAATATTGATGGATGTTGATAAATATTGATGGATGTTGATAAATATTGATGGATGTTGATAAATATTGATGGATGTTGATAAATATTGATGGATGTTGATAAATATTGATGGATGTTGATAAATATTGATGGATGTTGATAAATATTGATGGATGTTGATAAATATTGATGGATGTTGATAAATATTGATGGATGTTGATAAATATTGATGGATGTTGATAAATATTGATGGATGTTGATAAATATTGATGGATGTTGATAAATATTGATGGATGTTGATAAATATTGATGGATGTTGATAAATATTGATGGATGTTGATAAATATTGATGGATGTTGATAAATATTGATGGATGTTGATAAATATTGATGGATGTTGATAAATATTGATGGATGTTGATAAATATTGATGGATGTTGATAAATATTGATGGATGTTGATAAATATTGATGGATGTTGATAAATATTGATGGATGTTGATAAATATTGATGGATGTTGATAAATATTGATGGATGTTGATAAATATTGATGGATGTTGATAAATATTGATGGATGTTGATAAATATTGATGGATGTTGATAAATATTGATGGATGTTGATAAATATTGATGGATGTTGATAAATATTGATGGATGTTGATAAATATTGATGGATGTTGATAAATATTGATGGATGTTGATAAATATTGATGGATGTTGATAAATATTGATGGATGTTGATAAATATTGATGGATGTTGATAAATATTGATGGATGTTGATAAATATTGATGGATGTTGATAAATATTGATGGATGTTGATAAATATTGATGGATGTTGATAAATATTGATGGATGTTGATAAATATTGATGGATGTTGATAAATATTGATGGATGTTGATAAATATTGATGGATGTTGATAAATATTGATGGATGTTGATAAATATTGATGGATGTTGATAAATATTGATGGATGTTGATAAATATTGATGGATGTTGATAAATATTGATGGATGTTGATAAATATTGATGGATGTTGATAAATATTGATGGATGTTGATAAATATTGATGGATGTTGATAAATATTGATGGATGTTGATAAATATTGATGGATGTTGATAAATATTGATGGATGTTGATAAATATTGATGGATGTTGATAAATATTGATGGATGTTGATAAATATTGATGGATGTTGATAAATATTGATGGATGTTGATAAATATTGATGGATGTTGATAAATATTGATGGATGTTGATAAATATTGATGGATGTTGATAAATATTGATGGATGTTGATAAATATTGATGGATGTTGATAAATATTGATGGATGTTGATAAATATTGATGGATGTTGATAAATATTGATGGATGTTGATAAATATTGATGGATGTTGATAAATATTGATGGATGTTGATAAATATTGATGGATGTTGATAAATATTGATGGATGTTGATAAATATTGATGGATGTTGATAAATATTGATGGATGTTGATAAATATTGATGGATGTTGATAAATATTGATGGATGTTGATAAATATTGATGGATGTTGATAAATATTGATGGATGTTGATAAATATTGATGGATGTTGATAAATATTGATGGATGTTGATAAATATTGATGGATGTTGATAAATATTGATGGATGTTGATAAATATTGATGGATGTTGATAAATATTGATGGATGTTGATAAATATTGATGGATGTTGATAAATATTGATGGATGTTGATAAATATTGATGGATGTTGATAAATATTGATGGATGTTGATAAATATTGATGGATGTTGATAAATATTGATGGATGTTGATAAATATTGATGGATGTTGATAAATATTGATGGATGTTGATAAATATTGATGGATGTTGATAAATATTGATGGATGTTGATAAATATTGATGGATGTTGATAAATATTGATGGATGTTGATAAATATTGATGGATGTTGATAAATATTGATGGATGTTGATAAATATTGATGGATGTTGATAAATATTGATGGATGTTGATAAATATTGATGGATGTTGATAAATATTGATGGATGTTGATAAATATTGATGGATGTTGATAAATATTGATGGATGTTGATAAATATTGATGGATGTTGATAAATATTGATGGATGTTGATAAATATTGATGGATGTTGATAAATATTGATGGATGTTGATAAATATTGATGGATGTTGATAAATATTGATGGATGTTGATAAATATTGATGGATGTTGATAAATATTGATGGATGTTGATAAATATTGATGGATGTTGATAAATATTGATGGATGTTGATAAATATTGATGGATGTTGATAAATATTGATGGATGTTGATGGATGTTATGATCAAGTCGTGACTCATCTCGGGTCCTCCTTAGGGTCCTCCTTAGGTCCCCCTTGAGCCGCTCATCTCCAAGGTGATCACCCGCCACCGGCGCCTTGAGTTTCTCCTCCGGCTTCAGCGTCCCGTTGGATGGGACCACGTCCACCACGAAGGGCCGGGACACGCCGGAGAGGTTGAAGTTGAAGCTGGCCTCGGAGTGCCAAGCGGCGATGCGCCAAGGCGCATCCAATACCAAGGGTTAGTTGTGGCTAAGAAGGGTGGATTCTAGTATTAACAATCCTGATTCCTTATCATCATTACCTTACCAATGATTGACAAGGGGTATTAGTTATAAACATTTAGAAACTATTGGGGTTACAATTGGTTACTGTATAAACCATATGAAAGTTTACAACAAACTGTAATGGTGAAGAATGGTTGCTGCAATAGGGTCATTTAGAATAGCTTTTAGTGGTTGATCACGGAATGGTGACGAATGGTGATTGAACTGGCCAATGAAAGTGGGTGAATACGGAAGACTGACTTGGTGGCTTATAGATCCCATTGTCAAAAATTGAATTTCTAGTGGCTATATGGTGGTTTCTCAAAACAGGGATACCCCTAGATCATCCAATGTCAACCATTTACAGCAATAAACCAACCATTTTGTGGGCTCCCTATTTTGAGAAACCACCACATGGTAAATCCATCTCCCAAAAACACTCAATCCATCTAAGTTAGTGGCTGCTTACGCCGCCTAGCCCCAACGAAATCGTCGCCTCAACCATCCCACGATAAGCAGTTGTGGGAGCCACTGTAGGGGTACCATCAACGAAAGGCAAAAAGAAGGAATGCAACCTGATGGAACAACCAACAAGATATTTATTGTATATAGATATGTATACAGTATATATCAGTATATATATATATTTTTTTAGACATTACGTAGATGTTTAGACATGCATGCTTGGCAGCAAATTCTTTCGATGTAGGCGCTTACAAGCACTAGCAAAAGCTGAGGATGCTGAAAAGTAAGACTTTTATTGCATATGACAGGAGTAATACCAGTCGAAGGCGCGCAACATGCAGTGAAACCATGCTATGTACAGCATACTGACGTGCCTGCACTGTGAAACGAAGAAGGTCCATAGCTGGTTCCTTACATTCTGAAACTAACATGGCACTGGAGGATTCTATTTCCGATGTCTCACCTACAAACTGCTTGACCTTTTGGCAATGCGAGTCTCAACCCACCCCTTCCCATCACCTGGGTCGCAGGACAGGGACTTGACCCTTATTGGCAAGGTAGAGTTCTGACTCTCCCACCTTCCGCGCTTGGAGAGTGGGTTGGTACATCATATGTTGTGATTGTTGCTGTTTCGCTATTGGGTGTTTGTTGTTCACTTCTTGAGGTTGTTGTTGTTGTTGTTGTTGTTGTTGTTGTTGCTTTTGGCGTTTTGTTGGTCTTGTTCCTGTTCATCTTTTAACTCATCCTGGTACTCAAGGTGGGGATAGAGAATACATGTACGTTTAAGACTTAGTAAACTACCATGAGGCAGCAGGTAGAAGTGCCTGCTGAGGCTAACCAAGTTCTCTTGTCAAGTTTCGCGCAACAATCCCATGTCATCCCAGTCAAATTCAAGGCCCCAACGTTCGATGAGTCGCGCGCATGTGAGTCTGAGTCTTTGAGAAAGAGCGACTGATCGACACCAATAAACCATATTGGTGGGGAACAAACATCAAGCCTCATGAAGCTGACAAGCCCAAGCTACAGTAATTTAATTAGCCGCTATAGCCAACTAATCCCATGGGTTCTTACGAGCCCACAATCCACCCAAGCACCATGGACGGTTTCCATCCGCAATTCGCGGGGACGTGAGGTTGGACGAAATGTGGGTCCAATATCTGTGTTGCCAATATGGTGCTGGTACCGTTGCACAGCAAGGTCCCTCATATTTGGGGTGATAATCACACAGGTACTGCATTTTCGGCATTGCCAGAGATTCCTTTCACAGCACCACGATCCTTTCTAACTAAGATTCATGAGGAACTTGAAGTGCCATGGAACAAGAGTTGCCAGATACGCCAAGAGAAGGCACGTCAACTGGTGAGAAGGCGACAGAGGGACGAACGGAACGCGAAATGAGAGAATGTACAGTTTGATATCGGTTTCACGCAGGCAAAGACCACCAAAAGACAAGTCCGCACACTCCGCTCGCTGGGTGTGTGGTGTCCGATTACGGGGAACCGGGGTGATTAAAGCCTCCAACACAGCCTCAGAACCTTTGACAATCCCTGCTGATCCCAGAGAAATTCGAACATATCAGAAGCGAATGCGAACATTTCTCTAGAAAACAGGTAGGGAAAGGTAGCATGGCTCAAAGTTCCAAGTGATCTCAAATCAATGAAGCTTCAACACGACAAGACCAGACAAGGCTGTGTCGTGCTGCATCATCCAGTGGCTCGTGCACCACAAATGCCAGCACCTCTGTAAAGGGAATGTCTCCAAAGTCCAGCTCTGTCCTGCGCCATGGAGGTCGCCGTCGCATGACATGTATCAGAAAGGATATCAATCAGCAAATCAGAGGATACCCGGAAGAAGTCCTCCCAGTATCCTCCAAGCATCGTTCATTCTATCTGGTATTCTGTCAGGTGTTCCAAGATATTCCAAGTACATATACCTAGAAAAAGAGGTCACTTGTTCAGAGAAAGTATCTTTGTATCAGGGCAAAAGCCGGAGTCCATCAGAATGCAAGACCTGCCAGCATGTCATATGTCCTAGTGGAAAGCTCGCCTGTCGGGATTGTTCATCTGCACATATATCATAAACCCTGGCTTGGGAACAACGTCTCATATGAGGTTCGTTTACAGCAGAGTGCTTGGTTGCTTGGTTGCAAATCAACCAAGCTCAGGGGGTTAGTTGTTATGGCATCATCGGATTCAGATGGAATCAGAATAATATCTCCCCGCAATCAGGCTGGGTGTCCCAGTTTATCAACTTTTCATCTTGGTTTTTGGCTGCGGGAAGTATCGCCATGGTAGGATGGGATGAGCGGCATCATGCCATTTCCAAGTTTTAGTTGTTTGCACAAATGCCGCGTGCTTTGCGGCAAAGCAGCAGGTCTGGGCACTTAGTCAATGAGACGTTACATAAGGCAATCGGCGGTACCTTTCTTGAAAGCGAAGAAATATCCATGGTGCCTTAATATCAAGTTTACCATACACCCATCCTAACTTCAACTGCCCATAACCAATGCTCCGTCCTGTCCAAGCTAAACTTGCACGGTGCAGCGGTCCCTTTGAGTGCCACCTGAGCAGAACGCTACGGAACTTCCTTGGGGCCACCTGTGTAACGACAGCAACAACTGGAGCTGCAACCGAGGATGAACCAACCACAGAGATGTAGCAATTCGCTTGGCAACCTGTGGCAAGGTGCTTCAAACCACGTCAGAACTTCTTCCTGCGAGGGTTCTAGGGCAAGGAAATCTTTAACCTCTGCTAGTTTTGCAATTGGCCCTCTATAGAAGTGTTTTTCTTCCATCTTCTTCTTTACTCTGATGTCCCCCATTGATAAAATTCTCAGTAGCTCGAAGAATGCCCTCACCTCTTTGGACGCCTATACATCAAGTCCCGACAGCTTCTTTGGCGTTTCCTGTCAGTGATGTTCACCCAACATAGTGGTTTCCCAACAATCAGAACACCTATGTGCTGGCAATACCCAGGGGGTGCCCAAAAAGACTCCGGACAACCAGCTAAAGTTCATCAATGATTGCTCTTCGTTCTTCCCAGAGGGACCACTATTGCTTTTGCCTTTTCTGGATTGGTGTTGGAACACCCCCGCTCATACCTTTTCTTGATAGAAAACCACGATGATTGAAGTGGGATGTGTTTCCTAGCATGCCGATGGTTGTTATAAACATTGTTCCACCTAATCATCCGCCGTTGTCGGCTTGGTACACCTGCAGGCGGTTGGTGATCCTCCGTTGGTTCCCCAGTGCTGCACCTCGTACTCAGGGCCGCCGTCCACCATGCACACGGCCACGGCCCGGAAGGAGCGATCGCGCAGGGCTTCGTACCTGGTACGCTTCACAGGGAGGTGTTGATGTTGGGAGCTGTCTTCACAACCAACCAAGCAACCAAGCAACCAAGCAACCAAGCAAGCAACCAAGCAACCAACCAAACAAACAAACGAAAGTGCAGCCGCACTTTCGTGAAAAAAAACGAAGGAGCACCTTTGCTGATGCCTTCGAGAAGTGGTACAACATTTTACAGTAAGATCTCCATAGGTTTGACTAATGGCTGGATGATTGTGAAAGAAACATGTCTTTTCACAGTGTCATACATATGTGCTGCATGTGATGTTTGGCAAGATCTTTCCAGCCACCTATATCCTAACAGGGTCCTAACATGTAGAATCTTGTCTGCCTTCCATCATTGGGCACGTGAAGGTGGCTACTTGGGTTTCTCCAGGTTCCAACTTGCCATAGATGGGCAAGATGTCAAAGACCTGGCAACTCGGCTGGGCACCGGAAATGCCGGCAAAACCAAGTCTTGCTTGATGCTGATGATTTGTTGTTCTGAATCATGATTTGTTGATTATTAACCAGTATTGCTTACTTGCTGGATACCAGCCCATTACTTGCTGGTTGCTAATCATCTTTACGGTATTCAATATTAGCATTCTTTGTTTCGCAGCGAAAAGCGGACTTGGATGATTGGGTGCATGGCTCTTGGCAGATCCACCACAGGAGTTTTCCACTTAAAACATCTCAGGACAGCTTTGCTAGTCTGACGCTTGGATAGATTGCGCACGTGGGTGTGTCCATATTTGCGTGTCCATAACTTTCTAATGTATATACACATGTGTGTGCGTGTGCGTATAGATATATATATATTATATACACATATGCACATACGGACATCTACTACAGCTCGTATTACTGCTTGTATGACTGCTTGTATGACTGCTTGTACCCCTCATGTACTACACATCCCAACCAACCGTGGATCTTCCAATGACGTCTCCCTGCCTGGCTCAGGTCCACATCTGGCGCATCCGGACTCGGACTGAGAGCAGAAGCGGACTGAGGTGGTCTCCACGGGGAGCCTTGAAACTAAGAAGAACTGGTTGGTGGTTGAACCATCCGGTCATGAAAATATGCTTGTCAACCAACCAACCAACCATAATTGGTAATACATTGGGGAAAATAAAAAATATTTGACGCCACCAACCGGAGAAACACTCTGTTGAAGTTGGGAATACCTCGGTTTAGGGAATACATCCACTTATTTTAGACGGTGGCTCTGCAGTTGATTTAATTGTTGGGAATTAAAGATTCGGATCTTACCTGCAAATTCAGTGCAATTTTTTTCTGAGTACCACAGAAGCAAAGATAGGGGAACTTTCGAACAGGCATGGGATGAATGGAGATCTAATTTTTGATGGCCAACTGACCTCTGGTTGCAATCAACAGGCAGCTCCGGAATGCTCACGATTCCAGTTCTCTTGAACGCCCTCAGGCGTTCTGGTGGGGAGTTTCTGACCATCCCCAACAATCTGACGGTATCCAACCATTGTTGACCGTGTGCTCCAGCAGCACGGCTGCTAACCCAGCGACAAATCATGGCAAAGCCTAGTACGACTACAAAAACAGGCGGGAGATATCATGGGAATATGACGGCATGCGGTGGTTTCCCAAAATCCCTATACCAGGATCAAGAACATCTTGGCATATCATCCCTGATCAGTTCCCATCTTAATGGTCACAAGCCCCCCAAAAAAACACCACCATCACATTGTCATATCGCTGGTATATCGCTGGTATAGCCCTACAAGGTGGGCCCCCAACCACTTAGGGCTGTTGGTTAAGCAACTTAACTGGGGTGATTCCTACCAGGACATAGGGGTGAACTAACCCAACGACTGCCAGGGGCCCTCGACTGGCGCGCCTGGTGGCCAAACTGGCCCAGCTGGCAGAGGTGGACACGGGGCTGCTGGGGGCCTCAAAGGCGGCGGCTGGCGTTGAGCCATGCGCAGTGGTGGGGGTAGGGTGCCACCCATGTTAAGAAACCACCATCCATGAGTTATTAGCAGTTCTTGGTGTAATCAAAGCCATTCTTAATAAGAAATCATATGGAAAAATAGGCAATCATTGATCAGGAATGATCAATGTATTGGTGGAATCATAGCCATGAATAGGGAAACCAGCCAACAGTTGCATGTTTTGTTTGTCCAAAGAGGTGGGATACCTCCAAGTCACAACGGTGGGGAAACCAGCTCATGGCTCTGAGCAGCTGGATGGTTGGTACCACCATGGACATGGACAAACAAAACATGGCGGGGTTAATATATATATATATATATGGATTGATGGTGATATGTCATGATGGTGACTTTGGTTTATATATATCATAGTCCATGGAGCGGTATCCCAATAACAGTCACATGGATTGATGGCTGTTATTGGGATTCATGGCTAGTTACCCTCTGGTGATCTAACGTAGCAATGGAACATCCACGGGTTATAGCTGATTTCCCAGGGTTTCCCTAGAAAAATGGTGATTTTCCATTGCTTTGTTAGATCACCGGAGTGTAATTGTGTTGATTCTTGGTGTTGATGACCATTGGTGATTGATGAGAATGATCGAATGGCGAATGATATGCAGGTGAGCATGGTGATTGATGGTGATTTTGTGACTTATGGTGGTTAAGAATATGTTGATTCGATGTGAAATCGTAATCGTTGGTAACAACGGTCAATCATGACGGCTATTGATGATAATACCAGTACCAATCATGGCGGTTACATACGGTTTGTCATTGAGGACATGGGACCAATGGCCAATTCAATGAATAAATACTGTTTAATTATCATTAATTACTATAGAATGGCGTATCATAGATGAGCGAGCGAAGTCATACAGTACCAAACTATCATTGCTTTTTGTCAGCGATCATTGTACTAATGACTGCTAATTAGTGGTGAACGGTAGACATTTTGGGGTTAATGACGAGTCGTCACCTAATGATTGACAATGGCGATGGTGACAATAGTGCTGTGATATATTTTGAATGTTTTTTCTGGAGATTGTGGAGGATAAACATTGTGTTTATCATGGCTACTCATGGCTAATGATCATTAGAAACCAGCAGATACAAACCAGCAAAAAATTGCGAGCATAAGGCAACCGGCCTAGGATCATCAAGAATGTATAAAGCACAAGAAACAACAACTGCTGGGGGTGATAGTGGTGTGACCAACAATTTGAAAAAACAGAGATCGTCTAATGCAACCAAACAAACACTGTGTTGACAAATGGGATGCGGTGATGGACACAATCAACCACCAAACTACCTGGCGTTTTTAAATGATAGCCGACATAGCAGTCCAGGAGTGTGCAGGATGGTGCAAAGCCATTGACCAATGCGGGGTCTGACCTGAGGGGTGTCACTCCTAAAGTTCTTCATTGCGGGACTTTCTAAGTAAGGTTTCAACAGTTTCAACCCAGGATGACTCCATCTGCATGTCGGATGGCAATGATTTCCGTCAGCAGCATGGAGCTTCTGGTAGCCATCAGTAACTGCACATCTGGAACCGGTGTCCGGCAGCGACGCGGTGCCCGTTTTTTCTCGGGAACCCTGACGAAGACGTTCCCATCGCCGTCGTGAACCGACAAGCCGGACACCTGGGATGCCGGAAGGTCACGGAACCAGTTGGGCAATGCCAGAGGTTCAACATCTGGTGGGTGCTCAAGCCATAGGGGAACTCCAAAAAATGGCTGGTTTATTACTATGAATGACGGTTAAAGGATGATTTGGGGGTACCCGCATTTTGAGAAACCATCGTCTATAATCTGAAGCGTGGTAAAACTGAAGCTATAATCTCTAAAAACGCTGAAACTGAAAGTTTGATTGTAGCTTTCGAGCTTGGTAGTCTACGAATCCAAACCTTCAAGTTGGAAAAAGATTCCTTGATCAAACAACAACCACATCACCGTTTTTTGCCATCACTAAAACTGGCCAATCCATCGTCCCAAACAAAGAGCGGAGGACAACTGGTGCCATTTAATGGGACTCTCTCCTTGAGGATAGTGGCACCCAGTCAGAGGTCAACCAAGCAACGATGATGCAGCTACTTGTGATCAAAAGCAAGGAATTACATCTCGGTTTCACATGCCCAAGTAAAGAAGTTGACTTGCTGGAATGTGATTGACTTATCATGTCCATTGAAATGTGCAAACATTTTGGGTGCAAACCATTTGCCTGTCAGGTGGCATCATGTGTCCAGCCTGAACGCAGTGTCACATCGCTTGGGATCGCTGGTGCCATCGTTGGGAAAACAACAGCCAGCAGTCTGTCAAAAAAGCGAATAAAATAGTGGCAAGCCGTAGCAGTGATACGGATATGCAGGCTCCAGTAGTCTCCCCCCATTGTGGTTAGTTGAATAAGGGAATTACCACATTGCACATTATGATATTCGTGGGGCATTTGGTGTTTCCACATAGTAGTAATCGTCCATATTGAAACAGTCTCAACTGGCTCAATACCTACGGTGATTGAGTCATCTCAATAATTCACTGACAATTGCTTGCAGAATGAATATCTTTTCGAACGGAGAAATGGGTGCCAGTGTTTCCAAGCAAAACCACACATCGCTTGTGATATCCTCCACTTACATGCCTTTGTCTGGCAATATTGGTGTGGCTAAGAAACATCGATGCCGCGCATTGCCAACCGACACCTATAGATTGATCATTGTTGCTCCCAACTTACAAACCCAAAGAAGTCGAGGATATTACCAGCCAAAGCATGACAAATCGTCCAGTCCATCCACGTGTGGCTTCTTATCCACATGAGCAAGCTCGCTTTCATCCTTTCACGATTGTCCTTTCATGATCCACCAACGTGTCAGCCTCTGAGTCGATTGTGAGCTCATACCATCTATGTACAAATCATATACAGAGAGACGTATATGTGTGTGTTCATGTATGTGTATATGTATATATATATATATATCTGTATATGTGTGCACGTAGGAATACTGTAGGAGTACGCAAAGAAATCCATTTACTGTACATACATAGTATATGTATGCTGTATGTGCATTTTTGCAAACATCGGGGTGTGATGTAAACACATTTGGCTGTATGATAATTGCTGGTCACATACACACGAAGAATCATGACACAAACGGATATCGTGCATAGCTACAGTATAATATACACAAATAACATCAAATAAGATACGTATCATACAACGTGCTGTCACTCTCATCCTGCATCCGGTTTCTGAGCCTCCCGTACCGAGCCCTGAACGCGGCCCATGCCCATTCCCAAAGAGGTCCGCGTGTCCTTCCACGAAACAAGTTCAAGGAGAAGCAACACAAATGGGAATCAGAAACCAACAAAATGAACATGGAGACCATTTGATGGTTTCTCAAAATAAGGGTACCCCTAAATCATCCATTAATAGGCATTTATAGCAACAAACCAACCATTTGTTGGGTCCCCTATTTTGAGAAACCATCATTTAGTGAAATTGGGAATCACCAAAATCAACGCGGAGGACCATCAACAGAAGATGGAAGCCCGAGGCCCACGAAACGCCGATTCGCAAACATCCAGGGATCAACTGTTCCACGTCGTGTTCTTGTTGGCATCATCGTATTCCAATGTAGGGTCTACCTTGAATGGTGCTTCAGATTGGTGCCACACAATTTATTTCGTGCCCGTGAAGCATTCAATTTCTAGAACGCTCAATCATATGAATCCGCGATCAATGACCTGCGATTGATTGATGAGGGCATTCATTTGTTCAAACAACTGGCGGTTCGATAATCAGATCTGTGGTTTGACATTGGGCACTGCTCCCAAGAATAATCAAAAGCTAAGTCAGCAACGTTTTATTTCATTTTTTATTGCTATCATCATTCACCGGGTGATGTTTGGCAGGTACCTTACCACACTTCTCCTTCCCTCTCTCTATCTCTCTACCTCTCCCTCCCTCCCTCTCTTTCTTTTCTTTTCTTTTCTTTTCTTTCTTTCTTTCGTGCTCTCCCTCTCTCTCTCGCTACTGGTTAAGAATCCATCAAATCCATTAGATATCATGAGATGATACAACTCTTCCCAGATCGAAGCAGAAATAGTTCCACATCACCCCACGGGTCCATGTTGCTGGTCGTCAAGGTCGCCGGGGTCCGAGGATTGGAGGACTCCTCTGCCTGTGAGCAGCTTCCGGGGGTCGTTCTACTGCTTGATTTCAACGGGTGAAAATCAGATTTCAACGGGAACGCCATCCCCCAAAGCCAGGAGACTTTCCGGCCAGTCCCAACTGCTGAGCTCGTTGGATAATGTTGGTTCACATTCCCTAAGGTAAACTGTGATTCACCACGAACCACCACAAGCTGACGAACAGCCTCTCCGCCACTGGATAATTGAGCACCGAACTCAGCGGTCAGCTCTTTTGGGAATGTTAACCCTCCAGTGTTTGACCGTTTGACCTTTGACTCATGGCCCTTTAGAATAAATCAGTAATTTGGATTTATCAAGTGGTCCCATCTTTGACTTACGGTCGATCCTGTAGAATAAATCAGTGATTTATCAAGTGGTCTGTCCCATCATGCCGGGCATGCTTCATCCATGTTTGGTCAGATCTCTATGTACCTTGGGTTGGATGATTGAATCTCGATGTAAAGCTGAACTTGAGCATGGTATAGCAGGATTATGCACACGTTTGGGATATTATTTGCGTTGGCATTAGTGCGGGTTCCGTGTTGGCAGTGGTCCTGTGGGGATGATAAAGATAGATGGGCAAAGTATTTGTCTTCTGTAAGACACCTATATGGCTGTGGGTCAGTTCACCCTGCTGCTTCACCAGCCATATCCCCTATCGTTATACCAAAAATTATCCCCTATCATTAAACATTGATTGGTTATTAAGCAATAATCATCCCCTATCACTAACCATTATTACTAATCATAAATCGTTATCCCCTGTGGTGGTTGATATGATTAACCACTGTTGATTATAACCATTTCAACCAAATAACCATCATTATTGTGGTTATGATAACACCAATTAACCCACCTACTCAGGACATCACCTACTCGCCACCACGGGCCGCCACCGGCCCTTTGCCGCGCCTTGTCACCACGAGAGTTGGGCAAGGCGAAACACCAACGATATGCGACCTACAGCGGGCCCGTGGCTTGGTGCTATGCGCTTCTGCCGGGTGGTTCAGGCTGGTCACTGAGGATTCATGGTGGATAACTTAGCGGACACCCATGATGATGAACCTGAAGTATGAGGTTTCTTATGGTTGATGCTTGGGTTGATTCATAACCATGGTGAAGAATGAGTTACGTTATGGGATCGTTAATCTGATTATGATTCATGATGAAACACTAGTTGTAGTCTCAGTTTGTAGCTTGGAAAATCCCCCTGTAAAGCAGCAAGTATCACAGCCAATCCTAGTCAATCGAGAGCAACCATAGCTGTTCGCCAGCCAAGCCTCCCTCAGTTCCCAGCTTCCGTTCACGAAAATCAAAGCACTGAGAGGTGCGAAACTTCGATAGAAAAAACAGCGCAGCAATGCGCAGCATGATCTGAGGCCACTGGAGTGGAAGCTGGCAATCCTTTGTATGGTGGTTTCTCAAAATAGGGGACCCCCCAAATCACCCTTTATAGAAACCATTAGTAACAAACCAACCATAACTTTGGGTATCCCTATTTTGAGCCCATATAGTAAAACCATGCAAAACCTGCAATGACTAAATTAACAGAACAAAGCTTTAGGGACATGCGTGTCATCGCTTGACAATGCGCTACTGGGTATGCGAATAGCCCCCACCCACCCACCCACCCACCCACCCTGCAAGAATCAGTAATCTCGATGATCGCTGATAATCAACCCTTGCGAGAAGCCGCTGTCGACCATCATCTACCACTATTAATTAAACGTCATTAGTGGGTGGTTAAGCACTATCAATTGCTAAACTAGTGTTTTTTGTTGAGCATCAAAAACCATTCTTAGTGGGTTGCTACGCACCATCTATCAGTACTCAGTGCTGATTTGTGAACCACCATTGAGCATCATTTGGGGTTGCTTAACCATCATCAGATCAGGGTTCTTGATCACCATGAGTTTCTTAACCACCATCATATTAATCATCATTTTAGTACGCGTGGTTGCTTCATCATTACTTTTTCATCATACTATACAGTAGTAACCATCCTTAATCACCATCATAATCAACCATCATTACTTGTATGTCACCATGAATAGTAGTGATTGCTTGACCACTATTTTCCATGAGTCGATCAATCATCAGTACTTGATCACCATCATTGAACATCATTGTTCACCGCCGTTATTCACCATCATTGGTTGTTGATCATACTGACAAAATCTAACCATCGTTATCTACCATCATCATTAACCATCATTATTAACCATCATGATTAATCATCATTAGTTGTTGATCATACTATCCATCCTTATTTAGCATCATTAACCATCGTTATCAACCATCTGTAGCTGGTTGGTGGTTTCAACCCTATGAAAAATATTAGTCAACCAACCATTTGTTAATGAGTACTGGGGGAAATAAAAAATGTTTAAAAGCACCGGCCAGCTAGTTATTAACCATCATTATCAACCATCTCTAGCTGTTGATCACTATTTATTATTATCATCTCTAGTTGTTAAGCGTCACTTTTATTAACCATCATTAACCATCTCTAGTTAACCATCATTCACCATCATTATCAACCATCTCTAGTTGTTGATCACCATCAACCACTGGCTTTTCACCCCGACATTCCACCCGCAACCAAGGAGCCGAAAGCACCGTCGGATTGGTCATTCGCACCTCGGGGGCGAGGATCTGTGGGGCCAGGGGTGGTTATTGACCGTTGTGAACCCATCATTATTGAGAAATCATGATAATCATTGCTTAATATCTCAATTCACCATAGAAATAATGATAATGCAACATATGTCTCATTATTATTATTGAGAATTGATAATTGACCATTATCATTGACCAGTATTATGATTGATAATCATAATGTAAAAAGACTTGTTAACCATACTTTGTCCCAGGTTTTAGTCACTGTAATGTAAGTATATGTAAGTATTATTGACCAGTATCATGGTTATAACAATGGTTGATCATCATTATAATGTAAAAAGACTAATTGGTTATCAACCATTTTTAAACATACAAAACCATGCTTAGCCTTTGTTTGCCAGTGTTGACCCTTGTGATTTTTTGCCATAGGCAGCTTTCTGTTGGCGAATGGTTTCGTTAACCATAATTGGATATTGGTCATTCATCATTTTGAACCATTGGCTCAACTGCTCTTGTTGTCTATCATTGGTTTGTGATTGGTGCCCCTGTAGAATTCTGGATTGAATCTGGGTAGGCGTCAATGCTACCTGCTCGGGTGTTAGGGGAGGAATCCCAGCCAATGAATCTTCAGTTGAGGTTTTGCACATGAGAGCCCCGACTCTGGTGAGGTAACACCCACCAAAAGAGAACAGGCTGGGGCTACAGGAGCTGTTTGTTTGTCTGAATGTTGGACTCAAAGCAAAAGCTATTGATACAACTTCAGCGTGTATGCGGCAAGTGGAATTACATCATGAAATGATAAATCTAAACGGCACGCACATGCATATTTAAATACACATGTGTACATATATCCTGTCATCTGAATTCCCTTCAACCAGAATTGTCAATGTTCAGGGCATGGCATACTTGCCATGATTTGCACCGCCAGCGAACCTCCATCTTCTTTGAGGTGTCGTTCAAGACGGTGCCAAAGTCGATCTTGTGTGTATCCTTGGAATTGCACAACATAACATGCAATCACCGAACCGGGTTGTGCAATGAGTGGCTTTTCGCTTCGCTTTAAACGCCGCGGGAATGCCCAGTAGATGGATAGTACAGCAATATATGGCAATGGGTCAAAACCCTGTATCCCTGGTTCCCCTATCATTACCCGCAGCACATGCGCTACGCCCCGAAGGGGCAGTGGTGCCCCCGCCGGGGGCACCACTGAGTGGTTGTGACAGGGGTTACCAACTATGTAAAGTGGATCCCGCTACTAGGTCATCAAATTTCCCACCCCCGGAAAACTGTATGTTGTATTAACAGTTTAAAGAGGGGAAATTATAGGAACTCGCTACTATAGGATGATGAGGGTCATCAAATTTCCCACCCCCGGAAAACTATATGTTGTATTAGAAGTTTCATAAGGGGAAGGTATAGGGAACCCGCTTCTATAGGATGATGAAGGTCATCAAATTTCCCACCCCCTGAAAATTATATGTTGTATTCGAAATTTCGTAAGGGGAAGTTATAGGAACCCGCTACTATAGGATGATGAGGGTCATCAAATTTCCCACCCCCGGAAAACTATATGTTGCATTAGAAGTTTCATCAGGGGAAGTTATAGGAACCCGCTACTATAGGATGATGAGGGTCATCACATTTCCCACCCCCTGAAAATTATATGTTGTATTAGAAGTTTCATAAGGGGAAGGTATAGGGAACCCGCTACTATAGGATGATGAGGGTCATCACATTTCCCACCCCCGGAAAACTATATGTTGTATTAGAATCTTTAGAAGTTTCATAAGGGGAAGTTATAAGAACCCGCTACTATAGGATGATGAGGGTCATCAAATTTCCCACCCCCGGAAAACTATATGTTGTATTAGAAGTTTCATAAGGGGAAGTTATAGGAACCCGCTACTATAGGATGATGAGGGTCATCAAATTTCCCACCCCCGGGAAACTATATGTTGTATTAGTACTGCACACAGCGTACTAGCACGAGCCAGCAAAAAAAGAGCGTTCCAGGACAGCCAGTTTCCCGCAGCCTGCCACGAACTCCGTCCCTCAACTCTAGAGTTGGGGGACCGACGTAACATGTTGTACTTGTCATGGGAGGTCTCTAAAACACTGGCAGGGCCACGAAAAATGAGCCCCCGACGACGCGTCCCGACGGACGTCGGGGCATAGCACAAGTGCTGGCCGTATCATTAGCCATTGCTTTACCATTATTGTTGGATATTGTTGGTTATTGTCCCCCATTATTGGTTGCTTGATATTGACCCATAGCCATATTCCTGTATCATTAATGTTTAATAAATTTCGGGAGTTGAGCCTGTTGAATCCATGATGAGTTGCACCGTGAGGGTGACGGCCCGGCCACACCAGGAGACAAGATGAGACACTCGTCCCATGCCAAAAGAAAAATCATCCGATTTTGGACCAAAGATGCTCCAAGTTAGAGTTGCAAATCTTTGAAAGGTACCTGGGTACCTGTTCACACTTTTACTTCCGGATGCTGATGCGAAATAGGTTGGTTGGTTGCTTGGTTGGTTGATGCATGGGCTGCAAGATCAACCGACCCAACAACGGCAGGGCTGGCTGCGTGATCCAAGGCTGGGACCAGCTCGATGTTGGGCCAAACCACCTGGTGGCTTCGCAGATCTGGGGCTTGTCAAAATTGCCTGGAAAAACACCAGGGATCATCTCACCAGGTGTCCATTGGTATCATTGGTTGGTTAATTAATGTTGATTATATTTAGTGATGAGTAAGGATAGTTAAATGCCCAGCTAATCAATCTAACTAACCAATCCAGCCAAGTGATGGGTGTTGACGGGGCTTGTAAATCAAGAAGCATAGTTGGTGGGATGGTTGGGGGTTGTAAATCAACTTGGATCATCTCACCGCGTGTCCATCTTAGTCGGTGGGGCTTGTAAATCAACAAGCACAAGACTTGGATGATCGTCCCACGAAGAGATGTTGGTTGATGTAACATGGCTATGTGAAATCGGATGTTTGTTGGCGGATCTGATGTTGGTGTAGAGATTGGTGTAACCGGAGATTATGTGACAACCCCAAACGTAAACACTAACATGCAACCAGAGATTATATCTGGGTGAGAAACATGCATGTAGTGTCCCAGCTTCCACCATTCATTAAGGTCCAAGAGAACATGCTATCTTTACCTGTCTGGCTGCAAATCACCAACGTTGAACGGGCACTTCATGTGAGGTTGCTGGAGGGTACCCAAAAAGCAGGCTTAGTACAAGTAGAAGTTGCATGTGCAAACATGTAGATCTGCATATATATATATATTTTTATTTATAGACATACACGAATACAGAATGTATATATATTACACTAGATATAGTATGATAACTCATATGGTCACGAGAGGTGCTTCCTTCAAGACTACTCTCCTGAAGTGCGAGGTGCCTTGCCAACGAGGTCCACCATGTTGACTGCTGGGTGCTCGTCATACTGAATAGCCATGCCTTAGCTCGCCCGTTCCGCTCGGATTCGATTCAAGTTTCCTAGGGTCAGGTATGTATATGGTCATTGTTTCTCATACCTTAAGCCAGCTGGTGTCCATTGTGTGTGGGGGCTTTTGCTAGAACGGTCGGCCATCCACCAGACGATTGGGACACCTTTGGACCCCCATCCATGGTTAAGCACTAATCATTAGCCATCAACAATGGCTTACTAACATTGGCCACTAAGCAGCAAGCAGTTCATCATCACTGAACAGTGCTAATGGCTACTAAGCAGCTAGCCATTCATCATCACTAAACCGTTACGAACCACCGGGGCTGCTCCCAGGGCTAGGCAGTACTCACCAGGGCTACGAAGCACCAGGGCTCCACGGACACCGCAGCCCAGCTGC
>VSDK01017448.1:707098-813950 GCA_009767595.1 Symbiodinium kawagutii | reverse complement strand
GGCACCAGCAACAACAACGCGCTGATGGGGTGTCGGCCCGCGGCTGTCATCAATGAAGCAGCTTTTATATTGTAATTCACAGTACGAAATGGGTGTGGGCCCTTCTCTTCTCAACATGATTTTTAAAAAAATTCTTGTTGGAGTTTCGATCATGAATGCTATATTCGATTTTGTCATCATGCAGCTGCCAAATCTTTACTGCCACAGCCACTCGCTGTCTTTATCTATGCTCATGTAATGAACCCACAGACACCCGACACATGACGAACAATGCATGAAGCAAGTGCAACGGACGTTAACATGCCCCCCCCCACCCCACCCCACCCACCCCACCCCCACCCGCCACCCACCCGAGCATTCCCACTGTGTGCACGTCGTACCGCAATGTCAAGCAGCGTGAACAGCGAACGCACATGCAACGAACGTGAAGAACCCACAGACACCTGACACATACACCCGTACAGCGAGAAAAAAAACAAACAAGATCAAACAAGTCACGCGCACGAAATGCTGCGCACACCAACAAAAAAACACACATCACCTCGCCCTGCCCCTGTGATTCGTGCAGACCTGCGCGCGGGCCCTGAGCCAATCGGAAGCAACAACAACAACAACAACAACAACAACAACAACAAGAATAACAGGAACAACAGGAATAACAGGAACAACAGGAACAAGAACCTGAACAGGTATCATGTTAGAATGGTTGTTATAACGGTTGTTCTAATGGTTGTTGCAATGGTTGTCTTAACATAGGTAATAATAGAGGCTCAACAACAATAGGTATAGTACTGCTTGTTATAATCAACATCCACCAACAATATGGATATGCCGGTTCAGGAAGCACTACTCACTGGATTCAAGGGAAAATGTTGACCAGTGGTGTAGTCACCTGAACATCCTGAATACCACCATGCTGTAGTCAACGACGCATGGTTGGGTCCAAATTCCCGACCTACGTTCTCGTTAACCTGCTTCAGTTGCACAGCAAATTTCAGTTGGAGAGAGCAACCTGGAACGTTCATAAATATGTTTAGGATGGACCCACTACAAACAATGCATCAAAGCCTGGTCAACCCATTCTATGAAGACCTGGAGTGTGCTCAAACCATCTCAACCATCCGGAGAATTCTAGAAAATAATGGATAACTTAAAGGGCCCATTTGCAGGGGCCACTACTGGTGCACTGTACTGCTGTTCCTTATATTCGTTTCTTGGGCGTGTCCAATGCTGGTTCCGAAAACCCTGTTGCCATCCCAAGAATGATTAGCAATGTTGAGATGATTTGGGTGCACCATTCCTCTGAACTGAGCACCATTGGCGCACCCTTCATTACAGCTTAGTCCCTGGGGAATCTGGAGCCTTCCCTAGGGAAACGCGACCCTTGGAGCATCTTCCAGAAGCTGACTGGTCCTGCCTGAGAAACCCTGAGAAACAAGCTGGACCAACATCTCTTTGGAGGCTGATCCGGCCAAACAGTGGGGATCTTCACATACGAAGCTGTTCTTGGGACCTTAGATTCCGCGAAAAATTCTTGGTACAGCTTCTGGATGTCAGCCATCGTCACTTCTTGGATCTAGCCTCTTCACGCAGACGGCGCCTCTTCACAAGTGACTGGAGTGTCAGTTGCTGTGGCGCCACCCTTGCATCGTACCTGCGAAGAGATGATGCACACATACGAACGCTATGACCAAACGTCTGGGACTGAGTTAGCTATCTGTTAGGCCCGGAAATCTGACAATTTTGGCGTCCTGCAAGGCTTCAGCTTCTATTACTCGATTGATCTTGATTGTATTGTCCACTTCGATGAAGTTGAGATGCCAGTCAGTCCTAAACCCGCCATGATAATCATGACAGCTCAATCTTTCGCATGTGGGTATAGTGCCTTCTTCCTATACTTGCCCTCAGCACTGGCGCAAAAAACTTGCGTTGGCCGACTTCTTGCGTATACTCTTCCAACCCACCGTAGGCTTTAATCTCTCAAAGTTTTTGAGGAAGTTGAGGCAGGCAGTGAGTTGGGGTCAGTGTAGCTGCAGTCGTCTCATCATCACGTTTGCTGAAGTGGTACAAGTTGATTCAGGGTTACAACTGGTCAGCCTTAGATGGCATACCAAGATACTATAAATGTCTGTAGTTATCCAAAACAAGTCAGGGATGCGCTACAGTATAGAGGGAGAGATTCTCATACCGAGCCCATGAGGTACCCCCAAATCCTGGCGGTCCCATTTCACTGGAGAAATGGGGATATTCACGTGCCTAATTCACCGGATATCCACACTTTATACACATAAATCCTATCAGACATGTGCAGGAGACTGGTTGGTTGATACACATTCCAGAATGGCAGGCTGACGATCGTCCTGCCACGAGGTCATGCGATGTGGGAAGGTTCCCCGCTTTGGAAAGCACCGCCACTGCCAGCGGAACCCCGGGTAGCGATGGAAACGGCACCTGCACAGTGAGGTCGTCCCCCTCACTGACGATGAGGTTCAAGGTGTCCTCAGGCAGCCGTGGAACCAACGCCTGATGTTTGGTGGACCCCTTGTTGAAGATGTTGGTTTAACCATGACTACTTTAGAAGCTCAACGAGTTCCCATGTGGACTTCAAAGGCTCAAACTCCTGGCACCGATGCTCTGCCACTGATGACCCGAACGCCTTAATTAACCTTAAACCACGACCCCCAAACCTGAAACTCAGGATTTGAAATTGCTACGCGCAGCCAGAGCTTTGGCATCTTCTTGAACTTAAGATGTTGTCGTCGATCATGAACATCATTGTAGGCATCAGCAAAAAGTAGGTACTGCGTGCAGAACTATCAAGAAACGTTTGACAAAATTGTGGTATTGAGGCTTTATTCATAAACCCTGGCACTTGCAAAATCGATGGTTCCAAACATAAGGAATAAGAGTTGATATATAGACATATATATATATATATATACATACATATATTCTACATTGTATACTATATAAATATAACAAACAAATGATTTGAGGGGTTACCATCCAAAACTTCACATCTGCCGGTGATGGATCACGGATACAGCTATGGACATCCCTAGCGCCACCACGGCCATCCATGGTCATCCATGGCCCCCGGCCATCGCGTTGCAGGTCTCGTCCATCCGCACCGTCAAGGCCAGCTGCAGCGTTTCCTGCCGTGGAAATGGTGGTTTCGTGGCTGCGAAAACCTATGGGAACCAATGGTGGTTTCTTAGGCCATGACTGGAGCCCCCAATGGTGGTTTCATAGCGGATGATCTTGGGGTTATGACTTGAGAAAAGCGCCAATGGAGTTTATCAATAGGAACCCATGGAGTGAAAACCACCATTCACCAACAGAGTTCACTGGTGAATCAATGAGAAAATCAATGAGAAAACCATAGGAACCAGTAGAATTCATCAACTCATGGAGTTCAGCCAATTCAGCTGTTCACACCACGGGTGAACCAACGGTAGGTGAGATAGCTATGGGTGTTTCTCAAGTCATGGGGGACCCCATTTCAATCATCCAGTTTGTTAGTCATGTGTAATGATAAACCGACCATTTTGGGGGGCTGCCTTATTTTAAAGAAACACCCAAATGCAGATTGATATGTTCCTACCTTCAGTTTAGCCGCTTCTGGGTGTTGACTGCGCTTACTGCTGCTTGACGATGGCAACGGTTGATGATTCGAGCGTGAACCACTTCTATTGATCTTTGCTCAAACATTGAATCATGGTCAATAATCTTTGATGTTGATTAATGATAGTTGATCCCGGTTGACGGTGATTGATCATGGATAGAAAAGTAGCAAATCATCGATCATTGTCAAACACCCATGACTAGTAGTTGAACTTCAACACTATTGCTGGATATTATCTCTCACTATCAAGGATTATATTATGAACCATCATTAACCACGATTGATTGGTATACGGTATAACCATTTTAAACCATCATTAACCACTTTAGTCCTCCACTATTAAAGATTTACCATACTTATTAAGGATTATTAACCATCATTGATCACTATTAACCATTATAAACCACCATAAACCATCATTTAATCACTACAAAGCACAATAAACCACCATGACTAATCATGTGCTTAGTCCCCGTCACCAGGTCATCACTCCGCTTCGATCCGCCAGAAATTCCGATTCAGGTGACTGAAAAGAAAGGGTGATTCAATTGGTATATATGAAAGGGTATGTAGGACAAATTTCAAAGGTACGTATGGGTATATACTTCAACAATGGATGGCTTTCAGTGTTGATCCATGTTGATGATGGATTTCTTTTGATCACAAACTTAACTAATAAAAAGGAATCCTTTCAAATCGTAGAGCGGATTGAAGCTACATGACGAATCCTTACAGTTTGATTCCAAGCAAAGTTGAGCTTCTACAAGAGATGAACAAAATGTGGGCGTCGCTTTGGCATCGCCCCGAGGTGCCAAGAAATGCTCAGAAGCTTCACAGCCCCTGAAGTACCTAGCGACTCAATCAATCACCGCGTTCTGATATTCTGATTGTCACTGGCAACATTACTTGCCCTTGAATAGTGAACCATCATCAACAACCGTCATCCATATTCACCGTCATTAATCATAACTATTGACCATCAATGACCATCCATGACCCTCATCCATGACCCTCATCCATGACCCTCATCCATGACCCTCATCCATGATCCCCGAACAAACCAACCACACAACGATCCCCAACAATCCCCAACGATCCCTGTCCTGCGGCGACAAGTGGATGACCTTTGGGTGCACCGTCCAAAGGGACCTCAGAGGCGAACTGCTGGTGAACCTGCCCGGTCGAACTGGTGGAAAGGGAGAATCACCACTGAGTTTGTATATAGTCATAGTGGTTTATCAGTGGGTTATCAGTGGTTTATCAGGGGTCAGAGTGGTTATAGTTCACAATCATGGTGATTCATAGTGCTTAAGTAAAGATAGTTCACCACTGTGAATAAGTGACATATCAACTACACAGTTAGCAAGTACAGGTGATCAAGTGATAAAAACTGTTGATTGGTTGTTTCACCCAGCTACTAGACTTGCCAGCTGTTAGTTGATTAGTTATTACCAGGTGAGAATAACCAGCTGCTATTGTTGATTGGTTCTTTGACCCATCAGGTTGTGGGTCAAAACCCTTAGTCCCCCTGGTTCCCCTATCATTAACCATTCTTTTCCCTATTGTTGTTGGTCATCATCCCCCATGAGTCATTGGTTGCTTAACTGCTTGACCCATAGCCATAGTAGTTGTTACATATCCCCTATAATTGTTAGTTATCATCCCCTATCATTAACCATTCTTTTCCCTATTGTTGTTGGTCATCATCCCCCATGAGTCATTGGTTGCTTAACTGCTTGACCCATAGCCATATATAGCTGGTATATCCCTATAGTTGCTAGTTGTTATCCCCTAGTTATTAACCATTAACCATTGGCTGGTTGGTTAATATTGACCTATAACCATCAAGAAAATCACTTGCCGACCATGGTCCGAGTTGCCCCCCCCTTCCCTTCCCTTCCCTTGTCTTCCACCGTTCGCCGAGACGCTTGCGCTCGTTCATGAAGGCCCGGACCGAGGCATCGATGCACGAGAAATTCGTCAAGCGCACGTGCCTCGTGGGCGCCGCAGCGCGCAGGCACCCCGGGTCAGGGTCGGGTCTGCAGGTCTAACGGTGAACACCTACAGATGCATGGACTGGCATATATGATAGTAACATAAGAGTAGCATATATGATATCTATATGGTTTTTGATAGTACATGATAGTATATGATTATTTTTTTCATGTCTTTAAATGTTTCTTGATTAATTGCTCTATGCGCATATATCATATATCTAAATATAGATACATAGGCAAAGGGAGATATGTACATATAATATGCCAGCATAGGTATGCCTTCCATGACCTTCTCGTAGACGGTGATTGCTTGTTATTGAGTAGAGTTGATAAGTGTTTGTTTATTGTTTGTGTTTGTTATTTTTTGTTATCACTCATAATTGTTTGTGGTTATTGTTTGTGGTTGCTAGTTCCTAGTCATCACGAGTCATCGCTGCCAAATATCATTGAAGGTGGGTATCAAGCCCCACCACCACCAGCCGCACCAACCAGGATTTCAAAAAACGCTCACTGTCCTTTGTCACAAAAAAGGCTGGGCATCATTGGCTGTGGTTCAAAACCCTGTGCCCCTGGTTCCCTTATCATTAACCATTGTTTCCCTTATTATTGTTGGTCATTATCCCCCATGAAATTGGTTGGTTAGTATTGACCCATACCCATAGTAGTTGTTACATATCCCCTACAATTGTTAGTTATCATCCCCTATCATTAACCATTAATCAGCTATAACATTGGTTGGTCAATATTGACTCAGCTCGCCATTCACCACGGAGCTCCTCGCCCAACCGGAGGTCAACAAAACACACCTTCGGAATGACCTGAATGCCATATGAACACCCCAGCGATATGAGGACTATCACTGGCCTTGAGCATCAGTCATGGTTGATACTGAACATCCAACAAATACTTTTGTTCAATTCACGGAAGGGTAGTCAAAACACAGTCTCGTGTACTCCTTTATGTATCATTCTGCGTTCTTTCATGTCCTTTCAACATTTCTTCCAATCATTGCATGCATACCCATTTATTTCCCTTAGCAATGATCCGCCATTTTCATCAGCAACTGGCATGAATCCTTCTTAAGCATCAAAAATCCCTTAAAAACCACTACAAACCACTATCAACATCTGTAGCATGCAGAAATCTTCAAGCTACCATCACACAAGGAGGACCAAGAAAGCACTAAAGGTCCTGAAGAACAGGCAGGTCAGCACCAACAAACCCACGGTTGAGCTTCATAGGGACAGCACAGAAGCACATTGCGATCACTGAGCCATCAATAGCAGTGATAGTAGCCCCAAAGAATAGTTTGGAAGACCACCAAGGTTCTGAAATGCGACTTAATTGTAGGACAGCCCCATGTCAACCAAAAAAACAAAAGGTGCGTAGACAGCAAAACTGAACAAATTTGGCAACATGCACGACTTCCCAACATCATCAGGTGCGACGACCACAACAACAACAACAACAACAACAACAACAACAACAACAACAACAGCAACAGCAACAGCAACAGCAACAGCAACAGCAACAGCAACAGCAACAGCAACAGCAACAACAACCAACGCAACATGTTTCATCTCGTGCCAAGCGAAACCTTCCAACTCAACCATCCCTGGGACCTCCCAACCCGTTCAACGGCGCATTGTTCACCGGTGAATCCCTCTGGGTCGCCCCGACTTGGTGACCGGCTCCAGGCATTTCACGTTGCCAAAGTCCAAGCTGGGCCTCGTTTCAACGCTCGAAATTCTTCCCGTCGAAATTCTTCCCAAGGGTTGATGACAGTGAACCAAGTAATGCTTAATGACGGTTTATGCTGGTCACTACTAAAGTTACTACTAGTCGATCGATGTCACAAGTCTTCAGGAACTGATCGCAATGGTTAAGTAGTGGTTGACACTGAAAGCGTAAAAGAATGACGTGAAATCAGTGATAATGGTAGCCACCTATTGACTGGATATGGCTTGAATTCTGGTTGGTTAACGGTTGCATTCTAATTCTGGCTGCTAATAAACCCCGCCGGTGGTAAAGCCAGAATCATCAACCAACCCCTGATTTTACAAGCAGCCGCTCATCTGGTGGTGCCTTTAGCCGATGGATGTACGGACATGCATGCCTCATGCCAGTACATGATTTGTTCATGCATGACTGTCAACCTCACAACCCCAAGCCCTGGTCCCTCTTTTAATGGAACATAGCCATGAACAGTCACCATCTGCATTTACCGAGCTGTGGAGTCTGACCCACTTATTCTCCTGGGGGCTACCCTGCAAACCTTTCGTGCAGAATTTGTGCCATCGCCAGATGCAGTGGGCTGATCGGAAGTTCCATTGCTGCAAGGAGTATCACCTAGACCAACCTATCAACCAGGTGAAGGTTGTAGATCCAACCATGATCATGAACCATGAAGCAGGTTAACCAGCTCCTTAGTGTTTTCAGCCAGCTTCTCCATGGTTATGTATCTGGGTGTTTCATGTATCTGGGTGTTTCTCAAAATAGGGGACCCAAAAAATGGTTGGTTTACTACTATAAAATGACTAGTATTAGATGATTTAGGGGTACCCCTATTTTGAGAAACCACTATCTAACGTTATAACCAGCTTCTTTATAGTCATAAACCCACCACTAAGCCACCAACCCAGCCGCTTCGTTGATCCTCAGGATGCCCCACGGATCCACCACCACTCGCGGGCCCACGGAATTGCCCACCAGCTGCGCAGGGAGCCGGGCGGAGCCGGGCGGAGCCGGGGTGCCGGGAGGATTCGCATGACAACGGGGGAGTATCCCTACCATGAGCCCCCAAAACCTTCACAAAGGTAGGTTTTTACCCTCAAAAAGCCCATAAAAATGATGGTTTTGGGGGCCAAGGTATTGCATATACATGGATATACTCATATGACTCATATTGTCAAGCCCCCAAACTGCTTGATTTCTGAATACAAATCAATAAATTGATAAAGAATGATAAAGATGGTCAGAATTTGCTGGTCTTTGTTGGCTTATGGACTTGAAAGAAATCGTTTAGAAGTCTCCAAGTACAGGACGTTGGAGTGTGAAACTACGTTTCTATAGGGCAAGGATCAATTTCTGCGGGCTACGAAGGTAGCACTGGCACAGTTACAGATGCTGTTTGCCACTGAACCATCGTAAACTGATGGCCAACAAAGTCCAGCCAGGGTACAAGCTACACGGTGCAGTACATGTTGGTATATCCTTAAGTAGTGTGGCCAACCTGCAAGCAGAGACAACACTCGTGTATGTATGGCACATATGGATGACCCTACCTCTGTTTCATTTCCAAATATCAATCCTCCAAAACTACGGCCACGTATAAACAACTAGGGGTGTAGATCAACAGCCCCAAACATTGTTACATCTAAATATGGCTGTGCATCAAGCCGCCGAAGATCACTATAAATTATTATGGGGCGCATGTCAGTCACATCTCAGCGATTTGAACATGCGAAGTACCACTGAAGTCACCTCCACACCAATTCACCTGACCCCCCTCCGGAGGGGCAAACCTTGTCTGGGAAATATGGGGGGTATCAAGGAATGGCCCCATTTCAACCCTATCCCAGTTACATGCCTAAACCACCAGCCAGCTCTGCGCAACTCATTTTGTCCACGTGAATCCCTTTGGGATTGTCTTGTGCAAGCTGAAAAGTTTCTGAAAAGGATTGGTCATGGTCTCTACAAGAGCTGACTTGAGGGTCTATGCTCTCTTTAGCACCTAATTTCCAGGTTTGAGCACCTTCAACTGAGGTGTGTTGGTCAAAGGACCGTGAGTCAGTGAGAGGTGTGAACAGTATCCCGAAAAAATGTTATCTATCCTAAGCTTTCCAGGCTCACATTGGCCGTTTGCCCTTACGGTGCTGCTTTTAGTCGCACGAGCAGAGACTGCTCCCTAACCTTAGACGCTTTCAATAACTTGGGACATCCATGGTGGCAAGCCTCCCAGAAAAAGACACTGCTTAGGATGACATGACACAGGAATGAAGCCTTCTAGCGGTCATGGGATGACCATTACTATCATTATTGTGAGATTTTTCACAGGGGCTTTCAACCATTACTATCATTTTGTAGGTTCTTCACGCGAGTTTTCAAACTCCAGACTCTGATAGTGGCATGAGGTCCATGACGAAGAACCGTGGGCGACACTATGGCCTTAGCAATTTCAACTGATCACATCGCCCAATGGCAAATTTGTCCCTGCGATACTTCATGATGGTGACACAGTCATTTAGTCCGAGGATCAGATTTCCCATAGTGCTTGGTTTTGGCATGTGTATGTGTAATTCACCTGCATTTTTGTGGATTTACCCGTCTGTGGGATCTATGTTTCTGCGAGAAAAACTGCAGACACAGCACTTGCATCCAACAGCTGGGTCTTCACTCACCAATCAATTGAGATCTACACCTGGAAGCTAAGAAAGACTGGAAAGTGTGGGGCCAAGCACCGCCCCCCATGTCAGCGACAGAGCTCTGCACAGTTCGCACCCAACAAACGGGGTCCGGCAGCGCTGTGGCAGCTTTGGTCACAGCTGAAGGCAAGCTGAAGGTTTCGAGCTGGTTCATTTTCCACGCTACCAGGTTTGGGACTACCCCCCGAATCAAGTTGTTTTGGTCCAAAAGTAGTGTGATGTTTCTGGCGCATTTGCTAACCCACGGCTTTGAGCCGTAGCTTTCGGGATGAGTAAATAAAGCTAGAGTTGATCTTCTTACACTGTCCCTGGCTGCACCAAGACAACTAATTTGCCCACCAACATTCGCTATGTGTTGTTTTGGAGTGGTGGTTAGCTAGAAAAATGTGGTGGTTTATGTGCTCGGTGATTGCTGATCATGTACTTCAAGTCATCTTTTATGGTGACCAGTGGTGATATTTGAGTCTTGATCCTCTGGAATAAAGCCATCGTTTCCAAACGTCTGATTGTTTGCTGTGAGGAAATGTCAAACCTTTGTGAACAGCAACCATTGTTGCTAGTGGTTAAGGATTAGAGAAATAATGATCGTTGTATAATGGGAAATAATCATTGACGGCATATTCAAAGCAGTCAACCCATGATTCGATGATGTTTATAATTTGATGGTTAACCCGTAACATTTAGCTCATTTCGGCTCTGTGTAATCCCACTGACGCCATTCTAACAATCCCGTGTAAGGCTATGACTTTGAATGTGATCAGTAATACTAACCCATTGCAATGACCATATCCTTTGATGATAAATCCATTGCAATCGCATGTGATGATCCTTTGATGACAAATCCATATTGATGACCATATCCTATGATGGTCAACCATAACTAAGCCATTGTTCCTAAGCTCAACAGGATATATCATCAAAGGATATGGTCATTGATGTTCATATTGATTGTTTAGTCCTAAGCTGTGATGTTCATATGGCAGTGGGTCAAAACCCCGTACCCCTTGTTCCCCTATCATTAACCAGTGTTTTCCCTACTATTGTTGGTTATCATATGTTATCATTCCCTATTGTTGGTTGGTTAATATTGACCCATAGCCATAGTAGTTGTTACATATCCCCTATAGTTGTTAGTTATCATCCCCTATCATTAACCATTAATCAGCTATAATATTGATTGGTTCCTAAGCTTCCTATCCTCAACGACTGTGGCCTCTCAAAGGTCGCACTTCTGCCACTTCAGCTCCATGTCGGGCACGTCGGGGACGTCTTGAGCCTCGAAATCTGGTCGTAGCTTGGCTGGAAATGCTGAGGATTGGTTATCTGGGCTTCCCATGATTAAGAGCTGGTATGACAACATCTGGTTGGTGGTTTCAACTTCTATGAAAAATAGTGGTCAACCGACCATTTGTTAATAATTTCTAGGGAAAACTCAAGAATGTTTAAAACCACCAACCAGGCAGACCCCCGGAGACCCCCTGATTTCGGAAATGAGAACATGGTTTTTTTACAACCAAGTCGTCTCCTGGCTGGTGTATGAAACAGGAAACAACTGGCATACCATGTCATGGATTAAGATCCTTGTGCGCTTCTCCAACTTTTGTTCCTGTTTCATAAACCAAGATCGATGGCGGTTTCATAACCTTTGGTATAACAAAATATAACAAACAACCCACAGTTGTTTGATAATCCTTGGTTTAACAAACCAATCTACCCACTGGTTGACCCTTGCATGGAGCGTTGTGTCGTTCACAACCGGCGATTGCCCACACCCAACGATCAACCACGGGGATCGCCCCCCACAAGCAGGACAAATGGCGCGCACCGATATCGCAGCTTGACCACATCGGCGGTCGCATATTCGCAGTGTGTTTATACATATGAAGGACATCCATATTTGTTTGTATTGCTATATCTACAGAGATATGCGTACCTGCCCGATTCTTGTGTAATGCCTGATTCTTGTGTGAGTGCGCAAACATGCACTGCACACCATGGACTCCCCACGGGTTACACTGTGCCGCTGATTCGCAGCACCAGACCATACCCAAACCAATTCCCAAGCCATGGTGTGTCGCTATAGTAACAGCCATCATGGACCTCAGGGCTTACTTAGACCCAGAAAACAAGTGATTTGCACCCATGCCGATGCCGGACATTGCCGGACATCATAAACAAACAGAAGCAAATGCCTACAGACAAACCTTACAGCAGCATATCCAAGTCAAAATACATCTCATGGTCACATCGTAAATCATACACATTGATAGGCACATGCTGCGTAACCTTGAAATAATCGCAACTCTGGTTGGCACCACCATTGATGGACAGTGCATTGCATCTCAGTCAGAATTCAGTATTTAGAATCATCGCGAACGAATTGAATGAACCAAAGAGCCACATATGACATGTGATAATTAATCTACAGTCATCCTGTGTTTGAAGGCAACTATGTCATGGACCTTTTGACCACCTGCAACTCACAGCATGTCCCCAAACATCCCCAAACGATCTTTCTAGAGGAGTGAAGGCACATCTATCTGTTCTTCCCTTGCCGCTAGCTTCTCCAACAAGCCCATGTGCCCATCGCTGAAACGCATTTCAAGTGTCTGGAGCCATCCCAGAGCGAAGGAACGCCATCTCACGAGCCAAGCACCTTGATGTCAGCGAGGAGGTTTAGGATGGTGGACTCACAATGCTTAACAGGACCGTCATGGCTGGAAAAAGGTGGTCATGACAGATCGCGATATTAAAAAAATGGCTGAGTAATGGTCGTCAATTTGTTATGGTCAATTCCATCACAAATGCTTCAGTGATGGGTCATGGCGATGCCAGGCTGAAGTGCTTGGTTCATGACCCCCATGCGTATCCGTCGACACTTGGGTACATATCCATGCAAGCCACCAATGGAGCCAACCAGCCGGCCAGCCAGCCAGTGATGAGCCGGTAACAAACCACTTCAGGGGCGATGCCAACATGTCGCAGCCAACTCGCGGCGCCTTCTGCGATAGTTCAGCCGTCGCTGTGGCACATTGGACCAGTGAGGCTCCATGTTCCAGTCCCTGCAAGCGCTTGGTCACCGGTACCCCGCCTGTGCAAGGCCTTACATATCCCAGTGGCCCGCGGAATGACAACCTTTTTCCTGATGAAAACTTGATGTTTGAAAAACAGCCAAAAACAGAAACACATGTCTTCAAACATCCCTAAAGTCTAAGAAAATTCAATCTAGAAAGACTAATGTTATGTGAGCATATGTGAGCTAGAAAACACCCAGATGTCTTTGCGTTTTGGAATAGCCAAGCGACCCACGGAATGGCTCGCATTGTATATCTACGCAGTGGAAATCTGGTGGCAGAGATATAGAGACGAACACGCAGAGCACAGCGAGCACCTGAGGCTTACCTTGAGGTTCCACTATACCAAGGGCCAGAACATTTGACAAGTTGAGAGGTGGAATGTTCCTCTCCACTAGAAGTTCTGGAGATAAGATGAGATAGCAACAACCTGAATTGGGGTACGGCTATATGAAGGCTCTCTTGTGAGACTTGTGGTGTCATCCCTTGTGACTTGTTGACAAGGTTGCTGCATCGTCGTTCCGCACTCAACAATAAACGGTTGAAAAACACGTGCACAGACACAAAATCTCTTTGTATTAGTGCCAGAAAATGTCATCATGGAGTACATTATAGAATAGTGAAGATTCCCCCCATATCAACCTTTTGCTGACTCCGTCCGCGACATTGTTGACATGACTACACCATGGGAGAAGCAAGCGACAGCCTCTCCGCAAAGCTGCAATTGTTTACCCGGCTTCGATGTGACTTCATCGGTTCCTCAAGCTTCTGCTTGGTTCACTCACCATGTCTCAATGATTCAACGCCATAGTTCAGCCTCACCCTTCTCATCTGCAATGATTTTGGGTTTCGATGGGAGTCCCCCGCCAAAGACCTGCGAACCAACATGCCAAACGCGATGCTCCCACCTGGAAGTCCCCAAAACACGTCCAGGAGAGGGATGACCTGAGCCGAGCTGCAGGATGCTTACCATCCACAAGTGATTACTTTCAGCCAGTACCTCGCATATCTTGACATCAGTCAAGAAACAATGCTGCCTTTACTGTGTTGACCATATCTGATCAGAATCTTGGAGATGCATTCAGCCACGATGAACCATTCTTCACGAATCTACCATCATCCAGCATCACGATCTTCCAGTGCTGTCCAATTGCTACCAAGCATTGATGACCATCCATTTCCTCCCGGGCCCCACACCTCGGGGAGCGAAGGAGCTCTGTCGCACGCTGTTCGCGGCGATTTCGCACATGTCCTCACCGGCGATAGCTCCAGGGGTTACCCTTGTGAGGTCGGTGAATGGTGGTGCTAAGTGGTGGTTGATGCCAGGTAATGGTGGTTCATCGTGCTTGGTGACGATTCCTCTTTATTGGTTGTGATTGACGGGGGTTGGTAGCCAAACCACCATGAACCACCCATGAACCACCATTTACAGGGGTTGGATCAACAGGGGGTTGTAGCATGATGGTAAGCAATTTGTGCCCCAAAACCCATCACGGGGAAAACGTCCGCCACCGTTTGAGGATTGGTTCATGAAGCGCGGAATGGGAACCAGCTATCGTAGAGGTGCACAACAATCCTCTTAACCTCAAAGGTTGATGTTGGTAACAAGCATGATCAAGAAATAACAGGACTGTCGAAGAACTGGCCCATAACCCATCTCAACAATCATCTCGTGACTTCCAACCCTCGAAAACCACTCATGTCACACAGGTTGGTACTGGCAAATGGAATGGAGGACAGCCGACTTCGCAGGTCGGTGCTGCTTGCCGTTGGGGGGCTGCCAGGGGTTGATCAACATCTGCATTCGTCCCATCAGAATGACCATTATCAGCCTTGAAGCTTGACTCAGCTTGACTGGCAAAAGACACGGCTAATCAACTGGCCGAACTGCAGATTCTTGTCAAGTTGACATTGCTGTGAATCCAATGGACAATTCGCAGCCTGCGAATCCAATGGACGATTCGCAGCCAGTGGATGTCAACACGACTACAGTTGGTGCCGTGCCACTGAAAATATCCCCATGATATTGAAACATCCCTAACCCCGCTGGTGTATTTACTAGTGAATCTTAGAATAGCTTGGCCGTCACCAGGAGATGGGTGAATATGAGGGAAGAACCATGGTTAGACATCATTAACCGCTATCACTATCAACCAACATTATGAACTGCCCCTGATCAACCATTATCAACTATTATCAACTATTATCAACTATTATCAACCATGATCAACCATTATCAACCCCATGGTATCATTGACGGTTCTCAACCATTATCAACTGTTCATACTCGGGCGAGGGCATAGCCCACACGACTGGACGCTCCCCCTGTCCGTGCCAGACAGGCCAAAGATGGCACGGGCCGTGGTGTACTCTTCCAACAAGGGCTCCTGAGGACTCTGGGTGGTGTCAGCTATCACCAACAGCAGTGGTGGGTACTGATGAATGCTTGTTCCTAATGTTTCTAGCAGATTCTAGCAAACAACAACCAATGAGTATCCCAACTGTTGATCTATCATCATTATCCACTAGTCAATGGAATATGTCGTAGGCGACTGGAAAGCACTGACCATGATTCATGAGCTACCCCAACGGCAAGAAACGCAAACACTGACCGTCCACTACCTTTTGAACTATGGCAAAATCAAAAAAGATCCACAGATCATTGTGGATTCCATTTGACAGATCGTGTTGCTTTCGGTGGGGTCTGCCTGTAGGTTTCTAGCAATCAATTTTCTTAAGCATGGTAGCACGAGACTCAGGTTTGCACAATGAATTCAAGTCGACAAGTTCCCATCTGGGCATAAACAGTTGAATACACATGGTACCCTATGTATACAATATGATCAACTGACAGCAGATTCCCACCATGGATTGTAGCAACGGTCAACAAGTGTTTGCTTCTGCTGATACGGATTTTTTCCACTTTTGGGGAACATGCGATTCACCAATCCTTCACTAAGCCATATGTCCCGGAGTAATCATATCAATCGGACAGTGTCCACAACCTATTGATGATTGTTTGCACCCACTTGGTGATCATAGTTATTCCCATGGTGAGCATGGTGGGTATATAACCATGGTACAAATTGGCCCAAGCAAAACAGCTGATGAAACCACCATTCTGAACAATCACCAACAATGGGTCTTGGCAACTGCTCAAACAAATGGTAGGCATACTTTCCAGTCCGTGAAAAACTAATGCAGAAGCATCAGACACCACGAGAGTAGCGTATATGGTAAAACCACACTGAGAATCAAACAATACCAACCAAACAACTGGTGCTTTACAATCTTAGCTTTGCATCATTAAACAATATTGATTTATATCCCAAGATGAGATAGTTTTGGTGCCAAGATGAGATAGTTGTCGTGCCAAATCTATGTCGTTGAATTGCATCCTAGTTCTGAAGGCAAAGCACAATTTTGCCCAAATGCCCAGAAGTGCTAAAAATATCTCCCCATGTCGGTTGGTCGAGATTTGTCCTGATTATATTAATGTATGCATTTTTTACGTATCAATAGATGTGTATATATACATATATATATATGTAGATATATAATGTAAGCGTATTTATATATACATATATACATACATATTCAAATACTTCCCGGGAATCATTGTTCTTTCAAATTTCGCGAGGAAGGTCCGTGACTTCGCACCGCCCCGTGTCCTTTGTGGTGTGGAACATCAACGGATCGTCCGTGGACAAAGTGACCTAAGCTCCACTAGAAAATTCAACGCCACCCTAGCAACGCAATAAAACAGCAAAGGCGAGCACAAAGGCGTGGGCATAGAACCACAAAATGGTACAAGTCATGTGTGATCTGTATTCAAATATCATATATCGATAGCACGCTTGTCTTTGAATAAATCAAGGAATCGTTCTGAGAATCATTCAGCTCATCGCCACAAAAATGGCAGCGTGGCGTTCAGTTTGGTTTGAACTCCACCGTGGCTCTGTGACATCGTGGCCGGCCGTTCAAGTGCTCAGTTCTGGATCTGTGGTACATCCAGAGCTGGTGTGTTGGTATGTACGTAATATGTGTAATCTGGCATATTGGTAGGTATGTACTCATGGCAATCCTTATGAATCCTATGGTAGGTAGCTTGGTAGGTAGAAAGGTAGCTGAACGCGCTGAATGCTAGTCCAGTATTGGTGCCACACTGCCAGTATGCAGTGGCGGCTGCACAGGTTTTCTGGGATGCCCACGTTGAGACCACGCTGAAAGAAGTCGGGGAAGGGGTTCTTGCTCATCTGAGTCGATTGCAAAGGGGCGAAGAATCAAAAAACGGCATGCGATTTGTGGGTCAAAGTAGATCGTGGTCAATACATGATGCTGATTGACATCAGCATGTTTGCAACTGCCATACGTCAATAGGTTCTTGAATGCGTTTCATGGATGACAAGTGCTGCAAAGTGTTACCATCGATGCGATTACACATGATGCAAATGTGTCCCTGGGATGGTCTTTGTAATTGACAACCAAAGGTTGATGAGGCTTTCCTGCTTTCGAAGTCATAAAGTCTGGTAAGCTGAGAAATAGTCTGCTTTGGATTTCATGGATGTGGTAAGAAGGTGCGCCATGGCTGAAAGCAACGTTTTGTCCTGAATTGGTCTGACATCTGGAATTGGCTACAGTCCCTCGATCAAATCATCAACCATTGAGAATGACATTCCCGGCTTCTTTCTCACCCGATGAGGTCAGGCGATATCAATTTGCGTCCACAAACGGCATGCCCCCTTCCCTAGAAACAACAATTTAGCATCACGACTTCGGGCAGTTTGATCAATGTGAAACATCGATTTGGGCATGACCTGGATACCGGGGAATGGAGGGAGTCATAAAACATAGAGCCAGGAATCATCCAGTGATATGGATTGGTCAACAGGTAATTCAGCCAACACTATCATCGACTGCCGATGATTCAATGGCAACAGTTTATCATAAACTAAGCGTACCTTTAGTCGCAACCAATCAATTGATCTGACTCGTCCAATGAATTTTACCAGCAATGCAGAATCGATGGATTGGTCTGACTTGTCATGGTTGACACCACTGTGAAGCAGGTAGGGTAAGAATCCCTCTGGCAGCTCAACCAGGTACTATTGATGGCTCAACTGTTGAAAGGCGCTTTGGCCAATTTTAGTGGCTAGAGGCTATAGGATGCTATAGGTCCATTGCCAAATCATAAAATTCCGGAGGTGAACACGATGCTCGGCACCCCAAAGGTAAGGCTGACCCTGTGTGCGCACATACATGATTTCATAAATCCATAATGTATCAAATGCAAAAGTATGTTGTAGTACATGTATACATATGTGTATATATATATATATAAATGTCTGTTGTTAGATGATTTGATCTGCACATTGTCTAAAGTACGCATGTTGGCTGCTGCTGCTAATTCTGGTCCTATTCCTACATGCGGTCCATGTGTCAGGCAACCAACCAACAAGCAAGCAACTAAAGAAGGGCTGTTGAGAACATTTCAAGACTTCAGGGCCACCTGCCGGCCCTCATACACCCGCCTTCAGGAAAAGCGCATTGTTGGACAGGGGCGACACTGAAATGCCAATCTGCGTGATGAAGTACAAATACCTGGCATCATGAAGACTCGCAACTAGTTGTGGTGTTCTGAATGGAAACTCATTTTCGTTATCTTTGTTGATTCCTTGCATACATACATGGAAATCCCACATAATAGGCCATCACCAACGCTAACAATGCTAGCCGCTAAACTCCTCATTTCAGGCGTGAAGTTCGTAGTTGGGATTTGTCCAGCCAGTTGTTTGCTAGGGTGAGATCCACAAACACCAGGGAACCCAAGCCGATTCCATCCCGATGTTCAAGGTAACCTACCAGTTTTTGCGATTAAACAATCTCGTTCTGAGCGATCATTTCAGTGGTTGTCCTACCTTCCATTGGTTCACCTTTCTGACAGTTTCTGATCATCACGGAATCTCCAACGGATGGCGTTCATCTTTGATCACCCAACGGAATCTCTTCACTGAAACTCAACCAGGATGGGTGTTTCTCAAAATAGGGGACCCCTAAATCATCCATTAATAATCGTTTTTAAAAATAAACCAACCATAACTTGGGGTACCCCTATGGCTTGAGAAACCACCTGATAGTTCCTGATCACCCTGTGCTCAAACCGGCCAGGGCAACTGCAGAACCGGACTGTGTTGGAGGTTCACTCCATGGTTGATGCCTCGGCTCCCATGGTTGTAGCCCAACGACGCTGGCTCACGAGACGCCATGGATGCTCACCGGACCATGTCAACCAAAACAGGCAGGACATGCAGAGATTACGGGGGCCAGGTATGATATTGTGAATGATATTGTGTAATCATATGAATCATATCCTAAATTGAAGAGCTCGTCAAGAGTATGGAAGCCCTTGCTACACGCTCTTGAACGATGGCGTATCAAACCCCGCAGCAAATTGGACACACTCTAGCTGCTATTCGATCAGATCTCAATGATTTGGGGACTGCGTAGGTAGCCCCACTCGCAGTGTATATAAGTGGGATCATATTTGAGACTGTGAAACACTGGCTCTGTCCATGCGTGAGGATACACCCCAAAGCATCCAAAAGTGATCAACCTGTTAGTGAGAAAAACACCAATCTGCGGAGAAAGAATGATGGTGCCCAAGAAAGAATATTTCCCTTTCAAACACAGGAACTCATAACTCAAGAAGCACAACCATCTTAAATGATGATGGGTGGCTACACTTGTATAGTGATCACAAACGGAAGCCAGCTGTGAAACAAAACCAGAACCCACCCGGTGAGATGATATGGTTTGTCAATACTTGCCACAAAATGTGCTCACAGCAACTCAGATGACGATCTACAATCGAACTAGTTTCTTCTCAAGTTTCATGTCCAAAAAACATAGTGGTCGGACCCCGGCGTTCCAAACGACACTCAGTTCAGCTGATCATTCCCTATGCTTGAGAAGCATCCCCCACTGTTTGAAACCAGGATCCAGAAAGCGTTAACTGTTGGCACATTAACAGTTGAACAGTTCAGGGTTATCAGCTGAGGATGGTTAAGGGTAGTTCATGATGATATATGATGATCATTACTCCTTGTTCATCATGAACCCTCAACAAACCATCGCTGGTTGTCCTTCGACCTTTGGACCTGAACATCACCCCCGTCTTTGCCCCGGCACCGTCTGCCAGCAGAAAAGTGGTGGCCAAATGATGAACCTCCCCTGCCTGCGAATGCCGACTGACAGGAAGCTGCGGGAATTGTGGCAGCACTTGGTTGATATAGTTATAGTAAACTCGCTGTTGTACAATGGTTGATATAGTTCTAAGATGTAAAAACGAAGTACTATATGTCTATTGTACATATCCATCTATACATATTATATTTGCAAGAAAATATGTAGAGTATGAACATGCAATTCATACTCACGTACGCACATACACCCATCTGTACTGCGAATGGACATGGGTAGAATTAGTTTGCGTATGTTTGCATATATATATATACACATATACATCTACACATATAAATACTTGTGTATACACGCATACACCTATACATATTCACATACATATACATATTCATATTCAAATACATATACATATACATATACAAATACATATACAAAAACATAAACATAAACATATACATAAACATATACATATACATATACATATGCATATACATATACACATACACATACACATTCACATACACATACACATACATTTATATATATATATATACATATACATTTACATATACATATACACATACATCATGTTATATATATTGTACATATTATACATGTTATACATACTATACATATTATACATATTATACATATCATACATATTATACATATTGTACATATTGTACATATCATACATATTATACATATTATACATATTGTACATATTATACATGTTATACATACTATACATATTATACATATTATACATATTGTACATATTATACATGTTATACATACTATACATATTATACATATTATACATATCATACATATTATACATATTGTACATATTATACATGTTATACATACTATACATATTATACATATTATACATATCATACATATTATACATATCATACATATTATACATATTATACATATTGTACATACTATGCATACTATACATACCTATCATACATGTACATGTATACTAGTGTATCAGATCCTTTATGAAGGTTTTCAAGAATCCAGAATATTCATTTAGGATCCAGATGTATGTTTTTACGATATATTTGGATATCTTTTCAATTGCTTTTAGAGATTCTAATTCTGCAACCTGCTACCATCACTGGCATTCCCACTGTTGGTCAAGTTGATTGCAGAGGTCCTGACTCTTAATTCCAAGGGATATGTTTGCTGCTTGGAATGAACCTGCCGGTAATTCCTTCTCTGAAAAGACATCTCTTGGCCATTGCTAAAGATCAACCACTATTCTGAATGTTAGTTCTCATTCGGCTTCATATCCTGCGGCGCACCTCCCCAGCATGCGGGCGAAACGTGAGATGCCAGGGTCGCCCCAGCATCTGGCAGAGATGGTTAAACCTGGCGCCAGGCAGCACTGGGGCGGCGTAGTGGAGAACCTGTGCCGCCCTGCTATGAGTGGGCAACCATGGGAGCAGCCACGCCAAGGAAGGCGTCCATGGTGAATCACCGATGGTGAGTTCAACCCGTGAGCAAGTCATAGGGAGCAAGTCGTCACTGTCAGCATCATCTGTGACCCAAGTAGTAAACTTGAAACAGACAGAAGTGGAGCCATGGAGCGTGCGAACTGGGCTACCCCAGGACGCTAAGATTGAACGAGGTCTAAAACCTCTGGTCGAATTGACCACAAATGGTGGGTGCAGTCACCCATCCAATCATTGTATTTCAATTGGGAAACCACAAATCCTGGGGCACACTGCGGTTGAGGACACACCTATCTTTGAAACGGCTGAACGGTCTACTATCTATTGAGAACCTCAAATTCCCAACAAGTGTTGAACCAGGGACTAGCGAGATGTGTTTCATCCAAGGCAGCCTCTCCCTATAGCTGTGCTTACCCTGGCGCAATCGCACCCAGGCTTTGACAAGGTAAGTCTTTGGGATCTTCACCGAGGTTCGGTTCCAGCCCAGTTTGGACGACCAGGCGGCTATTCGGGCGGGAACATGGAACGCCCGGGGCTCGAAGCGCTGCTGGACGACATCCGCGCGGGGAACTTGGGAGTGGTCACAATCCACCAAAGTCATGATGATTTCCATGTGGGAACCAGAATATACATACATATGTTACATATACAACTGGGGGCAGCATTGAACACATCCATCTCTCTAAGCGTGAAGATGGAAAACAACCTTGGGCGCTTCGCAGCTGGGAGTACGCATCATGGCGGGTTGGGCTCTGCTGGTGTCCCACCCAACGAATGGTCGAGCTTCCTGTTTTTTTTCACCCATAGTTGGGTGGGACACCATCAGCAGTTTTTCCCAATCAATGTTTTTCCTGCTAAGCATTAGGGTTCCACCTTCATATCGATGGGCACCCTCGTTGTTGAGGTCCTCCTTTGGGAATCTGGATGTCTTGCTAGTCTGGTCCGATGACCACAGAACCACCCACACAAAAAGGTGTGGGTTAGTCCATCAGCACCAACAGTTTAAACCCACGCTATTGGTCAACCATCGGAACTGTTTATCGGGAATATCTAATGACAGCGGATTACAGTACAAGCAGCGACAACCATTCCCACATCTAACATCAACCGCAGGTTTCGGGTCCCTGTCTCCATCGCCCGCCTGCAAAGATTCACATAGATGTAGAAGGAATAGTAAGAATAAGGCGGGTTCTCACCTCAACTTTGACGCCATGGAGTCGCAAATAGACACTGAAACAGCTTCTGAATGGCTCGCGATGGGATATTTTTGGGCTGCTTGTGGGCCCCAGCCAATGCAAGTTCATCAAACTGAGCCGTTCATCTACGTACAATTTGGTGAAGATTGCTGATTTCCGGTTTCGCGATCCATTGCCACTGATGAAGCTTTGCTGAATAGCCTTGCATGCCATTCTTTTCTTCAGCGCCATGAATTACCTCCCGAAAGCAGCATGCGGCAACATGTATTATCTGACAAAATCACGAAGACTAAAAACATCTTAAAAACGTGCAGTTAGTTGAAAATGCCTGTTTCTCAAGACAACTTGTGATCAATAGCCAAAGGAGGGATGATCCCAAAGCTGCTCACACTGACAGGGTGTTACGAAGCCAGCCCTTGGGGCACGCATTTTTTTCATCCAAAAAGAGTGGAATAGCAATAGCTGGCTGCCAACTACAATCAGTGGCCTACTAACCGTACCAAGAAATGCTCAAACAAACACTGGCATGACCATAGTCGTTGGATATCATTGTCGTCACTTGATCTAGTCACCTAGTCATTGTCGGTCGGTTGCTTGGTACAACTGAGTAGCTCCGCCATTTCCAATACCGTGAAAGCCTGTGGAGTGATGAACCCTGTTCTTGGCTTGTGGAGCTTGATGTGGAGAGGAGTCAATGATGGCAAATAATGATTGATCATGCTTCAATGCAGCGATGGGCATCATAGAAAGTGATTGCTGATGGTCACTGAGTTTAGTGGTTGATGATGGTTACTGTAAACATGTCCAATCATAGCGGATGCTGAGCAACAAAAACCAGGATAGTTCAAACCTCGAGCGGCTTTGCTGCACTCCCTTTTCAGACCGCCGGGCAGCTTCAATGAACCGAGCTACAGGCACTTTGCATAAGCGTGCAAACCCCCGAACATGAGGCTACCGTGAACTTCTTGCTTCCAGCGTCCGCTGCAGCAATCTTTACTAGGGTCCCGGAAGGGTTTCAGGTTAGCTCTCTCGCTGCGGTCCGGCCGCTCAAAAAAAGCATATTCGCCGGACTTGATGCAGCAGAACGATTCACCATGCGGATTGGGATGGCCGCACTTGAGCTTTCCGCCCCCAAACTCAAAGGCATAAGTCTCCCTGTTGGCGCATTCCGTCGCACCCCACTTCCGTTCACATTTACCACCCAAGGCGGGCATGCAAGTCCAGGTTTTGTAGTCACACACCAAGCCCTCCTCGCAGCAATTCGACTGCTCCAAGAACGACAACTTGTGGCAATCGCACTTGTCTCCCTTCTTTGGGAGGCCTGCTGCTGAAGCATTCTGGCTGGATGCCGATGCCATGGATGTCACTGCAGCATCTTGCACCCTGGTGGATGATGCAGCCACAAGGAGAAGCACGAACAATGGAAACATGGCAAAATCAAATGATATGTCAAACAACGCGGATGATGTCGCAATTTGAGCCAAGAGCTTCCAGCGTTCACTGCCCCTGAAACGACTGCAACTGGTTCAATGCCAAGCGAAAGAATCTTCCAGTTCCGATGCTGCAAACAGGATACCAAAAGGTGTGGGTTAGTCCATCTGCAGCAACAGTTTGAACCCACACGATTGGTCAAATATGGGAACTGTTGATCGGGAATATATAATGACAATAAGGAAGGCTAATAAGCAGCAGCAACCATTCCCCTTTGTTGTGGATGGGTCTTGTCGGGTGATTGGAATAGTTTCAAGCACATCTAACATGCGGGTTTCGGGTCCCTGGTCTCTATCGCCCGCCTGCAAAGATTCACATAGATGTAGAAGGAATAGTAAGAATAAGGCGGGTTCTCACCTCAACTTTGACGCCATGGAGTCCCAAAAAGACACTGAAACAGCTTCTGAATGGCTCGCGATGGGATAGTCTTGGGCTGCTTATGGACGGCCCCAGCCAATGCAAGTTCATCAAACTGAGCCGTTCATCTACGTACAATTTTGTGAAGATTTGCTGATTTCCGGTTTCGCGATCCATTGCCACTGATGAAGCTTTGCTGAATAGCCTTGCATGCCATTTTTTTTCAGCGCCATGCCCCCAGAAGCAGCATGCGGCAGCATGTATTATCTGACAACATCGTGAATGCAAAAAGACGTCCTAAAAACATGCAGTTGACAATGCCTGGTCTCCAAAGGGTGCTCACACTGACTCAATAGCTGGCTGCTGACTACAATCAGTGGCATAGCCTACCAACAGTATTAAGAAATGTTCAAACAAACACTGGCATGACCATAGTCGTTGGATATCATTGTCGTCACTCTATCTAGTCACCTAGTCATTGTCGGTCGATTGCTTGGTACAACTGAGTAGCTCCGCCATTTCCAATACCGTGAAAGCCTGTGGAGTGATGAACCCTGTTCTTGGCTTGTGGAGCTTGATGTGGAGAGGAGTCAATGATGGCAAATAATGGTTGATCATGCTTCATCATTGCTCATATGGGGTGTCAATGCAGCAATGGGTATCATTGAAAGTGATTGCTGATGGTCACTAAGTTTAGTGGTTAATTGGTTAATGATGGGTAGACATGTCCAATCATAGCCGGTGCTGGGCAACAAAAACTGGGATAGTTCAAACCTGGAGCGGCCTTGCTGAGTTCCTTTTTCGGGCAGCTTCAATGCAGTGAGCTACAGGCACAATGCAAAGTGGGGCTTGTGCGAGGATAACATGCCGCCACCGCCAACTTCTTCCTTCCAGTGTCCGCTGCAGCAATCTACTGCCGGGTCCCGGCGGGTGCGACTGGTCCCGTCTGGCGGCTCAAAAAAAGCATAGCCACCGGACTTGATGCAGCAGAACGATTCACCGTGCGGATTGGTACGGCCGCACTTGATCGTTCCCTGGCCCCCGTACTCATAGGCATAGGTCTCCGTGCCGGCGCATTCCGTCGCACCCCACTTCCGCTCACAATGCCAACCCAAGGCGGGCATGCAAGTCTAGGTTTTGTAGTCACACACCAAGCCTTTCTCGCAGCAATTCGACTGCGCCCACCACTGTGTGTTGGGACAATTGCACTTGTCTCCCTTCTTTGGGAGGCCCGCTGCTGAAGCATTCTGGTTGGATGCCATGGATGTCACCCCAGCCTCTTGCACCCTGGTGGATGATGCGGCCACAAGGAGAAGCACGAACAATGGAAACATGGCAAAAATTGGCAAAATCAAATGATTTGTCCAACAACGCGGATGATGTCGCAATTTGAGCCAAGAGCTTCCAGCGTTCACTGCCCTTGAAACGACTGCAACTGGTTCAATGCCAAGCGAAAGAATCTTCCAGTTCCGATGCTGCAAACCCAAAGTTCGCTCCACTGCTTATGAGAGAATCAACCTGGGAAACCCCCATAAATCCCCCATAAGTTTCAGCAAATCTACCAGCGAAACCCCAAAACCTTGGTGGTTCAGACAGCTGGAACCAGTTGGTCGATGCGCCACCATCCAAGCCGCCGTGACGTGGCCCCACGGTTCCGCACCCATCAGCTGATCAGTCAAGGATTTTGACAGTTAGCTCTCACTATAAAAATGTGGAAGTATTTTTACATTAAAAAAACATAACTATGTACATATTATATCATGTTTAATCTACTTATATATGTAAATGTATATATATATATAAACCTATATTACGATGTACACTTAAAGATATTGACATACTAATATGATCTTCTTAAGTGTACATATTTACATATTTACATATTTAGATACATCTACAGTTTTATATGGCAGTGGGTCAAAACCCCGTACCCCTGGTTTCCCCCCTGTTAACCATTGTTTTCCTTATTATTGTTGGTGGAAATCACCCATTAGTTGGTTAGTTAATATTGACCCATAGCCATATGTCAAATGATCTTCTTCCCATCCGACCGTCGCCCCCTCGCGGGGATTGCGTCTCAGCGGCTCACTGCCCACAGCTGCGGTCTCAGCACATCGCTGCCGTCGTTGGGCAAAGGGTGCCCCTCCGCGTACAGCTGGGAGCCTTGGTGGTGAGGTGCCACCAGCCATGGTCAACGGGCTAAACCTTACGGGTAAATGATGGTAGATCAGCTGGGTATTGCTACTTGATGATGGTAGATGGCCAATAAGACTGGTTTATGATAGTAAATGATGGCTAATAAGAGTGGTTTAATGATAGGAAATGATGGCTAATAAGAGTGGTTACTGATAGTAAATGTTGGAGTAGTATTTTTCTTACATCACTATGAATGTCATCATTGGTGACAATTCCATCAATGGTACCAACCCCTTGGTAATCATTCTTCCGTGATCATGAGTGATTGATAATTACTGGACTTGTAACTAGCAATGGGTAAATGATGGTTGAATGACAGCAACAAAGATGATTAAGACTGAAGAATGGTCAATGGTGCTCAGTAATGTGACGAACAATAGCGGATAATCTATGGTTGAACAGTATTGGCCATTGGTAATCTATGGCAAAAAATATGGGTAATGGATTACGGTAATGGTCAATAATGATCAAACAAACAGTAGTGGCTATGGTTGATGAGAGATCTAGCACAAATCACCCCCATATTTGATGGCAAGTGCCAAATAACTATTGGGGATTGTTTTATTTCAGAGCTGGATCTGCCATTGCACAACCATGAGACATCACGGCAATCCATCTGTGAGAGCTGATTGCTGACATAAACCACCCGGATATTACCATTTCCATCACTGGATTCCATCAAATGTTGGGGTGGATTGTACTGTCAAAGATCTCGCGTCACCCGGTCTTAGCGGCGAAGGACTGCTATGAGGAAGAACTGGTCGATTACACATGTTTGACGAGCGACGATACAACGGATGCAATCAATGTAGTAGAGAAGGTTTCACCATCGGTGGGTAGTGTCAACCCATCCGAAAAATTGTTGATCATGCCAGAAATCGACCGGAGGGTTTATCATCCACGGCTGACAAACATCGCAATTCTGGTCGTTGGATGTCCAAACATCAGTGTTGTATAAACGACATATGTTGATGATGATTGCTGCTCATTCACTACCATCGATCACTACTTTTAGTAACCCATTACCGGCACCCTTGACAACCAGTAATCCAAAGGACAATCACCCATAGTCTGGTCAATAATCACAACAAATCGTAACCAATCCCATTTAAGAATGACTTATATGACCAATTTGGTGTTTTCTTAAAATAGGGGTACACCTAAATCATCCTGCTTATTGTCCGCTTGTAATTAGTACGTTACTTAACTAACAATAACTTTGGGGTCCCCAAACTGGCTCGAGAAACCCTCACATTGATGATGGCCAATCATCACAATCCGATTATATACTTTCTGCCGAGTGATCCATTGAATGATGTTTAGCCCGTACCCACCGGTGATCAATGATATTAGTTTTCACCACCAGTGAAGGGTGATTAATGAATGACATTTCCATTGACGGTACCCTTATCCAAGGGTATGTTTACTTTAAACACATATGATCAATATCATCATTACTGCAATGACAATGCCGTCAATGGTACCAACCCCTCAGTTGCTGTGCTCAGTCTTCAATTTATCATAGGTGCTTGATAAAGACTGGCTTATAACTAGGAATGGGTCTACTAAGATCCCCCATTAGTGATTGACAGTCATAAATAAACTATCGCTGTCAGCCATCATCAACCAGGATTTATCATTGACAACCAGTGTGAATCTTCAGTCATCATCTTTCATCATCATGATCAGCCATAATCATCAACCATTCATCCATACTTGTTATCAAGTACTAATGAACAATCAACCATCATAAGCATTATCAATGAATAATCAACCATCAGTAGGCATTATCACCAGCACTATCAACACCGATCATCACCGATCATCAACAATGGATACCCATCATGGCATGAATTCATGCCTTGGAAAAACAGTTCATAATCAAGTGAGTCATTCACGACAGTCAACAATCAATCACCATAAATCCCATCACAGGTCACCAACACAGGTCTGATGGTGATTCGTGAAAGACTTGGTCAATCACCATAAATCCAATCAAAGGTCTGATGGTGAACTTGGGATTTCACAGGTCATAAATCCTACCCAAGTTCACAGGCCTTTCGTGAAAAGTGGATCCTGGTGCTGCCAGGTGCTTCTCCTTGGACCTTCACGGATCACCAGTGCCCGCAACGCACGCCCCCCACGCCGCAACGCAACGCGAAGGCACGGCGCGCGCAGAGCTGATCTGGCACGCTCTCGTCGTCCACGCTGTCCACGCCGGTGATGGCCTTGGAGGTGGAAGATGTGCTGATGGAAATGAGTGGCTAATGACAATGGTTATTTAACCAATGGTTATTAATTAAATGGTTATTAATACCTAACAGTAATAACTAAGAGTAATAACTAATGGTTAGTGGTTAATAATGATAACTAACTATTAGTTATGGTTGTTTAAAAGCTATTAATGGTTTTTAACTATTAACTAATAGTTACTGATGGTTATTAAATTGACAACTAATAGTAACTAATTGATTATAATAATGGTTATTAATAATTATCATTATGGTAAACGAATGATGATTATAATAGTGGTCAATAACTAATAGTAACTAATGGTTATTGACTATCAATTATGGTTGTTAATAATGGTTATTTAATAACTATTGAGTAATGGCTAACTAATAATAACCTGTTGATAATAACTATTGATTATTGACAAACTAATCATGGGATATTAACTATATATATTGAAAATAACTACTGGTAATTCATAACTATTGGTTGGTATATTATATAACGATTAGTAACTATACGGGCAAACACCCCAGTTTGCCCGCGCCTCTGTCGTCAGCGTCTTGGAACGTCAAAAAAACATTGGTTTTTACTGGACAAAATGCACATGTGTGACATGAAGCTTATCTTGACGGCGCGCGCAGGTCCTTGACCTGTGTTTTGCTTGCATTCTGGAGACATACAACCCTAAAACCATAAACCCTAAAACCCTAAGACCACAAACCCTAAAACCCTAAACCATAAACCCTAAAAAGCTAAACCGTAAAGAAACCCGAAACCCTAAACCCTAAAGCCAAAAACCTAAAAACCTTTGAGAAACACGATAAAACCTTGAAACCATAAACCCTAAAACGCTAAAACTATAAACCATAAACTATTACGCGCAAACCCCCCAGTTCGCCCTGATAGTGGTTTTAAAATATTACGTCAGGTCAATATATTGGTTAATATACTCATGGTTAATATACTTATATTAAGTTAATTATTAGTTGGTGGGTAACGAATAATTAATTAAGTTATTGGGCAATAACCCGAAACTAATAATGGGTTATTGGTTGATGTGCCAAGTTATTAGTTAAACATAACAATTGATTATGGGTTAATGGTTGTGGCTTATGGTTATAACTGACTATGGCTAACTAATGATAACCCAGAGCTATTAACCCATAGTTAGTTATCATAACCATTAACCAATGACCCACCATAACTAATGGTTAATCCCCATAGCTATTGATTAATGCCAGGGTTTTTGGCTAGTAATAACCCATAACTATTGATGGGTCATTCAATAATAGTCAATACTAAATAGTAAATCCCAATAACTATTGATTAATGAAGGGTTGTTGGTTAATGGTGATAATAATGTTAATGGTTAATCCCAATAACTATTGATTAATGGTGAGTTGTTGGTTAATGATTGGTGTTGATGGTGAATCCCAATAACTACTCATGATACAATGAGTTCGTAATGGGTTCTTGGTTCAGTGGTTCAATACTGGGTTATTATGGAGGGTAATAATGGTTAATGACGTGTACTGTGCATAACTTTTTAGAATGTTGGTAGGGTTAGTAAAGGGTCCTAATGGTCACAATACCCTCACAAACAACTTGCTCGTTAATAATGGTTCATAATTCATAATGGGTTACTCGCTAACAATAGTTTATAATGGGTTCTCATCACTTGTCATCAGCCAACAACACCACAACACCAACCAGTGGCCAACTAGCTGGAGAAAGGAGGGGCTACTGCTTGATAATAAAAGATTCAGTGGTATATACTAAGCAACAAGATGGGACGAGATAAACAGCACACCTGCATTGTCATTTGATGAGCCAAGGGAGGTACAACAATGAATCATCAACCAAATACAGACATACATAAAGACTAGCAAGGAGAGATGTATTTGATTTCAAGCAAGTGTATTTATATCTCGGTTTGCACCCTTCTAGAGGATTTTTCATACAAGTGCCATAGCAATACTGTGTGCATTCATACATTATATATATATACATATGCTGGTATATATATATATATATACATATGCTGGGATCCCCGTCGGTACCCACATTTTAGTCTTTGGACGTGCGGAGGATAAGTGGGCAAAACCTCGAAGAATCACTCCCATCAACTCATCAACATCGTCCTTCCTCTTTTCAATCAGCTTCCAATATTTGGGAAAAAAATCAGTGTTCAACAAAGAATCTCTCAACTACTTGGAAACTGGCCTCTGGTTCTACATAGTTACCTTCATTCACTTCACCTTCTGCAAATTCTCTGTACGGATCACATCCTCTGAATGAACGTTCTTCATCATCAGTTTCCTCCAGAAATTTGAACGGATCCAGGAACAATTAAAGCGCTTTACAGGTTCCTGGTGGGCCAGAAATGCTCTAAGTAGAGGAGAATGCAGTAGAAAGCAAACATCAAATACTTAGAATCTTAGATATATCTTACCTTCATGTATTGAATGGCATCCCGCGACAGAATCCAGCCAAAAAAAATGATCCAAACACTGCTATTCACTCAATTGATTTGACCAAGCTGCTGGAGGTGGGCTGGAATACGGCAGCACCGGGAAGGATGAACAATAGTATTTCAAACAAAGATAAGGATACACCAACATGGCTATGGGTCAATATTAACCAACCAATAATGGGGGATAATAACCACTAATAACAAGGAAAACAATGGTTTATGATGGGGAACCAGGGGTACGGGGTTTTGACCCAGAGCCACATGTTTCAACAAAAATGGTGAATCGTTGGTCGACGGTTGATCGTTGATCCATGGTGATCATGGGGATCTGATGTGGTGTAACTAGCTCTACAAAACAAAGGTGCACGAATTCAGCTGCGAATGAACATGTAGGCTCGAGCATGCAGAAAATTCAATGGATGTGAAGAAACCACATGAAAATACCAACAAACGATAAACCTACGAGTTATCACCTGTATGTTTTCTGTGTGGCCCAAAAAAGTGGAGCTGCACACAAATTCATGGTCGTTCGATCGCACAAGCATAATTGCGCTGCATGGGGTTCCCCATTTCATAGGAAACACCTCTGTAACGATCATAACATGGGGAAGCTGTGGATTGATTTTCTTGCTGCCGCTTGTCACAGGACCCATTCACTCACCAACATCCCGTAGCCGGCCATGAGGTATGTGCAATAAATATTGGTGGTATAGCTGGTCACCAGGTATAGAATTATGTATTGACAAAAGCTGGTATGCAACAAATTGCAACAAACTGTGGATCAACTCTGCAAGGAAACACACGACCGTCTACGGGAGGGGTGGCCAGTGATTGGTGATCGTCAGATACACTCCCTGAACCCTGACACTCGTGAACCATTCAGGAATCCAACGTCCAAACTGGCATTGAGTGCTACCATGGTGGCAATCGTATTCAGATCACGGTGTGTTTTCATCATGGTATCTGTCCGCTGTTGCTGTCGTTCGCCAACATCATAGTGATTTTTGAAGCATCTTGATTGTTGGTATTAAGGCAGTGTCTGCCTGGATCGTATCAGCATTCGTCTTTCCGTTGCCCCAATGATAGGGTGCACCATGGTGCACCAACGCGTGAGCCCTGTCGCCTTCACAAAACCGTGGGACCGCACGGCCCGCGGCTTCGAACCAACCCCGCCAGTTGCCGCTGGGACACTGGAAGAACCTCCGCCAAATCTGGATGGCTGGCCTAGGCGCGACGGGAACACCACACCCACGACCTCTTTGAGTTCTCGCTTTTTGGATGTTTTTGGCTTGACTTTGCCAACTCAACGTGTAATTCTTGGATCGACTTCCTTGGTGCCCGGTGCCACACCCCATGTGCTCCTTCTGACTCTCCAGAATGAACCGATTGCAACAGGTCTCCCCAACAATGAACGTCGTCAAAATACCAAACTCATCCGAAGTCCGCATTTTAGAAATGGCCGAGATGGCCCTGAGATATGCGCTTGCCCATGAACGGTGCTCCCAAGGCCCCATCACTGGTGTTTGACCTATGACAATTTGGGGGGATGGTTGGGAGTGCCATGGCAATACACACATGCCCGGTGATCGTCAGTGAATGAACTCATTTGACAGTGGGTCAAAACCTTGTACCCCTGGTTCCCCTATCATGACCCATTGTTTCCCTTATTAGTGTTGCTCATTATCCCCCATCATTGGGTGGTTAACTGCTTGACCCATAGCCATTTCAGTCAGCTCATCCCATGTTGGTTGGGTTCCGATCCCCTGCTGCCAAGCTGCGGGGTCTAGCGCCACCTGGCCCAGCCATGACGGTCAAGTGGTGTTCTACAAACGAGCAAAGAGGTTGAGACATGGCTATGGGTCAAGCAGTTAACCAGCCAATAATGGGGGATAATAACCAACAATAGTAATGGGAAAACAATGGATTATGATGGGGAACCAGGGGTACAGGGTTTTGACCCACTGCCACATGTTGAGATTATAACCATGGCAACAACATCAACAGCACAATCAACAAACCAACCGACCGACCAATCGACCAACCAACCAATCAACCAATCAACAACCATACCTCCGTTGATCCATAAAAGTAACATCTCGAAGCTTGGCACTGCGTTTAGAATCTTGTAAAGAACAAACACGCGCACACACCCCATGAAACATATGCAGAGAAAAAGAAAATCCGAAAATCCATTCTTGGTTTGGGAATGTTCTCTGGGCCTTAGCTGAAACTGGTTGAATCATCTCCGGAGACTCACCTCAAAGAGCGGCTGGAAGATGTTGTTCAACAACTCCTGCCCAAGCTGAGCTTGGAATGCGTGGGTTGGGATCCCAAGCTGAGATCGGAGCGGTGGCCCATAACCTGTGAGTTCCGTCGCCACAGCCCCCGGCCTCGAAGTTTTTCACTAAGCCACTTTTGTGAAAAGCCTGGGGCGGCTGAGCCGCTCAGCTGAAGGAGTCGCGGCGATGTAGGCAACCAAAGGAAAAGGCTGAAAGACTCGCTGACCGCACTTTGAATTGATGGGATCATTTGCTGCCATCCTTTCGAATGGCCAGCTTTTCGTATGAACATAGTTACTATGGCAGACCTACCCCTAACCTTGGTGAAAATCATGTGACAAGAGTACCCCATTTATGGATAAACTGAATCTTCAGCCACCAACCAGGACCACTGGAGGAATCATGGCTGGGGATCTTGGGGAACACGTGACCCTGCAGCGATGGTTGTAAGCCAAGGTCTCCGCGGGGGCGCGCCACGCATTGCAGCTGGAGACCATTGGTTAGTCATCGTCGCTGTGTAAGCCCGTGATTTCAACATTGATCTCAGCACACCATCGCTCCAGACAGTCCACATGTGATCTCAAAACTCCTGGTTTCCCTGCGATGCTGGTGGATACAGCCCCATTTCACAATAAAGAGGCCCGTAAATTAACATCGAACATCTGGAAAAACGCAGTGTGTTTGGTGCTACCACGGAGCAAGAGTCATAGAGTCCTTCAGCATCTTCCCGCTATCCCAGAAATCCACTGGCAGAAAGTCCCACGGGGATGGACTTCCGAGCCCTACGGGGGCCCTCACAGAAACCCGTTCCTTCCCTTCGAGATTCAAAATAAAACAGCAGTACCTTCATGTGTCTTTGATGTTTACCCATTTATTTGTGAATGTTTTTCGGGGCTTGATCCATTCAAACAACCATCGATTGGTGGATTGCTACAGCCTTGCCACCACGCCACACCGAAGACTCGTGGGATCTGGATCATCCACAAGTTCCTCATGACGTTGAGAAGTTTCAGCTCGCCACGAAAGCCGTGGCCGCCCCAAAAATGTTTGGGTGAACTAAACAAAAAATGAAAAGGGATTTCAGCAAGGCGGTTACTGTGTCGAGATGTTCAAAAATATATAATCCATCCCCAAGTTGAGATGTGAATAGATGTGACGATTCAACCTATGCCCATACACCGGTGCTTATCATGCGGTGATGTTCGACAATTCGACCAATCAGCATAGCCTGGTAGCCAATGCCGCACTGCTGCTATCCTCATCTATACTTTGCTGCGGGTTGCCGCTAGGTTCCATCTTTCACAGAGGGGGCTCCCAAGCCATCGCTTCAATCTTGGCCACGCACTGCATTCCCCATCCTTTCGTGCTTGAAACCATCCCTCGGATGGGATACTAACAACCCTCATCTCTATTGGTTGTGTACCCACTGGTGGATAGAAACTGCTTGTTCACCCCAATCTAGCATAGCTGGTGTCACAAGCTTCTGGGGGGTCACCATGATTCATGATAAAAGCATCAACGAAAATGGCGGAAACGATCATTGACCACCAACCTTCTTGGTATCCATTACTTATCAACCGCTAAGGTCTGACTACCTTAGCAGCAAGTTCCAGGGTCAACCGCTAGAAACCATCATTAACCACCAACAACCATCAGTTCCACGGCTGACGTCATGAACCACGGGCCCACGGGCCCTTCCAAGTGTCCGTGAGGTGGCCGGGGGCCTAAGCCGGGCTGCCCCACCCATGGAACCCTGCCAGCTGATGTTGAAACTTGGGTAAACCATGGGGGTAAAACGTTTGTTAATCTGATACTATAGGGTAAAATGTTTGTAAAATGTTTGTTAAATCATATTAAATCAATCTTAGGGTAAACAAAACTCCGATGTGATCCAACAAGACATAGCCCACAGCTATGCAGTATTCAGATCGGTCCATTTTGCCGCTGTCAAGCATCCGTCTGTGACCAGTCCCGAAGCTGTAGGCAATGCTAGCTGTTCAGAGCTTGATGTCTACGCTTATTGCGGGTAAACAACCCGATCTGGGTTCATCAGAGCGATCGAGCATAGCATCGGTCCTTTGACTCAGGGGAATTGTACCCTTTGAAACAGAGGGATTAGTTTCTGTTGCCTAGTATTCTGGCCAAAATGAATGGGTGCAAAATAACACTACTGGCAGAAATGGTTCGCCAAACATGTGGGTTAATACTCAGTCCTAGTAAACCTACAGGGCTGTTGGCACTCAGCCAATCTCTGCCTGCTCTAAAAGTCATGACACATACCAGGAAAACCATCATTTCAATGAGGACAAATTTTCGGATTAGAATTAACCAACGCTGCAGCAAGATTTACCTAGCCAAGTCGCATATGCAGGTTGCTGCCTTTGAGCCAGCGAGCCAACTCGTCCCACTCGTTGGGGTTCTTTCCGTAAATGGACATCCTCATCTCCTCACGCAACATGGCTTGGGCCCTCGTGGTGTGCTGATCATTTCATAGGGCTGAGATGACACGACGAGGACAGCATCAAGAAACCTGGAAACAGAAAGCCGTGTGATCCTCCACTTCTTGGCTTCAGATTTTTCACAGGGACCTGATCTTCCATCTGGGAGGGTCAAGCTGTTAGTTTACACGAGATGCTCCCGGCATCCCCTAGCTCCGCGAAGGTGTCATTTTGCTCGAAGCTACTGATCACTGCCTGGCAGCCGACTAAAGTGGTGACAAGCCCAAATTTGGCTTTACAACCGTAAATCCAGTGTACAGTAGTACAAGCCAGATATGCCTGTACGGTCTCTGGTGAGGGAAATAATGGCCCTCCAAGTGGTACTCCAAAAACACCAGGGGCGATGGAAATGTTTAGAGTTTGGAAGCCACCAAGCAGTGCTGCCGCCACAAAAAGTTGCAAAAAGTCTTTATGACAACCAGCCGGTGGCCAACCCTGGACCACCAACGCACCAAGGAGTTAAGCCTGGGCCAGTTCACCGAAGTAGACCCCGTGGATGAAATTCGAGCTCTTGAGGAACACAGTCCTGGGATGTTGGAACTGCCATGAAAGGCCCAGTGAATCGCCACGATTTTTGGAGTGAGCCGTGCTGATGAGTTCCACGGTGAGGACACCCTTTGATTGCTGGTGTCGGCTGTAGGCGATCGAGTACTGCACGATTCAATCTGCAAGTAGAGGTAACCCTTAGCCTGAACAACCAAGGGTACCTTTCCCTAGTGTCTCAGTTCCAGCAAATCGATGATTCACTGGATTTCAGCAATTAAAAAAACATTTAAGCAGTCAAGCCAACAATTTGAACGAGGGCCGGCGAATTCGTTTGAAGTGCTTCGGCAGCACCGTGTACCGTATGTTTACATCCATGTTGGTAGTTTGACGAAGACAAGACAGGAAGCTAGTTTCCAGTCAACAAATATTGTCGCAGCACCAGTATCACGGAAAATGGTATACCTAATGTGCATACATATGTATATGGATATATGCACATGTACATCATTAATATGCATGAATGACTATGTGCTGCTGCTTCTGAATGTCATTGAGTGCACTCAATCTAGGTGACTGGGATGCTTATCAAACAATAATGGCAAACCACCCTGATAGCAATTAGCTCAATGCCAATGTAAACATGCTAGCCAATCCAGCTTTTTTATCAAAATGCATGCATAAAGCATAATTCACGCTAGTACTTGTGGTGAATGATATCCCAAGCATTTGGAGTTAGTTCCGCCACCTTGTGCTTATTGCAAAGACCAGAATTCACTAGTTTCGCGTCGTGCTTGTGATCTGCCAACTATGCTGTTCAATCAACTAGAAACATCGTGGCTTATCTACCCATTGTTTCACCCATACCATATCACACACCCATCGTTTTTCACTGCCATCACATCCCTAAACAGTATCACTAAAGTAATAATATAAATATGCTGGAACCCATGCATTCATATACATACCTGTACACATCTACACACATGCACGGAATTGTTCTGGATACATGCCTCGCTGTTCCCCCGGTGCGAGGGCTACATCCCAAGGAGACCAAGGTTCCGCAAGTCTCCGCAGCCCAGGGGACTGTAGGCATCGTTAAAGTTATCGAACCTGGGGCCGGTCGAACCTGGCACTGGTTGGTTCAGGATGAGACCCATGGGAGACCTATGATGGTTGATGAAATTGATGGAGCTTGATGGAAATTGATAGAGCTTGATTAAGCTTGATGAAGGTGGGGCTTGTTAATGACTTGGTTCATGATGATTGATCGCCACCCACTGCACCAGTTGAGATTGGAGTTTTGTCCCGTTGTGAACCTTGGGTTTCAACCGCTTTACCAGTGGTGCAGCTGGTCAATTCTCCATCAAGAGTGAGTGACTGGGTCACATTTGTTTCATCTAGTTGCTGATATCCTATGATTGATCGATCATTGGTACAATGATATTTGGTCAAAAATCTATAGCACCTCAGGTCCACATGCCGACAGTGAATACTCGGGGGGATGTGGTATGCGGTAGTTACCTGATATGAGTGACTGACCAATCAACGACAGGATTGAATCATGCGGGGGTGTTGGTACATGGTGCGTGTGCATGATAAAGTGGAGAAAACTCGGCAGGTTAGTGGTGTCGAACATGTGCAAGAAAGAACATGCTGGTTGGATTCGTGTTGCTGAAACCGCCAACCAGCCTTTGTCAGAAACTGTTTCTCATGGCTAATGACCATCATTAGCTACAAATTCAATGTTGATAATAGTTTTACATTACTGATAACTTAAGGATACACTTGTCTGCTATTGTCAATCACAACTTTGACCACTGACAAAGCTACAGTTCACAAGCTTACAAATATATACTCCTAATCATTGTATATGAAAAAGTTGACGACTCTTGTTTAACAGTTTGACAAACTCCTCCTAAGGCGCGACCCTACTGATGCTACAGGGGACCAAGATCAGCAGTTGAAACATTGTGAAGCCACCAACAAGCCAGGCATGTTGCCTTCATCGCTCAGAAAATTGTGTCGCTACATGGCGACAATGAGCCAACGAGTCGCAGATGCTTCTGCATCCAACCATGTGTTTTTCACGACTTCAATTGACTTCAATCTGTCGTCATTGTTGCTATGCTAGCGGTCGTGATTGCTGGGCAGTTGGTGCGGTTGGTGAACTTTGATGATCTCCCCGAGTCCTTTCGTTCGAGCAGCCGATGGTAGAAATGATCATCTGCCACAGTCCTGGAAAGTTGTGGATCCAATGGGAGCCACCGATGGGACAATCAAATTGTGTAGGATACGTTTCAGCATGATGGGAAACACACCACCTATTTCTTGGCTATCAAATGGGTGATAAATAGACCATCAAATTCTGAGAAAATCAAACTCTGAGAATATCAACCACACGAGTTGCTTAGAATCGGGAATGAAACAGCTGGGAACATCTCAACTTCAGCAGCTTCAGGACGGGTAATCAATTGGAAGAGTGTTTTTTTCGATGGGAAAGTCATCATCAATCACGCAGTTGCTTATACTCAAGGTGCTGTTTATGTTTGTCCAGCAATTGTTCACTATGGTTGGCAATGGGCCTGCAATGATTGATACCGGTCATGTTCTGCAAGTGTTCTCTATTGGTTGCTAATGGTTCCTTCTGGAGGTTCGTAAGCATCAAGAGTTGGATGTAATAATCACTATTATGAATCCTCCCAAGCATTGTCCAAGTAAAACTTACACGTAGAAAAACATAGAAATCATAGAACATAATAGGGATAGAACATGAACCACTTGAACCAGCATGATATGTGAGAAGTGCAACAGACCTCTGGCAATTCGTGGTGGGATTCCCTAGGCTACCTCAGACTACAAACCTGCGCCTCGGTTCAACCTCCAACCTGCGGCTGGTGCCACTGTCCTCAGTGCATCCACATGCAAATGCGACTCCAAACTCCTTAGCTCCAGCTGCTTCAGCTTGGTTACACTGTTCAGGAAAATTGCTGGTACCCAAAATGCTTCCACCACTCAGATGGTTGCTCAGAAGGGAACTAAGCATTTTGGGGCACCCACAAATTAGTACAAGTACCGTCAAGTACCTGACGATCTGACCAGTGTTGAAATTGATCAATCCTGTAGTAAACACCTGGATCTAAAGCTTCCGAGCAAGCCTTCAAAAAAAGGTTGTGAATGCTAGATTCGCAGTTTGCAAATGAGCATAATGTGAGCGTCAATATTTGCTGCACTGTATCAATTGTGAGGTGATCAAAATTTGAACTAATCACCATTGAGTAGCTACATGGTTGTGGGTCAAAACCCCGTACCCCTGGTTCCCCTATCATTAACCATTGGTTTCCTTGTTATTGTTGCTTATTAACCCCCATTAGTTGGTTCGTTAACTGCTTGACCCAGCTCGCCACATGAAAAATCGCTTCAAGAAATCACAACTGTCATCCGCAACACCTGATTGAAGAGAGCAATTCCTTCATGGTTGAGCAGGCGCACCTTGGCCCAGAGCTCATAGTTTCCGTGATTGTCTGGAAGCAAACGACTAGGCTTGTCGGCTTGTCAGCTATTTCCCAACTATTCACCAACCGACTCTGTACCAACTATTGATTAACTGATTCACTACTCATCACTTTGTAGCAATTTGATACCAAACAAAACTATGGAGTTTACCACAGTTTCTGTGGTATCATGTATAGATATACAAATCTATGTGGCTGTGGGTCAAAACACCATACCGCCGGTTCCCCATTATTGACCAGTGTTTTCCCTATAGTTTGTTGGTTATTGTCCACCATTATTGATGGCTAATATTGACCCATACCCATTGTCCACAAACATGGTCGGTGTCCGCAACTCGTCGCACCATGGCAGTTCGTACCCTCCCGGCAATCACCTGGCCATGGACCAACAGCTGAGCGGCTTTGCTTCCAAGGAATTCTGGTGGCCGCCTGGCAATGGAAAATCAACTTCTGGTAACCATGACCCATCATCAACCATCATGTACCAGCATTAACCCATCATGTACCAGCATTAACCCATCATTTACCAGCATTAACCCATCATTTTCCAGCATTAACCCATCATTTACCAGCATTAACCCATCATTTACCAGCATTAACCCATCATTTACCAGCATTAATCATCATTTACCAGCATTAACCCATCATTTACCAGCATTAACCCATCATTTTCCAGCATTAACCCATCATTTTCCAGCATTAACCCATCATTTTCCAGCATTAACCCACATTTACCAGCATTAACCCATCATTTACCAGCATTAACCCATCATTTTCCAGCATTAACCCATCATTTACCAGCATTAACCCATCATTTTCCAGCATTAACCCATCACTTTCCAGCATTAACCCATCATTTTCCAGCATTAACCCATCATTTACCAGCATTAACCCATCTTTCCAGCATTAACCCATCATTTTCCAGCATTAACCCATCATTTTCCAGCATTAACCCATCATTTTCCAGCATTAACCCATCATTTTCCAGCATTAACCCATCATTTACCAGCATTAACCCATCATTTACCAGCATTAACCCATCTTTCCAGCATTAACCCATCATTTTCCAGCATTAACCATCACTTTCCAGCATTAACCCATCATTTTCCAGCATTTACCCATCATTTTCCAGCATTAACCATGATTTACCAGCATTAACCATCATTTACCAGCATTAACCTTCATTTACCAGCATTAACCCATCATTTACCAGCATTAACCCATCATTTACCAACATCAACGGTCATTTACCAGCATGAACGGTCATTTACCAGCATCAACGGGCATTAACCAACATTAGCCATCATTTACCTTCAAAATAAATCAGCAATCATGAAGATTTTCCATCATTGATCATCATTGGGGTGTGATGAATTACCATAAACCTCAAAGAATAACGCATCGTCTGTCCGTGATTATGCCCAATCGAGATCAGAACTCCCTTAACCCCCTCCGAAAAGCTCCCTTGATCGCAAAGATTCTATTCTGAAATTTGCACTTGATGGTTGAGTTGAGTAGTAAAAGTTGATATTTGTTTGTAGAAACAATTCCCGTCAAACTACCTTTAAAATTCCTGGGTCGGGGTACGTGATGGTGCAATTTTGGTTAGGAGCATGTGGGCCTCTACAAAATCTAAATCATGAATAGCGTGTTTGCAACCAGGCCAGCCCCTACAAAATCAGGGGTTTCCCCAAAGCCGCAGCACATACTGCTTCAACAAGGTCTACAAAATCTGGGCCTGGACTCCCACAAGCAAAATCCACAACCAACCAAATCTCTCAAATCTGACTCCCAGAAGGTCATATAAGGTCTGAGGTGTACGCAAAAACACGCGCGACAAAATGCCAACCCCACGTAAGTGAGGAAATTTGGTCTACAAATCCGTGTTACTGAGGAAATATGGCACTGCAAAATCCATGTTGTGTAATGCAAATGTTGAGCATACGGGCTCTTATTGTGTAGTGGACATATTCATACAAGCTGGTGATAACGGTCAAAGACATGAATAGTCGTTAACAGTGCTGAACAGGGGCTAATGAGACTGTCAGTACATTCAGGAACTGCTGATAATGGCTAATGATTGTCCATTAGCGTTGATAGTGATGAACAAAAAACGAGAAGAACCGAGAACAACCACATACATATATGCATATACATTTACACATAGTCACGAAGTCACATATATATATATATATACACATATATATATATATATAACACAGTACATGTGTGATATTGCTGATGAACAAAATCAACTACAGAAGCTGAGATGGTTGGCTTATCCCATCTATGTTGGGTATCCAGGATTGCTATCCAAGTTGGTAGCCAGGGTGCTGTCAACACCCGGCGGGATGTTTCTGGACTTGAAGTGGATGGCCAAAACAAGTGTCTCATGATGTCAGCACGGCTTCAGGAAGGTCCAGAAATAGCACGGCCAAAGAAAATAGCCGGTTTCGCCAGCAACAATTAAGGATTGTCAACTCCCAAACAAAGCCAGCTTTGCCATCATTAATTTTGATATCTTACTCGAAAAAGAGGCCACATTGCTGTTGTCCCCCTCAACTGGTTGTTTTTTCCCACTATATAATCTTTGGGATGCAAAAGGGGGATGTCCCAATGTAAGCTACAGAAAGCATGGCTGGCCTGGAATCAACCATAGCCCAACACATCAACCAACCATCACTGATCAATCATCATGATTGGTATCGTCATTGACCAACCATCATTGCTCAACCATTGCGTAGCAACAAACCACCCTTGTTCAGCAATAACAATTGACACACAACTACGAACACATGAATCATCATCAATCACAAAAAAAGCGGGCCGAACAAAACCAGTGTGGGTCACGCGGCATCATCCCGCGTGAGCATCGGCAACATGAATTGCATCGTGTTTGCTGGGATGTTCTGCTACCCAGTGGTGAAAAAATCATCAAAAGAACAACTCGCCAAATGCAAGGATTACCCTACGCACCCCAGGAAATTACCAGCTCGTAATCTCTGTTGATTGATGATGTTTGTTTCTTGATGGTTTGCTAACGAATGACTGAGATTGATGAGTAGTGAGTGTTGATAATCAATGATGATTGAGATAAATAGACTGATAGACTGATGATTTATTGTCGTTGGATCATGATGGGTTCGGATGGGTTGATGACTCCCACAGCCCCACCTGGTGAGGTTTCGTCCATCTTTACCTTGGCGCTACCCACAGTTCAAGGAAGTTCCAGCGATGGCAGGATGACTAAGGAGGGTGCCTACTTGGATGTGCACCCCCACGGCTCGTAAGTGGTTCCTAACCATGGTTCCTAGGGGTTATAAGCTACCTTATAGGGTTTATATCCATGGTTATAACCCCAGCTGCACATCCAAGGAACATCTTTTCATAGCTAATGAGAATGGGAACATCCAACTAATGAAATGCTGGGAGCATCTAATGACTATTGATAAGAACCTAGGAAATGGTCTGATTCTAGATGCTGCTTGATGGTTGAACCACGACCCAACACTCGTCAAATTGGATCAGCATCGCACCTGGCAAGATGAGAAAAATAGCAGAACATGTTGAAATTGCCATTGCATAAAATCGCCATGAGAGCCGTCCCAGATATACCGTTGCTTACATTTGCCACACATCCTGCACTGCTACCAAGGTGCAGCTTCCATGATGAGCCTCTTCAGTGTTTTTCCTGCGCCAACCGAGGGTGGGACAGCACCAGGACAACAAAAGGAGACAGCCTAGCAAGGTCAATCAGGATGTTAACACGAGCTGCAACAGCAGATCGACGAGCGCCTCGAAGCGGGATTTGCAACGCTAAGAGCGCAACAAACAAGACTGCAATGCATAGCAATGCAACGCATGGATACAGTAATTGGCGTGGTTTCAGGGAATCTATTAAACGCAAGGTGGTGTCGAATACTCAAGCGCCACCACTTGTGTCCAAAGCACCTTCCCTTTTTCTGCCATCTGTTTTGGTTTGTACAAGGCGAAACAAGCAAAACAGCTGCTGTTACAGACAACTGCTTTGCCTTGGGAAGATTCAATGGCCTGTGGCCTGCTTTTCAAGCCATGCCATTCAACCCTCTGCCTGTCGGAGACGCTTCCGTTGGGGTGCTTGAACTTGCTGGCGTGGTTTCAGCATGTTTCAGTGGCATGCACTCAAAGGTTATCAAGTAATGGCATGAGCAAGAAAATGTCAAAGATTATACAAATTACGACATGACTCATGACATTTCATGACCGAAGATATGCTCGACTCAACTTCACAAGAAACCTCTCCCTTGCTTCCAGCTCCTCTTGCTTTGGCATTGGCTTTGGAGCCTGGCTCTTGAATTGTGAGGAGAGTTGTCACAAGCATGCGGCATGCGTATGACTGCAGCAGAAGCATACCTAAGCAAGATCTTCATCGCAAGGGGAAACACACCCTACCACATCAAGTAAACTCTTTAGCAAATGTTTGTTGCTTCTCCTTTCACTCTGTTTCATCTAGATTTGTTGTACAGTAGATATGCTCGACTCAACTTCACAAGAAACCTCTCCCTTGCCTCCGGCTCCTTTCCCTTTGGCATTAGCTTTAGGACCTGGCCCTTGAATTGCGAGGAGAATTGTCACAAGCATGCGGCATGCGTATGACTGTAGCAGAAGCATACCTAAGCAAGATCTTCATCGCAAGGGGAAAAACACCCTACCACATCAAGTAAACTCTTTAGCAAATGTTTGTTGTTTCTCCTTTCACTTTGTTTCATCTAGATTTATTGTACAGTAGATATGCTCGACTCAACTTCACAAGAAACCTCTCCCTTGCCTCCGGCTCGCTTTCGCGTTAGCTTTTGGACCTGGCTCTTGAATTGCGAGGAGAGTTGTCACGAGCATGCCGCATGCGTATGACTGCAGCAGAAGCATACCCAAGCAAGATCTACATCGCAAGGGGAAAAACACCCTACCACACCAAGTAAACTCTTTAGCAAATGTTTGTTGTTTCTCCTTTCACTTTGTTTCATCTAGATTTGTTGTACAGTAGATATGCTCGACTCAACTTCACAAGAAACCTCTCCCTTGCCTCCGGCTCCTTTTGCTTTCGCGTTAGCTTTAGGACCTGATTCTTGAATTGCAAGGAGAGTTGTCACGAGCATGCGGCATGCGTATGACTGCAGCAGAAGCATACCTAAGCAAGAACTACATCGCAAGGGGAAAAACACCCTACCACATCAAGTAAACTCTTCAGCAAATGTTTGTTGCTTCTCCTTTTGCTTTGTTTCATCTAGATTTGTTGTACAGTAGATATGCTCGACTCAACTTCACAAGAAACCTCTCCCTTGCCTCCGGCTCCTTTCCCTTTGGCATTAGCTTTTGGACCTGGCTCTTGAATTGCGAGGAGAGTTGTCACAAGCATGCGGCATGCGTATGACTGCAGGAGAAGCATACCTAAGCAAGATCTTCATCGCAAGGGGAAAAACACCCTACCACATCAAGTAAACTCTTTAGCAAATGTTTGTTGCTTCTCCTTTCACTTTGTTTCATCTAGATTTGTTGTACAGTAGATATGCTCGACTCAACTTCACAAGAAACCTCTCCCTTGCCTCCGGCTCCTTTCGCTTTCGCGTTAGCTTTAGGACCTGGCTCTTGAATTGTGAGGAGAGTTGTCACGCGCATGCGGCATGCGTATGACTGCAGCAGAAGCATACCCAAGCAAGATCTTCATCGCAAGGGGAAAAACACCCTACCACGTCAAGTAAACTCTTTAGCAAATGTTTGTTGCTTCTCCTTTTGCTTTGTTTCATCTAGATTTGTTGTACAGTAGATATGCTCGACTCAACTTCACAAAAAACCTCTCCCTTGCCTCCGGCTCCTTTCCCTTTGGCATTAGCTTTAGGACCTGGCTCTTGAATTGCGAGGAGAATTGTCACAAGCATGCGGCATGCGTATGACTGCAGCAGAAGCATACCTAAGCAAGATCTTCATCGCAAGGGGATAAACACCATTCCACATCAAGTAAACTCTTTAGCAAATGTTTGTCCGTTGCCACAGCCAGCCTTGGCTCACGGTCTTCGCCTTCGAATTCGGGGTCTTGCTCAACACCTGGTTGTGAGCAAAGCGACGTGACCATGGTTGGCAAAGGACGGAGGATGGGACTTTTTGCTGTCAATGGTGCAGGAGCACGCGCAATTTGCTAGCTTTTATCCGGGTATGTTTGATCCAGTGCTGACAAATGTTCTGCCAATGCAAAACCAACACAAGTCTTGCAGTTGAAGTGCGCAAAACTTTTGCAGTGTTTGTTGGACAGGCCTCATCTCAAACAAGCCGGCCCGACTGGTTCTCGCCGCGCATCATGGTCAGTCTCCTTCCGACTTGCCTCAGGCACGGTGCTTCTGAGTGGAATGACTCAGGAGTTATCTGTTCAGCTGCATTACAGGCATCGTTTACCTACAGCGCGCCGGGAAAAAATGTCTAAAAGAAAACAACCCAAAACATGCTTTGTCCAATCTGCAAGTTGCCACTGGCAAATACTCAGGAGGCGCAGGCTGCTTCCTTTGCAGCCGTCGGCGCTTGGCTGGTTGTTCCTCGTGTGCCTGGGGCCGGGCAGGAATCATCTTCAGCTGCGCGTTACAGTCATCTCAAATCACTGCGCCGGAAAAAAAATCGAAAGAAAATCACCAAAAACATGCTTTGTCCAGTCTGCAAGTTGCCATTGCTGTATCTTTCTCCGCTTTTTGGGTCTCATCGGCATGTGTTTTGCCAATTTCATGTAGCTCAGCTTTGCCGACATTCTTTGAATCCTTCAACTCTTCAGGCTCCATTGCCTTGCCCTCCCCAAGCTCCATCCCCTTGCCCTCCGCAAGGTCCTCCGCAAGCTCCGTCCCTTTGCCCTCGGCAAGTTCCATCCCTTTGTCCTCCGCAAACTCCATCCCTTTGCCCTCCGCAAGCTTGGCTTGGAAAAACACCCTGTTACAACAAGTAAAATCTTTAGCAAATGTTTGTTGCTTCTCCTTTTGCTTGGTTTCATCAAAATTTGTTGAACAGCTGCTGCTTGTCCATTGCCACAGCCAGCCTGGGGCTCATGGTCTTCACCATCAGACTCGGGGTCTTGCTCAAGCAAATCCTCGTCGTGAGCAAGGCGAAGTGACCGTGGTTGGCAAAGGATGGAGGATGGGGACCGTTTGCTATCTCACGAGGGTATGTTTGATCCTGTGCTGACAAATGCCCTGGCCATGCAAGTGAAAGGCTTCATATATATATATATATATGTATATATATATATATACATATACTATACATCAAACAAGCCAGGCCGACTGGTTCTCGCAGCACATCATGGGCAGTCTCCGTCTGACCTGCCTCAGATATGGCGCTTCTGAGCGGAATCACCAAGGAATCATCTCTTCAACTGCGCAGTACAGTCATCTAAAATCATGGATAAAAAGTTCCAAAGAAAATCACCAAAAACATGCTTTGTCCAGTCTGCAAGTTGCCATTGCTGCATCTTGCTTTGCTTTTTGGATCTCATCGGCATGTGCTTTGCCAATGTCATCTAGCTCAGCTTTGCCAACATCCTTTGAATCCTTCAACTCTTCAGTCTCCATCCGCTTGCCCTTTGCAAGCTCCATCTCGTTGCCCTCCGCAAGCTCCATCTCTTTGCCCTCTGCAAGCTTGGCTTGGGAGGCCTGCTCGGCCTGCTTTGCGTGGGCTTCGCGGGCCAAACGCTCCCTCTTCATCTCTTCCAGCTCCTCCATGCAAAAATAAGACTGGGCTGTAATTTCACAGAGACCCTTGCAATCCTCTACAAACCATGCAGAGCTAGAGCTCTACAATTGCTGTCTCAACGTTCGATGCAAGAAGCTGCGCTGAGTGAACTATAACTTACAGCTAGTTAGTCTAAAGCACTGCTTGTTCAGACTGAATGCACATACAGTTTGGACTCTGCCTACATCGCAAGCTACTGCTAAATGCGGTACCTTCTTGTGTCTTCAAAGTCTCATTAGAGAATAGCTGACGCAACATTGATGCATATAATTTCGATGACAGAAATTGGTGCCTCCACATGGGTCAAGCTTGTGTCCAATGCGGAGACTGGTCCACAGGCCCTGCCCACAACAAGTTTGCTAGAAAAAAAATAACGCGGAGAATCATGGAAGGTGCACAAAAGAGCTTAGAGATGAGAGGAGACAAAAGTCTACACATTCCATTTCTTCAAATTGCAGTGTTCTTTGAGCTGCAGGAAACTCTGGTTGAATACCTCATACCTGGATCCACCAAACTGCAGAATCTCAAGTGCCTTCGTTCGGAAGAATTACTTTTCTCTTCCCGCTCTTCGTGTTCAAGCGCATGCCTTGGCAAAGCTCGGTCTACAGGGCTTCATTATCTGTATCTTTAGCGACAACCCTGCCAGGCGGGCAAGCAGAAAAGCAACGCTGGTCTGGTGTGAAGAAATACTTGAATTTCAGTCGAAACCCTTTGCTCCTAGTGGACAGTCTGATATCTATTGAAAATGAAGAAGACAATATTATGTTCGGATCTGTTTGGAACGTTCATCTACCATCATCTACCCATCATCTACCCATCATCTATCATCAAATCTACTCATCTATCCGCCTTGTGTGAGCTTTTCGGTATTGGTTTCTGGCCCCATTTCTTGATCAAACTGCCCCTTGGACTTCGCAGCTTGGACACTTAGAGGCATTGTCATCATCTCGTTTCTGCCCTGGAGCGATGAACGAAGTTCGGCTTGTGCTTTGAGGCATGTTGAGGCAAGCACAAAAAGTGGAGACAAGATGAACAAATGGAACAATTTAGAAAAAGAACCACATTGTGGATCATTGCGGAAGGCAAGGGACCGATTCTTTCCATGACGAACTTGCGCGCTTCAATCATCTGCTTGTTGGCTTCATATTCTCTTGTCCTCAGAACGGCGAAGGCTACGACAAAACAAGCTGGCAAAGCAAAGCAGCAAAGCTTCAGAATGCAACTGGATGCAACTGGATGCAACTGGCAACCCGATTTGCTGAATGCAAGGCCCCAAGGCTCCGTTCTTCAGCTAAGATTTGTTCAACGACTTCCTTGGTGTATTCTTCGAACTTAATCCTGGCAGGTGTATTCAAAGGACGCCAAAAACTCCCAAGAGTTTCTGTCCGTCACTTCAAAGCAGAGCGATGTCGGTCTTTGAGACTCTCTCGAATCTATCTTGGTGCGAGGTCAGAAATATGTCTGGATCCCATCTGCAACCTCAGGCAGCGAACCGGACGTAGGAAGTCATTGTTCGACAACCAACCCTTTGCCAGTCTGAAACGTGACGAATAGATGCCAAACAGGGATTGGACTTCGCAGGTTTCACACACTTCCTGTGATTCCAACACAACCTTTGACGCAAATGCTATCATGTCCACATGACTGGGCTCGCTGACGGTGCATCACTTTCGACCACTCCTTTAGGTGCGCAGCCTCAAAGCATGCATCAATCTATTTTCTACATGAAAGCAGGCCAGAGGCTGTAAGCCAATACACCAGAAAAATCCAGAAAACCACAAGGGCAAAGGTGGCAAAGTCACGAAACCAAAATAGAGGACGCCAAAGTCACCAACGCAGCAATGAAAAAAGGGTCTTCTCTCCCTCAGTGACCGTGCCTCAATGTTCCCGCTGCTGATCGCCGACGCCTTGATGAATTTCGCAGATCCGCCTTCAGTGGCAAAGAAAGGTAAGAAATGGTAAGAAGCCACTCAACTTGTGCACTTGTGCTTTGCATAGTTGCATGATTTCGGAAATTCCAAACCCAACAAACTGACTCACAGGGAAACTGCACCGTTGGGACACCGTTGGAGCCTCTTGTGCAGCGCAGCTGTAGGACCAATTCCTTCACCTCCGGCCACAGCAAGATGAGCCAAAAGGTCTGGCTTTCCAATGCTAAGCATCAACCATTAGCCGACCATTGTCAATCTTTATTCAAGCTGATATGGTGGTTTCTGCTATAGAGAACCCCTAAATTGATGGTTTATTACTATCCTGACCTTCCAAGTGCTCGTTTAACTTGAACTTTGACAAAGGCATCGTTAAACTTGAACCTTTCACAAGGTACATGTTTAACTGGCTATCATATACATCCCAAGCTGACAGCCATGATCTGATGACTCGCCGATGAAGGCTCCAGACGCTCATCAAGGGTTTGCAAACAGAATTTTTGCAAGTATATGCAAGTGAACTTACTCAAGTCAAAATGGTTTCAGCATCTTTTAACATTGACTCTGCACACCTCCTTCCCAGTGGCCGGATGGCTGTTCTGTTGGTGACTGATTTGTCCTTGCCTTAGTCATTTTTGATGATAAGAATATTCTTTGGGACCTCAAGTTTGGAGATAGCTTTGTGTTTGGTCCAGATCATGCGCAGTTATTCCCGATCTTTGCGTTGATACCTCAGTTTCTCTTAACTCACTCCTTGTTCTTCCTGGAGGCTCCTGGACCCTTCCGGGAACTGACGCTTTGAGGTGATGAACTTGATGACGCTTCTTCGAGCGATGTCGCAAGTACGCCTCTCCCCCTTTGCTTTCTCTCAATCAATCGATGCCGATGCGCTGATTTTCATCCCAGGCCATCATATACGGCTGGTAGTTTGATTTCAACTATATCCTTTGCAGCCAGGTTCAAGTGACAATCGCACGTCTTTCATGATCATATAGGTGACCGGCATTCTTTCATAAGTATCATCAAGTTTCGGATTTCAAAACTGGGTTAATAGATACAATATGGGGGGTCCTATGATATGGGGGATAGCTGGGTGAGTGCTGTGCTTGCGCTGGAGCTACCACTGTGGCCATGCCGGACTGCAAACCGAATCCTGAGCGAGTCGCACAACTGGAGGACAACTAAGCAAATCGATGGAATAGACTTTCTGGGGCCTAAGCGGAATATAACGGATTCGGGCACATAGCTAATCCTCTCCACTGGGCAGGAGCTCTATGACGAGATCTTAAGCAAAGATTTCATCAACATGCGGCTGAAGACCATGCAAAAGTTGAAAAAAGAAGGGAAGAAGACACTATAGCAAACCCTGTCGCCCATAGCCACCATTTACCTTATACGACCCTGAGGATCAAATTTGTTTTGGGCTGAAGTCCTTGGTGATCCGTGTCTGGGAGGTCAAAGGGTTTCCGTTCTTGGACAAGACTGGCCGTGCGATAAATGAGAAACAGGCAAGACTGTTGTGTCACGCTACAAGTTTGCAAATCATGTATGGGATCATGACCATTGTGATCACATCATAGATATGAAAGGAGACCCACACGCAGAACAACATGGACATCATGGCGAGTTTCTTGAGCAGTTTTGCTCCGTCGCTACCAACGCAGAAAGAGGTGAAGGCACCAAATTGATAGTTAGTATTCACACGCACCTTTAGATCCATGGCGTCCCCTTGCTAGGCAGCCCTGGTGAAGATGGACTTGGATCATCAGCTGAATGAGTTTGAGAAAGGCAAACCAGGAAAAGATAAAAGAGAGGCGCGACATGGGGAACCTTTATCACAATCTTAAAACAAATGATTAACTAGCTAGTACCATAAGATCATGCGAGGGCTGCATCATATCCATGCATGATCCGATTCAATCGTCAGGTGTGGGCAAATTCCGAAGCTACGTTGATTCGGGGCTTTGCTTCCTATGTATGTTTCCGCGTGAAACGCACTACATCAGCCAGGACAGAAGTCAACTCGTTTTCCAATAAGGGGCTACAGGTATACAGGTGTTATTGCTTGAAATCATTAGAATTCACTTAGGAGCACACGCCTTGCGTTGCCCAAATTTACTGATCATTATCCTTCGGTGTCGCAACTTCTTTTTGGCAGGAAAGGCCATGAGGCCATGCAAAGCTGAAAGAGATTGCTTGTGCAGCTATCAACTCAGCGCAGGCTGGGTATCATCCCGGGGCTGTGTGGGGCCGATGGCTGTAGTATTTAAACCTTTACGTAGCCATCTGAAAAGTTATAGTTGATGGTAAGTCTTCTGATCCTTTGCACGTCTTTGCTTATAACTATTATGTGCTCTAGTTGGAGTGCTCTTGTGACTTTGCTTGTGTAGGATGGCTGCGGTGATGACGATGACGAGCCAATGCCACGTGATGAGGAGGCATGGCGCTCAACAAACACATATTTTTCCTGAGAACTAATACTCAACCAAACAAATTCGCAGCAGTGAGATGATCGCAAAGAAATCATGATCACAGTGCATTCGAATGATGTTCATTGATTGTTTTGGGGAGCTCCCCCACCAAAACACCTTTGTTTCTGTTGCAGGCTACCTACTTGGAACATGCCAACGCTGCCGGCGCTGAGCAAGCGGAAGAAGAGCCGGCGACTGACGATGAGCTAGTGGATCCAGAAGAGACGAAAAATCAAGAAGAGGGAGATGAAGATCTAGATGATGATGGTGATGATGGTAAGAAGGGTGTACATAAGGACGGTAGTCCATATCATGCATCATGATGACCTAAATATATATATAGACAAACACCAACCAGAAAGTATGTTCTTCGTTCCTCGAATCACCTAGTGCGTGTCTAATTATCTGTCTTATGCTTCACTGCCAGGATCGCCGGCCATTGCTTGAGAAACCGCCGGGGAAACTTCCAAAGGCTACTCAGGACGCCTTTGACAATCTAGTTGCAGAAGATGGCAATACAAATGATGACATCTTGAGGAAGAGCGGGGTGAAGAGTCATCAGAAGTCAGTCAGGTGGTTGCCAAACGGCCAGCTGCCAGGGGTCGTGGCAGAGGTCGAACGGGAACAGGCCGAGGTGGTAGGAGGGGGAGGGCTAGGAATCAACCGCAGCCAGTACCAGACTTGTCTAGTGCAAAGCGCAAAGCTACTGAAGAACTTGAAGAGCCACCAGTGATGAAGAAGCCTGCTGGCAAGAAAAAGCCAGAATCGACGAACCAGGACATCCAACTGATCTCTTGCATTCATATCGTTGCTAGCTATGGATGTGTATTGTTTGATGATCCAATTTTTGCCTATCCAGGAAGGATTCACTGACCGAATGAACTCCGATCTAGATGAGCTGAAAGAAATTGCAAAGACCGATGATTTCATGCATATCCCAGCTGAGCCCAAAAGGTTCGGGCCCTTGACTATTAGATATATCATCACCTCATGCCCCAGCACGCCCCAGCCCATTGTCTCCCAGGTCTTGGACGCTGACCGTGGCCGATCGTGATGATCTGCCCACAATCAGAGAGGTGTTCAGAACTTATTTGTGGGGATATCAATGGGTATCAGGCTTCGTAATCGGTGATTATTGATAATTAAATCAGCTTTGGGGCCTAATCTAAGGCTCTATGCCCGCAGCTTTTACATCAACCGTATTGACCAGAAGCTTTTGGACAAGTACAATCAAACAAATGATACTTCTTTCCAGGCATGGAGAGCGAAACCATGATCACCATTCAATGAAAATTTTGCTGCGTTTGCAGGCGAACCAAAAAGGTGGTATGACATTGGGATGGAGCAAGTTTGACAGCTTTAGTGAATCGTCTAACCCTCGATTGCAGGATGATTGAAAATCAAGAAAATTGCAATCCGATGTGAATGACAATGCTAGCGGTGCTTTAGGTATTGTGCTGCCTGCAAAATTTCTGGATGGCTTTGAGTGAGTGGGATGCTGTCTAGGGACCCCAGATTGCTCACTAAACTGGCTTGGACAACGGTTGGAAAAGCTTGTTGGCGCGATGCGCTGCAGCGGTGTTGGCGACTTGTGCAATCAATCCATCATAATCAATCAAATTATATTATACTTTCTTCTGGTTAGCTGGTTAGCTGCTCGAGGAACCTTCTGCTAGGATCGGCTTGGCTAGGGGATCATGTGGCAAAGTCCGCTGCGCCTCACCCAGTCCCAAGTCAAGGGACTGCTGATGTTTGGCATCCCATTGGTCTTGTGGGGGCCCTAAAATCTTGATCAATCTTTAATATTGGACAATCGTGGTTCATGATGCATTGCCGCACTGACCCAAACTAAGTATCCACCTCTGTGACCTGGTTTCTCAACGAAGCGAGTTCCCTTTCAGGGTCCTCGCCTATGATGTTTTAGTCAACTGTGCATGAATCATTGATCGTGCAAACATTTCTCAGGACATCACCGTGTTCGATGTGTTTGCTGGCCAGCGATCAATCTCACGAGGATTCAGTTTGGGCCCCGTTTTGAGCAAACTTGAAGTTGTAATGATCATGCATTCAGAAAACATAATTGAGGCGTGGTTGGAGGCAGCCTCGTGCTTGAAACCCAGAATAGATCATACCAAAGCAGAATCCTAATGGGAATGTGCGAGCAAGGCAGCATTTCGAGAAGGAGACTAATCCCGACCATGATATCCTCACAGTGTTTGGATCCCAGGCATGTAGCAGTCCACTAACTTAATCATGGTAAACCAAAATGAAGTTCAGAGCAGAACTGCTCTTGAACTTAGGAAGGGGTGGCTTTTGGCCATCGAGTACACCCTGCGTCTAAAGGAATTTGGTCTTTTCTTTGCAGGTTTACCGTGTTGCAGCTTCATCTGGCTGAACAGATCGACATCCAAGAGGAGTGAACAAACACCACTCGGCGATGAGTGGAAGTACTACATCCGACTTGCTAACACGTTACCTGGTTGAACCATAAAGTTTGGACCCTATCATTGCGTTCAACATTCCCCAAAATAGTATACCAGTTTTGGGGGATGGTTCAAAGCAAAAAAAATTACCCCTTCCAAGGGTAATTTTTTTGCTGTGTCGCAACATTCCAAACATGATCAGGTGAGGAAGAAAACAAACACAGGGATTGTTGGAGTTATGCTACATCGCTCTTGAACCCAGGATCGCTGCCCGGACCCTTATGCTCTGTGCCCTTTGCATAGTCAGAGCTGTGCACTGGGAAGTGGAGCAACCAAGCAGCTCAACATTTGTGCATTTCCCTTACTTGAAGTGGATTACCCGGATGCTGGAAAAATTCGTTGCCATCAAGACCCATAGATTGCGGAGACCTGAGATTTCAGAGATCATCAACTTCAGTGATGAATATCAAATTTTACTTTTTGGACATGACCCCGAAACTCTATCTTCGCTTATTGGCTAAGTTGGATGGCTTGGTATGGAAGTCGCACTCCTAAATCTACAATCCTGATCGGAACCACGTTGGAGCCTCAAAGTAGCCCCATTGCCACCGTTGCCAACCAACACATGCCTCAGGAAATGGGCTGCTCGGCTCTACCAAAGGCTGTCTTTCAAGGACAGGATGAAAATGAAATTTCATTCAACAGGTGTGACAAAGCGATGTACCAACAGAACCACCGGCTAAACAGTTGTGCCAGGTACTCAGCCAGAAATCAGGGGATAGATTATAGCTGCAAGCATGTCTAATTGCCTCGGTAACATCTAGATCGATATAGATTTCAGTAAGAATTATGTCCAAATAGTATGTCTTCCATTTGCTGCGACAAGATTGCACTTTGCTATCAGCTTCTTAGGTCAGGCGGGCCAAGATTGAAGGAGACACAGGTTTACCCAGAAAAATTTGGGCGGAAAGTGGCACAACTGCATTTGAAATCCATGGTCATGGCCTCGGGAATTATCTTCTTACCAGTATGGAAGTAGGAATTCGATTGTGCACTGCAGGGGAAGAAAAACCGTTTCAATTACTTGGCTGCAGTGAAGAATTTCTCAATGCAGGCAGGGCTATTGTTCAGTTTCAATCATGATCATGGTCATCTTGGGTATATCTCTTATCTTTACACTAACTTTTGGCTGGCCCCAGGGAACCACGAAGAAGAAGGTCGCTCCCTACAACTGGTGGCATGCTGACTTGGATCCTGTAAAGGCTTTCATTAAACATGAGATTGCTGAGGGGCGATATACCCCATCCTTTCCAGTAGAGTTCTGACCTTTCACCTCTCAACAGCAGCAATTCGTTTTGCAATCATCTTGAAAGTGTGTCGTGATTTACGATTTTCACACTTCAACTTAAAAAGTCGACAAAACCATCAAAGCGTGAAAAGTGCGTGAAAAACCCGTGATTATACCGTGCAAGTCCGTGAAAAACTCGTGATTCTGCGTGAGTTTGGAATCGTGTTTTTCAGCCGTGTTTTCGTAGCCGATTGGTTCGCAGAGTTTGGTACTTGGAACATGGCCGACTCAGTACAAGAGTCCATCCGGAAAGCCCAAGAAAGGGCACGTAGGGCAGCTGAAAGGCTGAAAGGTTCGGTCGATGGGCCATTGCCTAAGATCATGCTATTGCAATGACATGTTTGGTTGATATCACTCATAAATTACTACAATAACAGTATCCGCTTGTGATCTTAAGGTCACCCAAAGATGCAGAACGTCCTCACCTCAGAAATCTGAGGGTCCCTGACTAACAGTCCACATTTGCTGCTGCACAGGTCCTGCCAAGCCAGCTGTTGCTACACCGTGCCGGGCCAGTGACAAGCTCTCAAAACGGGACTCGCAGAGACCTTTGCGTTTGGAGGTCAAATCAACTGAAGACTTGACATCATGTGACAAGCAAGCCCTTCAACGTGCCCGTACTGTTGACTACCTTAGTTCTCCCAAAACACCGCCAGCGCTGCAGAAAAGGGCATCTTCAAAGAGTGTAGGAGACAACCAGTCACCGAAAGCAAGTGAAGCCACAGGCAGCAGTACTGCTTTGGCCATGATCTCAGACAAAGAAAAAACAAGCAAGGCCCCATCATCCAAAGATGCAAAACCCAAGAGCAAAGAAGTTCCAGCCGCAAGACTGAGGAAGCATCTAGATGAGCAAAAGAGAAAGAAAATGATGACAAAATTGAGGAGGATGTGTGGCAAGGAGACGCTTGAAGAAACAACCCCGAAACAAAAGAAAGCCAACGCAGACTCTCAACCTTCGAAAAAGGGCAACGAGGTGAAGAAGAAAATTGCAAAGAAGAAGGTAAAGGGCAGCATCAGTAAGTCCAAGCAAGGCAAGGTCAGAAGGAGAGAAAGGCACATGCCATGTACATCAAGTACTGGAGATCCATCCAGAGCACCTAGGTTGCAATAATTATGATGGAAAGCACGCAAACACACACACACACATGCGCACAGAGTCACAGAGATTCACACAAACTATATAGTCTATATGCTACATTGTCTGCATCTTAGGCAGATCCTGTCCATCAGAAGTGAAGAAATTGGCCAAGAGATTTCGTTGGTGTCTAGACCCCAGAACTTTCATCATCAGTTATTATATTCAAGGGTGCGATGTATATGATTGTTGTTTTTGCTAGACTTCTTGCTTGATCCACAACAAGGCAAGGAGCAAAGCTGGATGCTGTACGAGGATTTTTGGAAGTCGTCATGTGACTGGCGCAAAACCACTATCTATCGTGAAGTGACCAACACTCTTGAGAACAAAAAAGCTGGCTGCAGGCGATGGCTGACCAGGAAGCAAATGCTTCCCATCTTCGACAATGATGAGGGCGTGGTTGATGGCATCATCATGAGGAAGTGTAATGACCCTGATTTAGCAGCCACTGAAACACGCAAACACCCAGAAGAACCTTGCTTGATGCAGTACTTGGTGCTAACAGAAGACTGGGAGGAGAGTGCTGAGACAAACCAAATCTGGGAGAAGTTTCAGATGAAAGAAAGGGATCGCAGCAATGCTTCCAGTGATGAATCTAGCTCGAGGGACTCTCAGGATGATGACGATGACAGCGATAGGAGTGATGGCAAGGGTCGCAAGAAAGGATCAATCGAAGAAAAAGAAGAACGACAAGGTACAGGTTATATAAATTGATTTTCAAGTATATATGTACTGTTCCAGTCATGCTTGTGATCCCACTACTAGCTAGGTAGATCTACCATTGATGTTTTTCCACACTTGCAGGATCACAAAAGAAATCAAAGAATAAGGAGAAGAAGGAGAAGAAGGAGAAGGAGGAGAAGAGCAAGAAGAAAAGAAAAAGTAAACGTGGCGGAACTCAAGGTCCAGATGAGCAAGCAAAGAAAGATCGAAGAGAGTTGGTGCAAAAAGTAAAGGAGGCCTGCTTCCAATTCCATTGATTAATCAAGCGGTATCCGAATCCTATGGAACGAAAACCAAAACAAACCAAGACCCTACACAGACTATGATCACACAAACACTTGTGAGGCCATCAGCGACATCAACAGCAGGGTTCGGGCAGCCAACGAGAAGGTCAAGAACATGTCAAGTATGTCCCTCTTCATCGATTGCCGGTCAAACCAGTCCATTATTGTACTTAGCGGTGACGACAATCATTGCAATTAGGAAATCATGATGATGACTCATCAGGTCATCACCCAAGATCAAGAATGCGATGGAGTCCGAGATCAATTCACTCCCTTCAGAACCTCTCTGCAGGATGCCTTGGACAGCGGACTGGAGGACATGTGCGATGCGCACTGTCGCTGAAACTGTACTCCCAATTGATCATCGTGGCTGCTCAGTCTTTGATCCCTGTTAGGATGCTAAGTTGAAGGAGAACCTGGAATCTGCGAAGAGTGGCATTTCTGATTTTGATAAGAAGATGGAACCAATCAGTGGTAAGAAAAGGAAAGCTGAAAATCCCAACTCTTCCAAAGCAAAGTAGATGGTTGTGGTTCACTGGCCGTTGATGGATCAACTACTTCCATACAAAACTAGTAAGAACAATATAGTCGGAATACTGGTACTACCAAAATATTTTCCCAACAATTGTGTACACAATTGTTTTGTTTGTTTCCGGTTGATCCTAGCAGGCTCAGTGATGAATCTTTCATGGGGTGTGGCCAGCGCTAGCCTCTAGCAAAAGCTGTGTAATCCACACAGTTTTGTGGGCAAAGCCTTTGGCTTTTTTCAAGATATGGGATAGCCTATATCAATCCAAATCACTACTCAAGTGTTGGTGCCGAGTCAAAAAAAACAAAACTGTAAACATAACAGATCAAGATGCTACGTTTTTGTCATGCATGGCAGGGAAAAATACCAAACATCCCCACGCAGGTGGTGGTGAACCTGATCGAGACCATCAAGTCAGCCATATGTTGGACAGCCTTGTCAGTGGAGCCTCCAGTTTGCACTCAATGTGGGATGGGATGTGGTAATGTCAAGATCTAAACCAAGATTGCGCCATCGGCTTGATGAGGCATCTATTAAGAAACAAATGGAGCAAGCAAAGGCATGCTTCAAAGAAACTCGGTAGCAATATCTTCTTTTACATGTGCAACCAGGGAACTGGATATGTTTGATCAATGATTCCCATCCTGTCCTCCAATTGCAGCGGGATAATCAGGACACACCAGCTGGACTACCACCAACAATTGTGAAACTGGGGTCATACAGCGGTGTGCAGAATGCCAGTATAGGAATTTTCGCCGGATATTCAAGCCGCCTATGGACTTGGGTTGAAAAAGAAAAAAGAATTGGCACATATCACATTTCGTATTAATTCATATGTTCGGTTTAAATCCGGATAACTTACATGCATGATAGTCATATCAACATTCAACTGAATTCATGGCACCCCTGGACCCTGCAGGAAACTACCCAAGTGAAAACAGTCCTCAAAGGAAAACTACCTGAAAGCGAACCAATCTCAACAGAGTTGCCAATGACGTCGCTGGAAAGTTTATTGGTATATTTTTTCCAGGAAGTTGGTGTTGAACTTCCTGTTGGAGAAGTCCAAAAATTTTGGGATCATTGCAAAGCTACAAACAGCCCATGGCGTGACATGTCCGAAGGAGAGCACATCCCTATTGCCCTTTATGGCGATAGTGTCAAGTTCAGTGTCATCGGTGAAAAGATCACATGTTGTTTTCTGAGCTTACCATTATGGTTTCCCAGAGCAGCACGCCGTCGAATCTTCCTCCTGTTCGCCATTGAAACCTATCGCATGGTGGGAGGTGGAAAAACCCTCTTCCCGTTCTACCAGGTCATAGTGGAAACTATGCATCGATTGTACGATGAGGGAATAACTATTATGCGTGATGGTGCCACTCATCGATTGAAATTTGCAATCACTGAGATCAAGGGTGATTGGGAGTGGCATGCCGACGCATTGGCCCTGAGAAGAACATGGCGCAATAATGAATTCTGTTGCCGATGTCACGCCAGCAAAGCGCCTACCCCTGGTCGTCCATCATATCTTGATTTTAGTGACCAGCCAGCATGGATCGACACCCAGTTGACCCAAATCCAGTTCTTGGTCCACTGCATTGGGGCCAGAGGCCTTGCCGGGCCATGTGTTTCGATGGGATGTGGCAAAGCTTTTTTAATGCTGTTCTTTCCTCACATGTACAGCGGCTATTGTGACTAAAAATCAATTTGTGGGATGTTTGATTTTTTTGTGTGGTGGATTCTGCATCTTAGTTTCAGATATGTTGATACACGACCTGAGGTCCTTTGATATTGCTTCCCAAGTTCCATTACTCGATTATCAAGCATTGCAGCATGCACAACTTGAACTTGGGTATTTCTGCTGTAGCAAATGGATCTTCGCTGTTCCTCGTCTCATCTATGGGTTTGACTTTAAGTACTTTGGGGCCCATGCAGCTTTGATAATACTGAGGCTTCTTCTGACTCAACTTGGATTCTTTGGATGCCCAAAAGAACAATCGCTCTCTGATCGTTTGGTGATTGCCTTCAAAGATTTCAAAGCATGGTGTTTTCAGAACAAGGTCCAATCGTCTCAGACCGTTTTCACCGTTGCCTCTGAGCCTTTGGCTTCTACTTGTAACAAGATGGGTGAATACCGCAATGATTGACTCTCGTTTTTGTTAGTGTGATCATTGTTGATGACAAGAATTGTTCCCAACACATCATGAGGTATGGAAATCGACAACGTGGGGGACACATTTGACTGCCAAAGCTTACAACGCCCGGGTTGTGACCAGCTGGTTGCAATCCTGCCTCCAGCTTCCTTTGGAGAAGCGAGCTGAGCCAGGCCGCCTGGTTGGCCAGTGGGTAGCTGAAACAGGTGGTGAGTGGCCTGATCATGAGCTCCTCTTACCTTCAGCTGTCGCTATGCATCCCAGCTGTTATTACTTTCAAGTTTTTGGTTTACACCAGGAATGCTTTGGACAAAACATTGATTGCATCTCTAGACAAATGAAAGAAAACCCAAGGAACGTTTTGGCCAAAAACTTTTGGCACATTGAACATTCACCCCGATACTTGTGCCTTGGAACCATTCAAAGCCATTCAGAATCAAACATTTGCAGTATTAGACCACCGGATGTGCCATGTTCTACAAGTGCCAGTGGTTTGCTATTAGGTCTCCCCGGCAAGCTGCTGATATCTATGCTTCTGGTCTGACATACCTGCGCGCGCACAAGCTCCTGGCCAGAATCTCCCACAGGCATGGTCCTAGTCCTGATACTTCAATCAATGTTTTGCTTGCGTGCGTCTTGATTCTTTTTGGGCGCGATGTCATTGAAATGTGAGGTATGGCTTTCTCTTTTTGTATTGCATACCGAAAGTACACGCTGTTTAGCGGCATTCAGGATTTGAGGTGTCTGATGGTGTCTGAAGCTGTCAACAAGGTTAGTTGTGTGATGCTGAGGCTTTTCACCACCAACTGAAAGATGTTTGCTCAACACGCGCCTCAAAGGGTGTGTAGTAAAGATGTTTTCGAGTTGATGCATGTATGTGTCAAACTTTGTGCATACACGTGTGGTGGGGTAATGTGAGTGTGAGTGGCGGCTCAGGCCTAAACTGGCGGTTCTTCCACAATTTCCTTGAAGAGGATCAAATGAAGTGGGCCAAATGCACCCTGACCTTGGATATACATGTGCTTACATGTGCACTTATGATCATAGCCTTTGTGATATGTGCCCGTGAGGTGTGTGCCAGCTGGCATCCAGGAGAAACTTGTCTCCCTCAGTCCTTCGCGTTTGGCACTTCAGGTTCGATATTGCTTACTTTTGTGGCGCTGATCACTGTGCAAGCTGGGTTGGGTGATGTTTGCATGCAGGCTGCTTGCCATGAAACGGCACATCCGCGTACTCAACTTGAGGGCAGCTCAGGAATTGCAAAAAATCGGCGGCCCCGCCTGTGATAGTCGTACAAGATGAGCGTCAAGTTGCTGCTGAAGCTGGAGCAAGGGGCTCTATAGGTGATATACGCATGGCATACTCAGCCACTACTGGTGATCTTATTCAACGTGCATAACGATCAGCTTACAAGTCAAATAAGCACTTTCCAGTCAATCATGTACTTTGTACAAAGGTGTCCGTTTAACTTACACTTTGGAATTCCAGGCATAATTGGTTAAAGGATGATTTGGGGGGTCCCCTACTTGAGAAACCACCATATCAAGCAGCATGACCAATCCTTTGGCGCCTCTTTGAAATGCTTGGGATGCCGGCACTCATAGGCAGCACACCGCTTCACGTCCATCACCAGAGCGAGAGCCACGTTGTTCTCCGCCGTCTGGCAGGCGGATGGCGTTTCCAGTGCTTGCATTCTGCAACCAGCGAAGAAGGGTGGATTTTTCGTCCCGTGACTTGATCAAAGCCGTGCAGCTGGATGCAGCAACGTGTTGACAGATCCAGTTCCACGCCTTGATGAGGACGAACGACCCTCGGATCAAACCGAACAGGTGCCTTTCAGGAATATCGGACAGGAGGTACATCAGATGGTTCCTCCTCGCAAAACACAATGCGCAATGGGATGTTAGAGGATTCTGTCGGATACATCTCTCACATGTTGCTCAAAACTTTTTGGACACCGTCCTACAATAACGTTTCATGGGGTGCAAGTGGGGGTTGTTCAAAATTACTTCATCCGCAACCAACCCAATCGCCGGCCAATCGCGGTCCAACCGCGGTCCCAGTAATTCCAACCGCGGGACCTTTTTGAACATACCTCCTCCAAACACCACGAAAGAAAAAGGGAAACACGGGAGAGAATTGGACAATTGCTCAAGCTGGGGGTGGTTCCAATCGCCGTCCAATCGCGATCCAATCGCGCTCCAATCGCGGATTGGGCCGTATGTTTTCCCATTTAGCTGTCAAATGAAACTTTCTATAAGCCTATAAGCAAAAAGGAATTGGAGATGCACTGACATAATATCTATAACATAATATCCATTCTTTGCATTCCAACATGGCCAATCGCCGTCCAATCGCCGGCCACTCGCGATGCAGCATTTTCCAATCGCACTGCTCTAATCAAACACCTCTCTATAATGTATTTTATTCTGCGGGTTTCCGGACGACACCCAAGTGAAGAGTCTACTCTATTTGGCACATTACAGAAAAACTACCCCATGAAACACCAGTGCTGCCCTGGTCCCAAGAGCGCCTGAGTTGTGCAGCGCGCACGATTTGGAGTTGGCGTTGCTCCTTCTGCTCATCCGTCTCCTCGTGATCGTCTTCTGGAAATTCTTCCATCAAAGCCTTGGCAAATTCCAGAGATTCAATAGCCTTGCAACAGACTCGCAACAGCCTTGCAACAGCTGTTCAAAGCTGTCTTTACTTAGAGTGCTAAACTGTCTTAAACCATCAGTCAAACTTCTTCAAAGTTTACAACTGCAGCTCCTTCCCTGGCCAAAGCAACTGGATCCACCTCCTCCTCCTGTTCCTCCTTCACAGGCTGGAGCTCTTTCGGCGGTGTCGCACTGCTTGAGCTTTCGCTCGCAGACTCACTGTCTGAGGAGCTGCTGTCCTTAAAAATGGCAAATCAATGTGCTTGATACTTCGCTGCTGTCTGCTGGTTTTCGTGCATTCTGTTCTGCATTCTGTTCTCGATATCTATGGGATTCCGGAGATCTCTGCAGACTTCTATAACTGGTAAACTGAGGAGGATGCTGATGCAACCATTTTCCGTCTGCGCTTTGGCTCCGGTTCCATGGCTCAGAGTTGAACTCGTGGAGTTTGAGTCAACAAATCGATTGAACACAGTCAGTCTGGGAGCATGGCTACCCCCAAACCTGAGCCAAAAAGTTCAGGCCACCCAGAGATACGAAGAGTTTGCCATCACGGCAGCCTGGAGATTTCACGAGGACGTGACCCCTGCTATGACTTTGCCACTTTCATCCACTTTCATCCACTTTCATCCGCTTTCATCCACTTTCATCCACTTTCATCCACTTTCATGACAAATTTGAGTCCTTTGAACACGTCCCAAATGCCGTGTCTGGGCAATGGCAAACCCTGGTTGAATCCCCGCCTTTGACCACTTCCCTGTCCGGCTCCGCGTCCAATTTCTCCTTGATGAACCTTGGCACTGCGCCTGTACAATTGTGGCTTTGATCCCTTGGTCCAAAATTTCACATAGAATATGTATACATGCCAATACATGCCAATACATGCATATACATATTTACAGAATTTTACAGATATACATATCACATCATACGTAACAAACAGATGTATCATATAAGCACCTGTATCCATGAATGGAGCACTTATGAGGACCTTCAAATCCACGAGGCATGTCCCATTGAAAACTACCCCTTTGCGGCAAGCATTCAATCCCAGTTCTCTTTTGGGGTGTGATCTTGAAGGATTATGATCGCCTGCTGGATAACCTGAACCACTTGAACCTACACCTGATCACGGACCAACAAGGATGTACCAACCGCCGTGCTTTCTTGGAGGGTTCATGATGAACAAAACCAACCATGAAGGGCGAATCAAGTCGCAAATGGTGCAAAAACGCTGGTTTAGAATCATACGATTCACAAGCAACCCAGTTCCGAACACAGCTTCACAATGATCGCAGGGGAAAATATCTGTGGAGCTCCGCCAACATCTTCAAGCGGCTATGGGTCAGAGGCTGTACCCCTGGTGTACTATCATCAACGATTGTTGGTGAAAACTACTCACTACTCTGTGCATCCATAAGTCATTGATGTTTCAACTCTTCGCCACCAGAGCTGCATCACCCGCCCCAGCACCGGGCCACGCCAGCAGCTGTCGAGGGGTCATGGAGGCTGCCAGGTGAATGTGATTATCCACCTTCATCACCTGGCAGTGCCGTGGCCACCAGCAGGATGGACCACCGAGCAGCCGAGCCACAAGTTGCTTGGGAGAACTTGGGAGTAGAAACTCTGAGATGAACTGAACTGTTTTTCACCATTCTGCAGGGTTTGCATTGAAACGTTCAGGAATGACTAATGGCATGCCATACAAACAATAAACCACAATAAGCTAACCATCAACCATTTTATTAAGCAGCATTAATGCATTTTGAGTGAGCTTTGATTGTGGTCAAGAAGTGTGTGTGTGTGTGTGCTGTTCACCTGAAAATTGCTGGTCTCAGTCCTCGAAGCATGGCAGCTCGATAGGAAACAAGCTGTGTAAAAGTCGTGTGTTTCGCCATTAAAGTACGAGAGAAGGATTTCGAGAACAACTGGTGCATCTGTATGGGCAATGTATTATTATACTTAAAGACAACAGATGAATGAAAGAAAGATCATGCAGAAATGGCCATGTAGCCGCCGTAAATGGGCACATAATCTTTGCCGCCGATGCATAGACTTCGAAGTTCGGCCCAGAAAAAACCTCTAAGTTTGGAGCTTTTTAAACGCACCTGAGCCTGGCATTTTGGAGCCCCTGAGCAGGAAACATGGGCAGGATCCCTGGCCCCACGACCGTGGGTCGGTTGTGGCCCCGTTGGTGAAAGCGATCTACAGATCTAGCACTTGGCCCAGGACACAAGTCACAGCATGACACGTTTGCGTCTCATGGGCCCCCACCAGTTTCACCCCTCAATCGTGTGCACATCCAAACCTGCGCCTGGTCCCCGAGAACCCGAGAAGGGCAATTTTCTGCCCAAAAAACAGCATCATGTCTCCCCGTATCCTTCATTGTTTCTGTAGAATCCTTGTTGCTACTCATGTTGTGCTTCAGTTTTCTGCTTGCCCCACATGTCTAAGTGTTTGAGATTACGATCAACAGTCAAATGATGTCAACTGGACATTAGGGCAATTCACAGATCTGGTCACATCTATGTGTTTGATATTTCTCCTGCCATCAACATCTCTGAGATCACATGGTCACATCCGGGTCGGCGATCAAACCAGGTCTCTGGATCCCCCACCGAATAGAGATCTCCCATGATGTCAGCTTGGTCGTGACCTCAGGCTGTTTCCCCAAGGCCATGTCATTCCTCCGTGGCTGTTCACTTGGCTACTCTGCCATAAGCAAGGTGGCTTCATGATTGTTTTACCACCAGGGGCGGCGTCAGACACCTTTGGAACAAATTGTGTTGCAAAGTGTTTGCCTTGGGCACAGCTCTCCCACTTAACGGCCCCAAGACTATGAATAAAAAGCTTGCAACAGCAATGGTGGGACACACCAATGCTTTGCCGGCCAATACTGACTGAGGGGTAGGATGACATTTGATTACCTTGTTGGCAAACCATTCCTTAAGAAATTGCCACGGTCACATCAAACCATCGGATGACATTGCCTGGTGATCTGTATTGGTCATTCTTTCTTGTTACCTGTGCAACATTTGATCTCCCCTTAAGAAATGGTATGGTTCAGGATAATGGCTGCTGATTCGAACCTTTGAATGAGGAAAGCAATGGAAAATACTTTGAAAATATTTCACCACAAATGACATCGTCCCCACCTGCAAAGTTATGGTTGAAACGGCTATCTGAACGGTTGCACAAGTTTCCACTCGCCTTCATCGAATCGGAAATCACCAGTTTCATAGTCGTTTCTGATAGCTTTCACTGTAGAGTGCTCAGGATCAGGGTATCGAGAGTGATAGTCAACGATTGTCCAGAATGATGGATACGAATGGATACCATGGAATGATAGCGCTCTGCCACCGAAAACTCATCGCTCGCTTTGCAGAGGATCTGGTCGAAGCATGGCTGTCCCAGGTGGTCCCCAGCTGGCACCGCTCCCTGGTCCCTGTGGGTTCCCTGGTCAGCTTCCTGGCTCCGTTAGCCGGGGCACGTTCCTGATCCGCCTGTTCCAGGTCATAGCTTTGGAAGGCCACGCTGAGCCTCTCAAATGAATGGCTGTGCGGTGAAAGAATCTTCCCCAACCCATGGCGATGGCTGGTGATGATTGATGGTGATGGTGCACCAGTTGGTTCGGAATGCTGAAGTTGACTGCATGGGTCATTTGAGGAGTTCAGTGGCAGCAAATTTTGGGGACAACCAGTCGTAAAATATCGCAGTGATTGTGATTGTGTCACTGCTTGGCGAAATGTCAGTCCCATGATGAGAGACTTCTGCGTTTTGGAGCCAATGCTGTAAGTCCCACTTGGGTAGTACAAGTCGAGCAAGTCTCAACATTGGTTGGTCGATCAGTATTCCCATGTTAGCTGAGCTTAGCTCCAGTATGCCCGTTGATATACCACGCTTGTTGTTGCTTACAGATCTTACAGCAATTAAACCGTCTAACTCAGAATGTCTAAGTCTGTTTTAGTGTGCCTGGTGTGCACAACACAGAACTGCCAATGATAGATGAAACGCAATCTCCGCACATTGCCTCGTTTGGATTCTCAGATTGAACCCATGAAAGAATCACCAATCGATGGAGTAGATGATGATTTCAAACACACCCAACACTCCCATGCATGTTGCCAACCAACCAACGGATCTCACTGCTCACTGTGTCGCCCCAACCCAAACGAATCTCAAACCCCTTGTGGAGGAAAGGAATTGACCCTCAACAAAATGGGTTCCTGAAAATGGGTCCCTGAATATGGTCATTCTGGTCCGAAAAAAATTGGCCTGTAAGGAGTTGGAACTCACATAAACTCATCAATGAAGTCATGTTCTTAAATTGATGAGTAAACGTTGTCACATAAACTCGCATAAACAAAATAAACTCATAAACTCATCAATGTCTGGAGATGAAACGTTTTTGGAAACCCATGAGGCCCGCTCCTGTGCAAGCGGTTCATGGCGCAACTCTTGCCTTGGTCTTCTCAGGATTGGATGGGTGCCACGGTCAAGATGGTGGTTTCTGAAAATAGGGAGCCCCAAAAATGGTTGGTTTATTACCTAGAAATTGTTAATAAAGGATTATATTTACAACTGTATAACTTAAGAAATCACCATATCCAAATCCCATAGGTTTCCCTTAGATTTTCCATTGCCAGGCTACCAGAGAGCACTGTCTCTAGGTCAGTGATTACACAAAAGAGTTCAATAATCCAGTGGATCACGGATGGCTCTATACCCTGTTTCATCGACCATCCCTTTCTGACGAAACCGTGCGGATCTTTGCTCACCAACTTGGGTGCCACAGGTCACGATCCACCGGATTTTCAGGTGCGACTCTGCCATTTGCGGTCCATTTGTGCCTTGACTTCCCAAGCAGAAACTTTCTGTATGAGGAACTGGGTACATTGAGTATTGATATCTGAGTGCATCCACCTCCGAGAACAATGGACACCATGCAATAGTTTAAGCGCACGGAACTGACCTGATCATGAACTTCATTCGGAAGTCTTTGATACACGAAAGTGCTGAAAATGGTCATATGTGAAACTGGAAACATCTTCCGAAAGAATGCAATCAGAGCATAATCATCCTCTTTGGTTGGTAGGGGTGAGGGTTGAACCCCATAGAAAATAAAACAATTTGATGGTGTCCAAAATGAAAAAGAAATTGGGGGCACTAGGGTGTTTTGGGATCCAACACAGGGGGTCAAGCCCCAATGTAAATAAAAGCAAATCGATCAAAATAAAATCCTGGGAGCTGACACATCGCAGACGCACCCAACCAAAAATAAAAACCAGGGGACTAACCCCTGCAAAGACATATCTAACGCTATCTAATCATATCTACAGACATCTACAAACAAGCCAGCACTGGTTCACATTTTGCACGCAGCTGGGGGGCTCCATGATACTATGCAGACTGTACATGATATCGGTGTCCAATACTGGTTTCCATTTCAAATACTGGTTTGCATTTCACAAACCGCTTACAACTGCATATTAAAAAAATCAAAGACACATTTCAAATACTGCTTTCCATTTCAAATACTGGTTTGCATGTCACAATCCGGTTTCCATTGCATTAAAAAAAACAAAGACACATTTCAAGTACTGCTTTCCATTTCAAATACTGGTTTGCATGTCACAATCCGGTTTCCATTGCATTAAAAAAAAACAAAGACACATTTCAAGTACTGCTTTCCATTTCAAATACTGGTTGGCATTTCACAAACCGCTTACAACTGCATATTAAAAAAATCAAAGACACATTTCAAATACTGCTTTCCATTTCAAATACTGGTTTGCATGTCACAATCCGGTTTCCATTGCATTAAAAAAAACAAAGACACATTTCAAGTACTGCTTTCCATTTCAAATACTGGTTTGCATGTCACAATCCGGTTTCCATTGCATTAAAAAAAAACAAAGACACATTTCAAGTACTGCTTTCCATTTCAAATACTGGTTTGCATGTCACAATCCGGTTTCCATTGCATTAAAAAAAACAAAGACACATTTCAAGTACTGCTTTCCATTTCAAATACTGGTTTGCATGTCACAATCCGGTTTCCATTGCATTGAAAAAAACAAAGACACATTTCAAGTACTGCTTTCCATTTCAAATACTGGTTGGCATTTCACAAACCAGTTTCCATTGCTTTAAAAAAAATCAACAACACATTTCAAATACTGTTTCCACTTCAAATACTGGTTTGCATTTCACAAACAGGTTTTCATTGCATAAAAAAAGATCACAGACACATTTCAAAGACTGGTTTCGATTTCAAACACTGGTTTGTATTTCACAAACCAGTTTCCATTGGTTTAAAATAATCAAAGACACATTTCAAATACTGGTTGCCATTTCAAATACTGGTTTGCATGTCACAATCCGGTTTTCATTTCATTAAAAATATCAAAGACACATTTCAAGTACTGCTTTCCATTTCAAATACTGGTTTGCATGTCACAATCCGGTTTTCATTTCATTAAAAATATCAAAGACACATTTCAAGTACTGCTTTCCATTTCAAATACTGGTTTGCATTTCACTAACCAGTTTCCATTGCTTAAAAAAATCAAAGACACATTTCAAATACTGGTTGCCATTTCCAATACTGGTTTGCATGTCACAATCCGGTTTTCATTTCATTAAAAATATCAAAGACACATTTCAAGTACTGCTTTCCATTTCAAATACTGGTTTGCATTTCACTAACCAGTTTCCATTGCTTAAAAAAATCAAAGACACATTTCAAATACTGGTTGCCATTTCAAATACTGGTTTGCATGTCACAATCCGGTTTTCATTGCCTAAAAAAATCAAAGAGACATTTCAAGTACTGCTTTCCGATTCAAATACTGGTTTGCATGTCACAAACCGCTTACCACTGCATTTAAAATAATCAAAGACACATTTCAAATACTGGTTGCCATTTCAAATACTGGTTTGCATGTCACAATCCCGTTTTCATTGCATTAAAAAAAATCAAAGACACGTTTCAAGTACTGCTTTCCATTTCAAATACTGGTTTGCATTTCACTAACCAGTTTCCATTGCCAAAAAAAATCAAAGACACATTTCAAATACTGGTTTCCATTTCAAATACTGGTTGGCATGTCACAAACCAGTTTCCATTGCTTTAAAAAAAATCAACAACACATTTCAAATACTGTTTCCACTTCAAATACTGGTTTGCATTTCACAAACAGGTTTTCATTCCATAAAAAGATCAAAGACACATTTCAAAGACTGGTTTCGATTTCAAACACGGGTTTGTATTTCACAAACCAGTTTCCATTGGTTTAAAAAAATCAAAGACACATTTCAAATACTGGTTGCCATTTCAAATACTGGTTTGCATGTCACAATCCGGTTTTCATTCCATAAAAAGATCAAAGACACATTTCAAAGACTGGTTTCGATTTCAAACACGGGTTTGTATTTCAAAAACCAGTTTCCATTGCTTTAAAAAAATCAAAGACACATTTCAAATACTGGTTGCCATTTCCAATACTGGTTTGCATGTCACAATCCGGTTTTCATTGCATTAAAAAAATCAAAGACACATTTCAAGTACTGCTTTCCATTTCAAATACTGGTTTGCATTGCACAAACCGCTTACCACTGCATTTAAAAAACAAAGACACATTTCAAATACTGGTTGCCATTTCAAACACTGGTTTGCATTTCACAAACCGGTTTCCATTGCATTAGCAAAATCAAAGACACATTTCAAATACTGGTTTCCAAATACTGGTTTGTATTTCACAAACCGGTTTCCATTGCCTAAAAAAATCAGCGACACATTTCAAATACTGTTTCCACTTCAAATGCTGGTTTCCAGTGCACAAACCGGTTTCCATTTAGCATTGAAAAATAAAATCAAACACATATTTCAAATACTGGCTTCAACTGGTTTCCATTCGAAACGCTGGCTACCCTTTCCATGTTTCCTGTGAACAAAGGGTACAATCCGGTGAAAAGATTTTGCAAAAAGAACTGCGGCATCGCAGGCTCCTTTCGCAAAAAATGGTTTTAAGGGGGTACAACCCAGTGAAAAGATTTTGCAAAAAGAACTGCGGCATCGCAGGCTCCTTTCGCAAAAAATGGTTTTAAGGGGGTACAACCCAGTGAAAAGATTTTGCAAAAAGAACTGCGGCATCGCAGGCTCCTTTCGCAAAAAATGGTTTTAAGGGGGTACAACCCAGTGAAAAGATTTTGCAAAAAGAACTGCGGCATCGCAGGCTCCTTTCGCAAAAAATGGTTTTAAGGGGGTACAACCCAGTGAAAAGATTTTGCAAAAAGAACTGCGGCATCGCAGGCTCCTTTCGCAAAAAATGGTTTTAAGGGGGTACAACCCAGTGAAAAGATTTTGCAAAAAGAACTGCGGCATCGCAGGCTCCTTTCGCAAAAAATGGTTTTAAGGGGGTACAACCCAGTGAAAAGATTTTGCAAAAAGAACTGCGGCATCGCAGGCTCCTTTCGCAAAAAATGGTTTTAAGGGGGTACAACCCAGTGAAAAGATTTTGCCAAAAGAACTGCGGTTCGCAGGCTCCCTTCGCAAAAAATGGTTTTCAGAGGGTACAACCCAGTGAAAAGATTTATATGATTTTATTTCCGCCCCCAGTGCCAGACAGCTCGATGATGATTTTCACGATCCTTCTGCCACGCAATGGAGCCACGCACGAATGCAAACCTGCTCGAGCTTCTTTATAGTCAGACCCCGTTGAAAAATAATCCTGTGGTGGTTCTCAGATTTATATAGTAGAGAGGCCACTCAGAAAATACTCGGAGGGGGTCTGACCCCAAATTTGAAAAGAAATTGCGGGTACCAACTTGTTTTTTTGTTCGCTTTTTTCCGCAGATTATTTTTGACAGGGCTGGAGCCCCCCAATTTTCTTTGAGATCTACCAAGGAGGATCAAAATCTATAAGATGGCTGTAGGCACTTGTTTAAAGAAACACTTCAGTTGCCAGAGATGCTTCCAGTCAATGGTGGTCTTTTTTGCATTGATACGTGGCCGTTACAAGGGTTGGAACGACGGCAGAACCATATTTAATTCAGTTGTGGAGTTTTCAACTCGACTTCACCAGTTTGGTTGTTTCAATCCATCACAAAAATACGTGTCAAGCACTTGAAAGAACTAATATCACATGTAAGCTTCAGTTCCGTTCTTCCAGATCTTCTCCAATGCACTCGTCGTTCTGCTAGTGGTACCCACACTATACCGCCATAAGATAGTCTGTCAAGACCCTGTGCCTCTGAGGAACATCCCGAACATGCACCAAACAGTGCTTGTTGGAATGTTGATGGACTTTTTGGTACTCTTTGGTAGCAACCTATGGTCATGCATGGAAGTCATCATACTGCTCATGGCCTTGCACCATCCTACATCACTCACGATTTCTGGTACCCCCATCGCTTCTATGGTGGCTTTCCACCTCGAACTAGTGAACTTGACCAGCCGTCGAGAGTATACATAGTGCAATAAACATATCTTCAGCAACATGCCAATGCCAATAGTTATCAACAGTCATCAACCAGAGTCGAGCACTACCAACCACCATGGCTAACGATTCCGAACACTACGAGAACCAACCGTGATTTGGCATCGAACATTATCAACCTTCAAACATTATTATCAAGATTGTTCATTGTGAATACAATCAAGCGTAAATGAGCATGATTGACCAGTACCATGATGATATCGTTAATCACTATCAACCACCGTTAACATCGATTGACGGTGTGTGTGCATCCCCCAGGTGTTTGAACCCATCCAACTGGTCTATTTGCCACCATTCGTCAGTGGAACAAACATCATTGTGCTTGGTTCTGCCCCTGTCATCAGCGGACATCAACATCCGTCAACTGTTGGTGGTTGATGGTTGATGGTGGTTCCAAACATGTTTCTATCAACCATCAACCGACATCCACGCCGTTCCCACCACGGCACACGCAGGATCCTTCACAATCTTCCACAAGCTAATGAGGTCCTTGTCGAGGCCGGTGAGAGACGTCTGAATCAGGTGACGGATACTGTGCGGTTGGTTGTCGCACAGTTGGTGGAACCGATGTCCATGGGCAATGCAGGGCGTCTATTTTTGCAGCCTCGCTCTCTAGAGGATAGGAAGTTTCCAATTGCATTGTCCGCTTCAAGTAGGGTTGGGTGGGTGGTTGCAGGGGTGCATTATCCCTTTGACCCAATGTTAATCATGTGTGTACATTTTATATTTTTTTATGTGTGAACAAATTCAAATGTGTGTGTATATATAAAATTAAATAAATAAATACATATATATATAGAGAGAGAGACATATATATACATATCACTCCATATCCAATTATATTTGACCAATGGTTGCCGTTTCGAGTTGCAGTCCAGCGTCATACTTGAAGTCGTGCCTGCAGGGCAAGGAAGGAAGCTCCAAACCGGGCACCTGTAGCACACCGCCGCGGGCCACGGATGGCTATCGGGCGTTAACGGTTCAACAGGTGACCCTTGAGTGCTCGCTACATGAGAAATAGGAGGAACCCATAGGACCCCCAGAATCTAGAGGAACCCCACAGGAACCCCATAGGAACCCCATATGAAGAATTTACAATGGTGACGTCTATGATTGGGAGTTGGAACCGATCTTTGAAGCCAATGATTCAATCTTTGATTGTTTGCCGGGACACGAGTGGGTTGTAAGGTTAAAGTTCTATTTGTCGTTTGGATGATTTGGTAACATTGACATGTTTGTTGTTCATTTTCCCGTTCTTGTTGGTAACATACTCATCATGTGTGACATCTCATAATGATAGATTGCACTGATTTGCAAACTAATTGCAAACTGTTTAAAGAGGTCGTTCTTGATGTTTCATCTGCACCCTGTAAGTACGCTTCTTCGTTTCTGTTGCTTGGTTGCATCTGTGTTGGTTGCCATCTCGGTTTGGCTATGCTTCAACCTCTACCCAATTGCTTCGAGCCATGCTCAAGTATGCTGATATATCTTGCTACATCCCAACGATGTGCTGTTGGTTCTAGCAACGCTTCTTGTTTGATTGATCTTGATTCTATCCTGTATGCTCAGTGGTTCATGTTACGTCCTATCTCGTGATTTGTGGGATGATATTCATCATTGCTTCCTAATCAATCATTCTATCCCATTGATCTTGCTGGTTGTTATTCTCGTTGCAAGGACTGTTTACTTTCCGGTGTCTCCATTGATCCCTGACAACCGTTGCTGATTTCTTGATCCCTAACAATCTGCTGGCAGTTTACTTTCCATTGTTGCTACGACCAACAGAATTTGTGGCAGAATTTGGCCACTGGCCACCCCTCCTTTGTTCATCTCAGAGACCCTTCCTGTTGCCCTGGTGCGGCAGTTTCTCACCTCGGCCACGCCGTCCACCATGACCATCACCTGGAGGCCCAGCGAGCAAAGAAGAGGAAGCCATTGCTGTACCCAAGCCGCAACTACAAAAGACTGGAGAAGTTGCGGACTCTCAACAGTGGAAGCAACAGGGAGAAGTTGCTTTATTGACTTCATCCAAGGTACCAAATCCAAAGTGGGGCCGACTAGACTCAATAGACATCACTAGACTTTAGATGTCATGGAGAAGGTCGAACTGGAAAAAGGACATGTCCGACGCAATTTCTAAACCCCTTCAGAGTTGCAGGGCGAAGGCTGGTGAAGTACAGACCTTAAGACCTGAAAAATTCTGAACACAGGCAGGGCGGCAGGAAACATTGGGACAAAACCTGGGCGATGGCCACAAGTCCTTGGGTTGTTGACAGTTCAATCCATAACCACGTAAAGCATGTCAAAGTGAGCGTTCGCCTCAGTGCCTATTTTCATGAGTAGTTGCTTCATCTACCGCACAATGATATAGCTTGGGATTACTTCGCTACCCTTGGTGTTCACATCCAATGAAAACAATAGTCGGCATCAATGCTACTGGATTGATATCGTCGTCGTCATCGTCGCCGTCGTTGTTGTTGTTGTCGTTGTTGCTGCTGCTGCTGCTGCTGTTGTTGCTGCTGTTGTTGTTGTTGTCTGTATCTCGCTAGTATCGTCTACCAATCCGTCCTTGCACTACCCATCTGAGAGGCGGATCTCCAGCGGCACCTTGCCCTCCACGAGATCACTGGCCGTCGCGTCGCCACGCTGCAGGGCCGCCTGCTGATATCTCTTCCGGAACCGCAGGGCCTGCAGGGGGACGGCGCTGGCACTAACCGTGCAACACCAAGCCGCAGAGCCAGGTCAGCACGTCCAAATGATCATAGCTTCAAGATAGTTAGGGGATACCCAGTTAGGGGGTAACAACCAGCTTCCATACCCAACACACAAGTCATCTGAACGGTACCCGCTGGTTTCAGGGATCAACTAGTCTCTCACTGGCTCACCATTAGGCCGGCATCACTGGCTCCTGAGCTCATTGAAGTCCAATGCTCAGTTCCACAACTGGTTTCGGGATTCCGTATTCTATCTGCCTTTACCCATTTATCTATCTATCTATCTATCTATCTATCTATCTATGTACAGTATATGTATGCATGTATAAATGTAAATATATATATATTATATATAGACACATACTCTAATTATAGTGTACTCTATAGGGATGTATAGGGACTGTCCATAATAAGTGGGGTAGGCAAAAGTAATTGGCAGCGTATTCCGATCAATGGTTGGGGACGCCGGGTTCACACTGTAGTTGCCAGTTTGGCAAAGGTGCTTGAACCAGATGCTTCTTGAGCGTTTGCTATGATCACCAATCTAAACGCAACTCCTGAAAAACAGGCTGGTGGGCTCATGGGCTCATGAGGTCCACATGATAAGTGTACCATTCCAGGCACCCAAAGGCCAGGCCAAGGAGCCACACCGTCGAAGCATGTGGTCACCCACTGGCTGATGTTTGGTGACCATCCCTGACAATCACTGAGCCGTTTTTGAAATGGATCCAGTGCACAGTGATACCCATGGAAATTGATTTCTTTGATCCTCGGATCATTGAAAACCATGGCAGAGCCCAAAAGTCTCAGCCCAACATCAACCCATTGCACCTTGCATCCCGTTGCGCCCCCCCCCCGTGGAAGTGATCCCGTGGATGATCCCCAGTGCCTCTTTCAGCTTCTCCCGGGGCTCATCATCCGCAGGGTTCGGGTGACTGTGGGTCGCGTGCGGCTGTGGGACAGCACTGGGCCAGGCCTGCACAGCAAGGTGTGAAACATCAGTTGATGATTCATGATTCATGTAAGGTTGATGATCATCATCGTCATCAACACCATTATCAACATCATCAACGACAACATCATCATCATCATCATCATCATCATCATCATCATCATCATCATCATCATCGTCGTCGTCGTCGTCGTCGTCGTCGTCGTCGTCAACAACAACAACAACAACAACAACAACAACAACAACAACAACAACAACAACGTCAACAACAACAGTAATATGCTATTCCCTATGGTTATTGTTCCCTATAGTTACCCATCCCACTATCCACCCTTTTGCAGTTTTGGCATAATCATCACTGACTAATCATCATTTGCCGTCAACTGTTGGCCATCATCGATACCATTGCGGTAGTTGAGTATCAATGCTCATGATATTTCAGTAGTTGTTGTAGTAGTGACATTGAGGTCATTGCAGCAACACTTTGTTTAACCATCATTCGGACGGTTATTAAGCATTGATCAACCATTGACCGACAATTTTGAACCATTAATCAAAGTATTGTTGCTATTATCATTGACCATCATCAATTAGCAGAATGATCTAACGCTCATTGGTCACCATGATCAACCATAAATTGTGAACTATCATCATTGGCCGTCATAGATTACATAATCATCACGTATTAACCATCATCACTAGCCATCAATCATGAGTCATCATCATTGACCATCGTCCATCACTAAATTCACCACCATCAACCATTATAACCTTCGTTAGCCGATGTTATTAGCCATCATTAGTCATCAACATGAAGTCATCAACATGAATCAATCATGATCAACATGGCGAGTAACGGAATCAATTAACTTCGTCTTGATCAATAGTTAAGTCAGCAACGTTAATCCATTATCAATGGAAACCTCCAGAATCAATGGAAACATGGCAGTGGGTCAAAACCCTGTACCCCTGGTTCCCCTATCATTAACCACTGTTTTCCCTACTATTGGTTGGTCATTTCCCTATAGTTTGTTGGTTATCATCCCCCATGACATTGGTTGGTTAACTGCTTGACCCATAGCCACATCATGATCAACCAGGGGTAGAACTCGGCAACTTCTCGCTGCCTCTACCGGCGCACCGCTTCCAGCAGCGCCAGTTCCAGCGCCAGCAGCCTTGCTTGAACGCCACTTGGTGCCACCAGAGCTGCTGGGCTGCTGAGATTTTCTTTGGAATCCTTTGGCTAAAAGATCTTGATATGAATATATATATATAGATATATTATGTATTTTATTCATTCATTTATTCATGTATCTATCTATTCATTCAATTACAGTATTTGTTTGTCTTTATTGATCTATCTATCTACAGTACTTTCTCTATTTATTGATCTTTTTATCTATTTACTTGTTTATTGATTTATCTATCTATGTATGTTCTTCTTTATTTACATATGTGCACAATTGTCATACACATTGTCACATACATACATATTATATATGCGTGTGCATGTGCGGTAAGCAAGTAAGTTTGCATGTACGTATGTACATACGTACCTACATATATTGATATATGTATATATATATATATATGTGTGTGTGTGTGTATTCTGTATGAGCTTCATCATTTTTTCCTGTACACTGCGCATATCCATTGGTCAGAAACCTCACGAAAGCCCGGGCGACAATTCCACCCGCCTCTGCTGCTGCAGCTGCACGCAGATATTGCCCATACTCGGAGGGCGCGGCCGGCGCAGTGGCGTTGGAGAAGCCACAGCCCATGACGGAAGCCAATGACGAGGTCGAGGCAAGAAAGCACGTGATGTCAATGGTTATTGATGGTTAGTTATGGTTATTGATGGTTTATCATGGTCAATGACTATCAATAGGATATTGATGGTTAATTGGTGCTCGCTATCACTAGAATGACTTTGTCAATTACCATTGAATGATGTTTAGTGAGGTCAGTATCATTAAACGTCATGCCCAAGCTTGATTCACCACAATGCACGGTCAATCAGTGGTTCATTTGTCTTTCATAGTGATGAATGCTTCATTGTTGTTGATAGTTATGGATGATGATTGTTTAATTCATGGTTAAAAATGCTTGATATTAATGTTGATTTGTTGGTCAGTATGGTAAAGTATGGCTGAAGTCATTGATAAGTTGATAATGATTTGCGATTGTTGACCACCGGGATGAGAGCAATACAGGGGATAACCGCTTCTTTCCATGAAGAATGTAGAGCCCAAAAAGGCCGTTCTGTGTGATTTGATTTACCTGAGAAACTTTGGGATTCAATATTTCCCGGTTCACTTCTGGATTAGTCACAAGTGAGAACGCCAAATTCGACCATCAAAAAGCAAAGTCAAACAAAAACATGTTGCATTCCTGGAAGGTATCTAGAAGTATCATACCATGGCTGCGCTGCTGCCCTCTGGAAGAAGTGAACCGCATTTCTTATAAATACTTCGAAATTGACATGTGATGCACGTGTTGCATCGCCTTTCACTAAAAAACAAATGGCTGCTGGTAATTCAGGAACCACTTCTCAAGTTCCCAACAAGCTTCTCTTGTCAAATTCGACCCTGGCCAACACATGTCCAAACATGCAAAACAAAAACATATGGTAGTCGCCTATGCAACTATGCTGCCTGTTCGATCCTACTATGACAGTCTCTCCTAAACAATCGAGTTTGTGCGTTAATGATAGCGACCACCCACCATTCCACCTTCTTTGAGTTTGCTAACAAGTTGTTTCCTGAATAGATCTCATTGCTGCATGGATACGAATCTCCTCTGCCGTAAACAAATCCTCAAGACATTGAAGAAGCGCCAAACGACCTCAACCTTCCAATGTCTGTTGGTCCAAACAACATCTGCTTGGTCAGCTGTCAGAGGTGAAAATTTGAGCAACATCAGGTACTCAGCTAGGGATAGTTGTTTTCAGGTCTGCATCCCTCCAACGCGCAAGAGACACATGTCACATTCGGTTTCAGTGCAAAAATCATATACCTCAGCTGGAGAGATTGACATCAATTCACTTCAGCCCAAGTTTCTAACCAATACTCTCAAGATCCTCCCTGGCAAGCATGGTTTTTACCATCTGAACATGTGGAAAATTGGCCCTACAAGGGTGATGACAAGCAAGAAACAAGAGGGAGCAAAGAAGGTTATGACTTCATGTCAAACAGAAGGACTTTCAAGCTGCCTCAGTGGGAGATGAAGCATCAGAACCAATCAGTTTCTGACCTATTTCTCCACGATCATCACAGGTCTCACGTTCAAAAACCAGTGACAACAAGACGTCGCACCCATTTTGGGACAGCAGATGCCTTTGCTTGCTCAGCGGTCCAGACATCGTGTCAAACATCGCCATCAGGTTTAACCCTAAGCGAAACGAGGAATTCCAATAGACACGTTGTCATCATTGCAATACATGCAGCCGCAACGGCATCACAGTGCAATGAGGTGTCAGCACCATTGTTTTGATATCATCAAATACAATCAGTCTGAACTTCTGGGAAATGGTGTGGTTTCATCCCTCAAGACTTTGCCGCAATGTCGTGCGAAGAAGCGCCAAACGACCTCAACCTTCCAATGTCTGTTCGTCCAAACAACATCTGCTTGGTCAGCTGTCAGAGGTGAAAATTTGAGCAACATCAGGTACTCAGCTAGGGATAGTTGTTTTCAGGTCTGCATCCCTCCAACGCGCAAGAGACACATGTCACATTCGGTTTCAGTGCAAAAATCATATACCTCAGCTGGAGAGATTGACATCAATTCACTTCAGCCCAAGTTTCTGACCAATACTCTCAAGATCCTCCCTGGCAAGCATGGTTTCTACCATCTGAACATGTGGAAAATTGGCCCTACAAGGGTGATGAAGAGCAAGAAACAAGAGGGAGCAAAGAAGGTTATGACTTCATGTCAAACAGAAGGACTTTCAAGCTGCCTCAGTGGGAGATGAAGCATCAGAACCAATCAGTTTCTGACCTATTTCTCCACGATCATCAAAGGTCTCACGTTCAAAAACCAGTGACAACAAGACGTCGCATCCATTTTGGGACAGCAGATGCCTTTGCTTGCTGAGCGGTCCAGACATCGTGCCAAACATCGCCATCAGGTTCAACCCTAAGCGAAACGAGGAATTCCAAAAGACACGTTGTCATCATTGCAGTACATGCACCACAAAATGGATAGCTGCTTGCCAAGCACTCTGAGCTTCTGGTCGTGGAATCTTTGCACTAGCACCTTCTAAGTAGGAGCTCTTACCACTACCGAGTGAAGCATCATGAAATGACAGCCCAAACCAGCAAGAGAGCAAGACGGTCAGCTGTCAGAGGTGAAAAATTTGAGCAACATCAGGTACTCAGCTAGGGATAGTTGTTTTCAGGTCTGCATCCTTTCCATGGGGAGCGTGTGAAAATCCATGGAGATCAGGCACAAACATAGAGCAAAGGGAACTTGCTTTTCCCACCGTCACAGACTTCGAAAATATCAAATCAGTGCCTCAGTCGGAGAAAGTGTCGTCACAGAAATCAGGTTCAAGTTTCTGACCAAATCTCTGACTCCTCATTGGCGAGGATGCGCACATATGGATATGAAGTGGGAGTAGATGTCAGCTAATGAACAACCTTGCAAAGGACATCACTAGACAGAGAGATGCGGAATTTATTTAAGCCACTGTATTTCCAAAAATGCTTTGCGGGCAGATTCCTATGCTTGCTCAGCGGTCCAGACATCGTGTCAAACATCGCCATCAGGTTTAACCCTAAGCGAAACGAGGAATTCCAATAGACACGTTGTCATCATTGCAATACATGCAGCCGCAACGGCATCACAGTGCAATGAGGTGTCAGCACCATTGTTTTGATATCATCAAATACAATCAGTCTGAACTTCTGGGAAATGGTGTGGTTTCATCCCTCAAGACATTGCCGCAATGTCGTGCGAAGAAGCGCCAAACGACCTCAACCTTCCAATGTCTGTTCGTCCAAACAACATCTGCTTGGTCAGCTGTCAGAGGTGAAAATTTGAGCAACATCAGGTACTCAGCTAGGGATAGTTGTTTTCAGGTCTGCATCCCTCCAACGCGCAAGAGACACATGTCACATTCGGTTTCAGTGCAAAAATCATATACCTCAGCTGGAGAGATTGACATCAATTCACTTCAGCCCAAGTTTCTGACCAATACTCTCAAGATCCTCCCTGGCAAGCATGGTTTCTACCATCTGAACATGTGGAAAATTGGCCCTACAAGGGTGATGAAGAGCAAGAAACAAGAGGGAGCAAAGAAATTATGACTTCATGTCAAACAGAAGGACTTTCAAGCTGCCTCAGTGGGAGATGAAGCATCAGAACCAATCAGTTTCTGACCTATTTCTCCACGATCATCACAGGTCTCACGTTCAAAAACCAGTCACAACCAGACGTCGCATCCATTTTGGGACAGCAGATGCCTTTGCTTGCTGAGCGGTCCAGACATCGTGCCAAACATCGCCATCAGGTTCAACCCTAAGCGAAACGAGGAATTCCAAAAGACACGTTGTCATCATTGCAGTACATGCACCACAAAATGGATAGCTGCTTGCCAAGCACTCTGAGCTTCTGGTCGTGGAATCTTTGCACTAGCACCTTCTAAGTAGGAGCTCTTACCACTACCGAGTGAAGCATCATGAAATGACAGCCCAAACCAGCAAGAGAGCAAGACGGTCAGCTGTCAGAGGTGAAAAATTTGAGCAACATCAGGTACTCAGCTAGGGATAGTTGTTTTCAGGTCTGCATCCTTTCCATGGGGAGCGTGTGAAAATCCATGGAGATCAGGCACAAACATAGAGCAAAGGGAACTTGCTTTTCCCACCGTCACAGACTTCGAAAATATCAAATCAGTGCCTCAGTCGGAGAAAGTGTCGTCACAGAAATCAGGTTCAAGTTTCTGACCAAATCTCTGACTCCTCATTGGCGAGGATACGCACATGTGGATATGAAGTGGGAGTAGATGACAGCTAATGAACAACCTTGCGAAGGACATCACTAGACAGAGAGATGCGGAATTTATTTAAGCCACTGTATTTCCAAAAATGCTTTGCGGGCAAATTCCTATGCTTGCTCAGCGGTCCAGACATTGTGTCAAACATCGCCATCAGGTTTAACCCTAAGCGAAACGAGGAATTCCAATAGACACGTTGTCATCATTGCAATACATGCAGCCGCAACGGCATCACAGTGCAATGAGGTGTCAGCACCATTGTTTTGATATCATCAAATACAATCAGTCTGAACTTCTGGGAAATGGTGTGGTTTCATCCCTCAAGACATTGCCGCAATGTCGTGCGAAGAAGCGCCAAACGACCTCACCCTTCCAATGTCTGTTCGTCCAAACAACATCTGCTTGGTCAGCTGTCAGAGGTGAAAATTTGAGCAACATCAGGTACTCAGCTAGGGATAGTTGTTTTCAGGTCTGCATCCCTCCAACGCGTAAGAGACACATGTCACATTCGGTTTCAGTGCAAAAATCATATACCTCAGCTGGAGAGATTGACATCAATTCACTTCAGCCCAAGTTTCTGACCAATACTCTCAAGATCCTCCCTGGCAAGCATGGTTTCTACCATCTGAACATGTGGAAAATTGGCCCTACAAGGGTGATGAAGAGCAAGAAACAAGAGGGAGGAAAGAAGGTTATGACTTCATGTCAAACAGAAGGACTTTCAAGCTGCCTCAGTGGGAGATGAAGCATCAGAACCAATCAGTTTCTGACCTATTTCTCCACGATCATCACAGGTCTCACGTTCAAAAACCAGTCACAACCAGACGTCGCATCCATTTTGGGACAGCAGGTGCCTTTGCTTGCTCAGCGGTCCAGACAGTGTGTCAAACATCGCCATCAGGTTCAACCCTAAGCGAAACGAGGAATTCCAAAAGACACGTTGTCATCCTTGCAGTACATGCACCACAAAGTGGATAGCTGCTTGCCAAGCACTCTGAGCTTCTGGTCGTGGAATCTTTGCACTAGCACCTTCTAAGTAGGAGCTCTTACCACTACCGAGTGAAGCATCATGAAATGACAGCCCAAACCAGCAAGAGAGCAAGACGGTCAGCTGTCAGAGGTGAAAAATTTGAGCAACATCAGGTACTCAGCTAGGGATAGTTGTTTTCAGGTCTGCATCCTTCCCCCTTTGCATGGGAGCTTCCAATAGCCTACTACAGCCAAGATCATCCCAACAATATACCACTCAAGTAAGTAAACTATCACACAAGGTTCGCACAACCAAGAGCCAAGTCTTTGTTCCAGGTACTTTTTTTGATGTTTTCCAACCTATGCAAAGCATCAACAAAGGACTTGCTGTATTTTAAGTGCACAAAAATTGGAGAGCGCTCACCAGCTGCAAGCAGCGTCACCAGGCACAATCAATTCAAGTCAGGCTGTTTCTAGTGTCCAAACTTGGTGCCAAGCCTTGCATGCCATGATTCAGATCGTGACCGATTGAAGTTCCAAAGAGCAGAGCGTGTGGCTTTGAGTCACCCAAGTCTTCCCAAATCTTCCCTAAACTTTCATCCACCTTTTCAAGCAGCATGGCAGGGTCGGAAGGTACCACTGTTCCCTCTATAACTATCGTGGATAGTATCAATGACCGATAGGACTCAAGACTCCGCTATTGGATATGCAACCGACATTGACAAACCAATTTCACAAAAACCGTTCCGTACTCTTTTGGATCGTTTCAATTGGGAAGTGAGCAGTCACATAGTGAAAAATGAACAAAAGCACTGCAAGTGCAAGCCGCGGAAAATCACATGGCTATAGCCTTTACCTCGAAAGTATTCCCAGAACTGCATACGCGTTCCTACTAAGGATAAGCAAAAACACGCTGCCCCAAGTATCGCAGCTACGTGGCAAGCACGGGAAGCAGACCTCCCAACAGGGAGAGCCAAAAACCCTTAGCTGATACTGTCTGCTGGGGAACCATCTCACGTTAAGTCTCCTTTGCCAGATAGGTGACCCATCATTTCATGGTTCATGTTGGTTGTTGAGCCCCACGAGCACCTGCACCGCCCGGGGTTCACCATATCAACCAGAACCCAGATCCTCGGCATTGACCCTGGGGGGATAGCGCACCACCAATGGAAATGGCACTTCTCGACCCACGATCTTCACATACATCGGGATCCGCAAGGGGCCTCGCGACTGCTCACGGTGCCACGAATCGAAACATGGTGGTTTCTTAAAATAAGGAACCTCCCCAAAAAAAAGTTGGTTGATTACTATAAATGATTGCTACTTTACTACCCCCAAATAGGGCCACCAAAAAAATGGATAAAAAAATGGTTGGTTTATTACTATACTTCATTATAATTGATTAGTATTGGATGATTTGGGGGTACCCCTATTTTGAGAAACCACCACATGTTGGTCGTTGGAAACGTGAAAGCAGAAACTGCAAAGGTCAAAGGATACACTAAGCTTGATCTCCCGCAGTACTTGAAATACCCAAGCTATTGCCTATTGGATTACCGATGAGATCCTATGAGGGCTAATCTAGGTCTTGTCTCTGGATTCTTCACCATGATCACACCATCGCTACAATTCGCAGCTAAGAACATCAGCGATAGACCGGGCAGTGATCTCTGCAACACCCCAGGGGCTTTCCAATCAAATAAATCGATCACAACTGCGCGTGGCAACCGCATCCAGACATGAAACAGCAGCTGTTGCTCCTGTTTCTGGTTCCCAGTTCCCCATGCAGTACAGACTTCTCGCGGCCCAAGTCTCTGCTCGCTGATATTCCTACATGACTGGTTTCCAATCAAGTGGTTTCACTCATCAGTTGAGATTGCCTTAGAGGATGCTACCATGGGATTCTTGTGCTCGCACTGAGGAATACAGGAAATTGGGCCAAGAGTTCCAGGTAGGTTGTGCTTCCATCACTTCCGGCTCATCCTTCTAAACTCGACTAATCGGCAACACTCCTTCAAAAGGATATCACAAACAACCACATAATGGTGGTTTCGCGAAATGGGGGTACCCCCAAATCATCCTTGTTTGACCATTTAAAATGATAAGCCAACCATTTTTGGAGGGTACCCCTGATTTGAGAAACCACCAAAGTCTGTCGTTGTGTCCGAGACGACATTCCGCGTTCAACTACAGTGGGGCCGGGACGAGAATCACACATACGGCTTAGCCACTCTTCGCCATTGACCACCAGTTTAATGACCATTATCAGCAACCAATTGAGTGATTCGCCACGACCATCTCAGTGGAATTCGAACCAGCATCAAATCAGTACCAGCAAGTTGTCACAGTTGTCACCATTACTAACCACGTTTAGTGGGGTTTAATCAGCGCTTCACAACTACCGTAAATCATTAGTAGCACCCATAGTTTAAACATATCTCAACCGTTCCCAGCTGTAAATCCAGTCTTCATTGGTAACCATGGTTGCAGTTGACATCAATAAGCAATTCATGGTTTCAAATGATTTTGGTCATGAGTTAACCATTAGTAAGCCATGCAAATGGTTAACCATTAATGGTTACTAATGTTTATCATTTATCATTAGGAACCATTCATGGCCACGAAAGGTTCCCCGTTGATACTACCGTTGTTCATGGCCGCTCCCTTGTCCTGTCCTGCTGTGTGCGCCGTCAGGGTCACAGTGATCACATGGGAGGCGCAGGGAGGGACGGTACCCACCTGACAAAGCTGTGCGCTCACTATGGCAGCGGTGGATGGGAAGCAGAAACAGAGTCATAACCAAGGACCGACCGTTCCCCGTTCCGGTTTTGGTTTCGAGTATGGCCATTGGTTACGAGTATGGTCAGCTAACCAATGATTGCAAATGGTTACAAGTGGTCAGTCATCCAATGAGTAGTGACTAATGGTCATTGGTTGTTAATGCTTATTGATTGCTAATTATGATTGCTGATCATTGGTTAACAGCGCATGGAATGATGGTTTCTACTGGTTCTTTGTTGGGAATGCGAATGGTTAGTTCACAGCTGCAGGTTACCTTTGCTTAACTACGGTGGATGTGAATCGTCACGCATTATCACCTGGTTGATCACAATAGTCAAGTCAAGTGTTACCATGATCAACTCATATCAGGTCAAGCTTGCAAGCATCATGAACCAGGCCCTGGCAAGCGCTTCTTCACTGGTTGATGAGTTCAGGTTTTTGGCGGTTAAGATTCAGCTGATGGCCACGAGTCGACCATGGCTCTCAGGATGGCTCAAGCTGTCGTCCTCCCGTGATGGCTCAAGCAGTAGCCGACGAATGATTGTAGAGTTGATGATGGTACAACATGGTACAACTGTATACTCATGGCTCATTACCTTACTAGGACTGATTGGTGATGAATGCTGATTGGGTCCACGGTTCCTACAAGTGCGCAATGCTGGCTGACTCATGATAGATGATTCCAATAGATGGTTCCGACTGGTTGATACCTGATTGCACAGCTACTGATGGTTGAATCCTGGCCATGCATACATATAGCCATCAACTCTGCTGATTCCGGTGGATTGCCAGGAGAAAATGTCATATCTTTCACCATGATCCTCGTTCTCCTGCGAAGCACACCATGGTACACAGGTAGCATGTTCATGATGGTCTGATGTTGTCACAAAATAACCACTTGCTACACTTGTTGCCATTCATCATCATTTACCATCATGAGCCAACCATCCACCATGGAGCAACAAGTATGAATCATCATTAGCCATACCACCCTCAACCCTCAGTAACCATGACCAATCATCATTCTCCACTATCAACCAATCTCAACTATTGTTAGCCATCACTAACCCTCAACCTCAAGTAACCACTACCATCACCAAACATTGACCATATTTCTATCATCCACAATCAACGATTTTCTACCATTTTAAGCCGTGGTTAGCCATGATGAACCACTGACGCTCGCCGGAGATCCTGTGGCCACGGACCCATTGATCCGGCTCGAACTCGGCTTTCGACTTGTCTTCCTCGCCGCAAGGAAAGGACGGCATCTCCAATATCGGTTCCTATAAACCTGTTGCCAATATGACAATAATGGTTATGATTGACAATCAGGTTTATAGGAACCATCCATCCATCAAGTAGCCATGATGGCTATGATTGTCAATAATGGCTATGATTGGCTATGCTGATCAGCCTGAATATTGAATGAATGAATGGTTCATGATAAATGATGGCTATGATCGCACTATTATCATCAGGCTGAATATTGAATGAATGGTTCATGATGGTTGTTGATTCATGGCTACTTGATGGATGGATGGTTTTATGTCTGTCGCTGATGGTAGACATTGGATGGACATGAATGGTTTGCACTGGTTGACGATGGTCGCTGAACGATGCATAGTGGGCATAGTAATTATTCGCGATGATATCAGGTCCTGACCAGCAATGATGACGCAGAGATGGTTGCGGTAGTCATTTCGTTTGACAAAGGTTACACCTGGCGCTACACTCCCGAGATATGGACAGAAGAGTCAATCATTGATAGCAACCAGTGACCGAGTGAAGCATTACCAGCCTCCAATAATCCACCAGTGTCCACCATCGCTAGCTATCATTATATCACTGAATCTACAGGGTGATGTTGGTTGAAATGAAACTCAACCGTTGCCATAAACATATCATTTCCGTGGTGAAAGTTGCCAGTTCACCATTTTCACGCAGCCCTTCGGGGACACGTTCAGTGTAGCGTGTAGCCCTCCCAACAGCAAATTGGCAGGTACCCAATGTAGTATCATTATGGTCAAACTGAATGTGCGATGCACTCTCTTACCCAAAGCAATCTCACATGTGGGGATCTTCTCAAAATGGAACCCCAAAAATTGTTGGTTTGTTACTATAAGCGACCAATAATGAATGATTTGGGGTACCCCTGTTGTGAGAAACCACAATATGGACATACATAGATACGTTCAATTCCCCGAGTGCATGGGACATACCATGACAAAGTGCTTGGGAGAATTGTCAAAATGTCTTGTATCAGATGCCAAAGATCATGGATGGAAGATACCAAGGGATGCCTATTGGTCCGTGCGAAATCGTAAATCAATGAATCCTTTTTCTCAAGAATATCGGCTCAAGACCATTGAGCTTGCGATTCTTTCAAACAAACAGCGGTGTCCCAACAAATGTTACGTTCCCAACTCAAAGTGATCACAGGATATGTGATACGGGGGAAGCCATGGCAGTCACCCATCATCTCTGGGGAGATACCACGACGTGGCAACCTGTGGCCTCGCTCCTGAGTTTCAACCATGAACTTCGCAGGCAACACCTCGGGAAAAAAGAGCTGCCCAGCGCTTCCAGGGAACCTGCTGATAGTGGTTGAAGCAGCCAGGCTTGGGAAATCTGCTGGTCCAGCAACTTCTGAAAGTACACTCATGGAATACGCGGACGACACTCTTCATCATCTTCATCAGAACAACATGGTCAGGAAACGATGAAACTGGGGGCTACATGACCCACACAGTTGGGTAAACAAGGTGCGGCTGTTTGAGATCACGGGCTGAAATAATGGATTTGAGCCAACAGGTATTAATCTATTCGTTTAGCTAACACAAGCCACTAGTGAAAGTCATGACCAAGCAGATCACACATCGGTCCGGAGGACCCATGATCTATGGCGAAATATCATCCAGTTGCTTACAGTCCAGCGGCCGAAGTGTTGTGCAAGTAGAGGCTCTGGTGAAAGGGGTACCTGGCCCGGTGACACCACGGACCTCCCACCGATCCAAAACAAGAGAAAGTGACTCGGCTCCGATCATGAGTTGTTCACGCCTTGATGGTGAAACCTAAAAGCGCAGCTTGGTCAATGTTCAGTACCTAAGGGCTCTATCATTGATAGATTACCTATGGGCATAGTAGTGACACACACTATTGACTTAACTGTTGACACGCAAAACACCAAAGTTTGCACGTGATTTGCAACGTATCTTGGGGAAGGAGATCTCCCAACGCAAGGATTCCGTCCTGATGAAGACGTCCCCGTAGTTCAAGCAGCCGTGGGGCTCAAATGAGACCTGGCCCAGTGGGACAAGCACTTCATTGAGGGAAGAAAGCCAACCCTCTTGGACCCTGGGGATATGGTATATACTTGTTGGTGTTTCTCAAAATAGGGTACCCAAAATCATCTCATATGAATCATTTTCAAGAATAAACCAAGGATTGTTTAGGGTTCCCTGTTTTGAAAAACATCCATGTGGATGTTCATCAATAGTTCGATGAGAATAGGTGTACAGTAAGAGCCATCAACAATTCCAAGTGGCGATAATCCTTCAAAGACCCAACAGCGAAGCACAATGATACGGAAGTATAAGAAACTGAGATGCTTGCAACCCAACTCTTTCTGCTGGCTTGCGAAAATCTGCATATTCCGAAGCTTTACAAGTACTCCCACCAATCTGGTACCCATCACAAGCCAATTAGATACTCATCTCCAGGTATGGTTGAAAACCATCCATGTACATGGAGATCTGGAGATCCACGTACCTTCTCTGCTATTGAACATATTTAAAACCACCAACCACCAACGAATATGTTCTGTCAGATCAATGTACCTTCTCCCAGCCACCCACCCCGCGGATCCCGGCCGTTGGCACGGCACACTGTGCAAACATGGGGATGGACAACAGCTCCTGTGGTCGCTTCACCACCGAATCACCATGGACCTTGGATTGGGAAACCGTTGGTCTTTTGGAAGTATCAACCAAACAAATTAGTAACCAATGGTTTTCCCAATCCAATAAATGGATACCAACTAATTGGGCGAACCCCCAATCGAATACAAATATTGGGGACTTCTCAAACTAGGGAACCCCCAAATTGGTTGGCATTTATTGGGTGCTGGATCAGAAAATCGGTGCCCCCAGGTCGGCAGTTGGAGATCAAAGGACACCATGGTTCTGGGACGTTCTGGGTCAATACTTCCCATCAATTCTACGGGGATAATACCAAACAACTACCGGGAAACCCATGGTCAATGATGGATGTATCACAGTCGTCTCCTAAAATAAGGGCCGGCTACCCCAAAACACTACAGCATCAATGATCAGCCACAGCCCTTCTAAACCATGAGCACAAAGCACAGCAGAACCAAGTCAAAATTTCTGGCTGTTCCATTCTGGCCAATTGTATATATACGTATCATTCCTGTTCCCGTTGCTTGTTCTATCCTCAGATTTGCTACCTTGATCCTACGCACCCACCTGACGTACCTCTTCGGCAAAGGCTCAATCTTAATAGTCATACCACTTTTGCAGATTTTCTGCAATAGTCGGTTGCGCTTTTTTTTGGTCAACCATTCACCATCTACGTTGCTGTGTGCTTCCAACATGGTCCAGCAGCTACTAGCTCTCTAGATTGCCCGTCCTAGCCCAAAGTTGTAGGTTCTTTGTCCATTTGCAGATGGTGAGTCAGAATGAGATCTAGTTCCTGGATGTGGATACTACGACAAGAGAAGACGTACCTTCGTTTAGATGCTCGCCTGCCCAAGTCTGGATGGGACCACCCATGCGATTGGTGGGTTGGTATCACCATCATTGTTGATTACCATCACCCTTGGTGGTTGGTACTTATACCTGCTCATAATAGTGGATGCCCTGCAGCGGTTCCTCTGGATGATCCACCAATGGCCATTAATTTCTGCGATACGCCTTGAAGCGATGATGTAGGCCCCTTTCTACATCTCTTTGTGGTACATATACATTCATCTCTAGTTGGTTCTATCAGATTTTATCATCCCATCAACAGAAAAGCACTTCATAATCAGTCCGACAAGGCAGGTCGTGGGGCTACAGTTTGGGTCAGAACCCGAAACCAAGAAACGTGATGATGGATCGCTGGTCAGCAAGGTACCATGATCCAATGGTGCTGATATGGTCATGACAAGCCATGCTCAACAGCCGCTTGACAGGCGCAACAACTTGAAGCTCACCCATCGTCAGTCCTTCCCCACGCCTTCCAGGTCCACTGAAAGCCTCCAAGCTGCTGGGGGCCATGACCCCAGCGGCGGTCCATTGTAATGGGAGGGGGTTCATTGAGGCAACCAAATTACTCAAGAAGATCTCCTCCATAAAAAGGGAAAGGGACCAACAACTATCAACCATCCCATCCACCCCCAATGTAGTTCTGCAATATGAGTTGTTATGGCAATTGAGCCCAGAATTTTTGTGAGCCATTTCGGGATGGGTCCCACAGGATGGTTCGGGGATTCGTGGATAAAGATTCCACCAACGGATTATAAGAAAAACGCCTTAAACCCATCAACCGAAGACACTGTCATTGCAACTGTAATGTAGGGCAGTGGTGATAAATGCTGGTGGGCACTGACTTGCAAGAGTAGAAAGGATATATAGACAGGGTTTATAACCAGGGCTGATCTAATCGACCAGGCTAGGCTATATTTGTCTACTTTATTCTGGATATGAGTATAGCCCCTAAACCATGTACTACGATCAGTTCATGTCGGACAACCAGTGATTTCACGGCCCCATTTTCGCAGTTGCAGCAACTGGGTGGCAACCGAACCACAAGCCACCCAAGACGATTTTGCATAAGCGCAGCACAGGGGCCTGGTGTCATACTTCTTCTCGGTGTTGCTGATAAAATCCACCTGTGGTGCATCGGGCTGTGGCAGCGTGATGCTAGTACTCCCCACCGATTACTGCGAAATGATTGAAGCAACCGCTTAGTTGGGCATGGTAGCATCCCTTAAATTGCATAACTCATTTGAAACTTGTCATCCATAATAATCATCTGTGGTCATTCCGGCTATCTCCTTCGCAAAAGAAACCATCCAGAAATGACGGCTATGTCGGGGTACCGCCATGTACAAACCTGGCAAAGATTGTGGAGAGGACCAGTCAAACAAGAGGGTTACTCAACTGGTGATTCCAATTCCATCAGGCCAAGTTCGGATGGACCTCCCCTTCAAAGCATCCTCCACAGCTGCCACATGTTCCACGCCCCAAGGGTCACAGTGCTTTTCTATACCAGCCCAAACTGCAACATCGCAAGGAAGTAACACCTGGTTATGAACTGCGTTTGGCGCTTTCCCTACCAACCAATGCCGATGCTTCATGGGAATTGGTTACTGAAGGGTGATGGGTATCCACTCCCACTACTTCCGAGTCCCTGGCTCCGTAAACCCAAACAGCCCTTGTTAGTGGATATCTCTGGCGATTTTGCAAGTGCATCATGCATGGATGTCCCCAAATACAACATCCCAGGCCTTAAGTGACAACATGGCCGAACCCCGCAAATAATCATGCTGCTCTGCCCTGAGAGCTAGCAACCCAACGTTTCCGTTGTCATCTCAAGATGACCCGCACCTGCTTGACATCTGTCTACACTGATACACAGGTTCCAACCCCAGACCTAGGATTGCGGAAAGCACCAAGCCACCCAACCAACCCAACCAACCCAACCAACCCAGACCAATCCCGCTGCTGCGGCCTGAATTCTCTGAGCGCAGTTGGGTAGCAATGTACCACGCGAAGGGATGATTTCAAATTCGTTGTTCGGAGGTGCCTGCCGATGCAGTGGGCAAATGCAGACAAAGCTGTTACCGTCTTTTGCATCATTCCCATCAAAGCATCCCATGACTCGCGTGTCGCATGTCACGCCCAGATCAAAGTGGGCGGAACAGGTCTGATGAAATTCGGGCATGACTTCATTGTTTGAAGCTCGGAATAGAGGTGTCCTTCAAACGGTTTGCAACAAACATTGTTGTTTTGGGATAGTGTTGATCTTTTGTGGCCAGCAACAAACAGCTTCTCCCACCCGCAAGATCATTCGAAATGGATGTTGCATGGGAATCTTCTTCTGCCCATGACCCACCCGATTCTACTGATTTGGTGTTCCTTTTGATGGCCTGCATCTCGTGTTTTCCCAAATTACTTTAATTTCCAGCTGCCTCAAGACCTTGGATTCTGCACTCCAGCAGTAGCAGCAACCACACTCTGTGGGCCATGATCAGCTGTGGTGAAACATGCTCCCGCAATTTTGGGAGCGAGTATTCCCAGTTGCCAAAAGATGTCGCTAATGCTTTTTGAATGGTTCCAGGTGAGCATCCAGGTAACAATGGCTCGCTTCCCATGGTTCATGGTGGTACCTGGGCATTTTTGTCTGTGAGCCACTTGGTTGCAACCAGCCATGGCCACGACAACTAGTAGGTCACCCTTGCCTCATCGCCCTTCACAGTCAGTGTGTAGTAGCACGGCACCTGCCAAGTTGGTGTGCGGCCATCTTCGGCCCTCCGCTTTGGAACAGGTGGAACCTCGCATATTCCGTAGCGATAGAAACACCAATGTCGTGAATAATTGTGAACAATGGTCACCAAGCATCCAAAAACTTGGGCAAATGAACATGGCAACATGTGGAACCCTTGAACTCCCAGCGACTGCCAAACCTCCGAGGTATTGGTCAGCGTCAGCATCCTGTGGCGAGTTGTGTTGCTTGCTGCGTCACGACGAAGCAATCCCAATTTATCCTGGAATCAGTTGAGGGGATCATGAAGCCAGCCAACTGTTTGAGCACTATTTGCATCAAAAATTGGGAAGACTAACCCTAACCAACAAACCAACAACCCTCAGGGAGCATCCCAGCTGTAGAATTTCCCCTCCGGATAGCTGCTCCAACCACGGGATTGGATCAGACCATTCCAAGAGAACACCCATCGCTGAGCTTGGGCTACACGCCAACAGGTGATCATTGACTGCTGTGCGTAACCCCCAACACAGACGGCAGGTAAAATGAAACATCCAAGAATTGAAAGAATACGATGGCCTCCAACAGATTCCAATGTTTTGGAAACCCTGCTGCAAGATGTCCATCATGAAGATGCCCAATCACGAATTGCCAGGAACCAGTGGGTGTACCATGGTGTACCCATTCCCCAAGAGAAACAAAACCCAGGAAAGTAATTACAGTATAGTTTTCCAGCTACATTTTGACTACAAGTTCGCATGAAAGCTTGATTACCTTCTTTTCCCAATCCGTGGATTCTGCAGTTGGTTGCTGGAATCACAGGTTCTCGATGTTTGTCGGCTGTGTCACATTCTGGGCCGGCTCTGATTTTTGGATCGATCCACTGTTGTGAGGACAATTCTCAGCGCGCTGGGTTTGCCCATCATGTAGGAAATCATGGCGAATAAGCCATTCTTTACTAGCAAAACTGAAAAAAGCCATTGTATAATATATCAATTATATCCATTCTTCACTAGTAATACAGTTGAAAAAGATTCATGATCATGCGAAGCATGTGACCACATGTGTACCTTATAATATCCTGTTTCTGCAACCGCTCACGAGCAGTTCACACGAGCCACTGCTGCTGGAGATAGCCCTGGTATGTACCTGCCATGGCAGCTAGTCCTGGAGTTTAGGAAGCCGAAGCTCACAGTGCCAAAGTTGATCTTGTCCACGTCGAATTCAAACCTGGGACGAAAAACTGCTGCTGATGCCGCTGAGAATTGCTGGGTCTGCTGAGAATTGCTGGGTCGTCGATTGCTGCGAATGAAACAGCAACGGGATCAATGATAACGATTGGAACCTGGGGGGAACTCACCTGGTCATGACATGGGCAATCCAGCTGCTGGTCAGCCGGTTGATGGTCATCAAGGTCAACCTGGTTGGAGAGTTGGAGTCCCTTGAGCGCTTCTATGCCATGATGGGAGAGCAGCCATCCACCAATCTGCCAATCTGCCAATCTTTCAACTGGTTGTCCACTCTGAATATCGTCTAGAGTTTAACTTGGCAATGAAAACTCTGCTAATGTTGTTGGAATTGCAACGGTCAACCCGATCAATCATAAGCATTGACATTTTGAGGCTCTCCTGAAGCCATGCTGGGGTTGTGGGTGACTGGTTGCTGGATTCCACGACCAGAAATAAGATCTTGGCTAACCTGCGTAATCTGCCAAGGTCTGAGAAACGCGGCGAAATTCCACTCTGGTGTTCAACTTGCTTGGCTAATGGTTATAGCCAAAGTCTGCAGGGTATGATTCACTAACTAGGTTTTAGCCAAGGTCTGCAGGACACTCGTGAAAGATCAAGCGGACTGTAATTCACTCGATCTTTTTGGTTCAACCATCTCGCTTTAACTTTTTATGGCTGCCCTCTGGCGATCTAGTGTAGCAATTGAAATTACGCCATTCGAAGACCACCTACCCATTAGAATGGTAGTTTGCCTTTGCTCTGCAAACACAGCCATCGTGTGTATAATTATAGAACCATGATTGATCATAAACCATTATGAGCCATGATCAACCAGTTTATTGCCCATCATCAAGGGTTATCACGGACCAGTTTCTCAACCCATCATTAAGCATCACCCACCAGCTTGACCAGTTTATCAGCCAGCTTCTCAATCATGAACTTATCATCAGCCCAGGGACTGATCCACCAACCAGTTGATCGTTGCCACCACTTGATGAGTCATTTTGACCAACCATTCGATGAGTGCTTCCCAAGGCCTTGATGGGTCGAACCAGTTCCCAAGAACTGGGGGTCCCAGTGCATCTCCACCCAGCGATGGATGTGGATCAGCACCGTTCCACTGGGAGCCGTTGCTTGGGTCGCACAGAGGTACCCCGGAAGGCCAGCGTCACGGCCTGGACACCGGGGTAAGGAATGGCTGTGTCGGTGTCGTTGGTTGGGTTGTTTGGTTGGTTGGTTGAGTTGGTTCAGTCGCTTAAGTGGGTTAGTTAGTGATTGGTGAGCTGGATTTGAGAAGCTGCTCGAGAATTTTCTGGCATCTCGAGAATTTTTTGGCATCTCGAGAATTACTGGCAAGCTTCATGGGAAGATCGTGCCTTGTCCTTCCATTACTTAGGGACCCCATCATGAAGCGATTCGCCACTGCGACCTCCCAAGGTGCTTGATATGAATGGTTACCATTTAGATCGTTCTGGAGAATACCAATGGTTATAATGAATACCAGCTATGATGAATACCAGCTACAATGAATACCAGCTGTAATAATACCAGTTCTGTTACAATACCATTCTGGAGAATACCAGTTATAACGCTATAAATCCAATATCATCTCTGGGTATCTTCATCAACGAGCTCCCAGACCATCCCCCGACCAAAATGATCATTTGTTGCGGGGCACACAAACATAGCCTAGGGGGTGCACCAATAGCCCCACTACTATGGAGCCGTCCTTCAAAGTCACAAGGTGATGACAAGCCATGCCCTGACAACGAGGCGACCAGCTGCCCTGTGTCGGGTCCCCGGCTGTTGCACTACCCTGCAGGGCCCATTCAAAAACCTGGCACGTCAAGAGTTGCCCACTGGCAACTTGGAAAAGAAAACACGGCACCAGGCGATTTGGCAGAAAATTCCAGAGATTGAAAAGTCATGAGTCACAGAGGTTGTGAAACGCAGGATCCAAGATTCAAGAAAGCCTGTGCGGAACCCAAGAATCAGCCATAAGTGTGCATGATCGCCATGAATGGTTTTAAATTCACCTTGCTTTCGAAGCCAAAGCCCTGGCTGTATGGCATGCATTTGATTGCTATCGAAGTGAAGATCCCGACATCCGACGGCCTCATGAAATGGTCCAAGCTCCTTTGGCTTGAAATCCACAACAATCTCGCACTGACCGCCCACCTGCCAGGTCATTGTGCGGTCCCGACGACACTTGGAATGGCAACGCAAACCAACTCGCAAGCAATGAGCAGCAACCAATGACCGCCAACAATCAATCGCTAGAAAACAAACAACCAAAACTACATCAACTACTAACTCAGAACCCGGTGGCTGTCACAATAACGAGTGGTATTATTGCTATGATCTCTATCTTCCGAATGGATGACCTTTCAATGTTGATGGCAATTACTATAAAGATGAACCATAGCTCATGTACCCATTCTATGATCTGTGTGTGTGATACATGCGTGCTAAGTGCATGGCCTATGCTTGACGTCTGCTTTACATGTATGTGCAAGAAGCATGTCATATGCATGACACCCACATGACATGCATGATACATCCATGGCACATCCATGCTATGATATACCGATAATATCATATACACATATCCATGTGCAATTCGAAGGTGCAGATTGCCAAAAAGGCGTGTAACTGTGCACCATCAGGGGAAGGAATAGCCCATCTATGCCCATCTTCTATTCTAACCAGCCAGGGGCCAACAGTGTTTGCGCTATCCCCTACACATGTTCGCTCACAGGTACTAAGTGTCGCATGATAGCCCTCTGAGATACATCGAAATAGGTGTCTGCTGCTTACCAAGGCGAATTTGCTTTCCTCCAACTCTGCCGCCAAGCAACAGCAATGGTGCCATGGTCCGGGGTGAACTTGAACCTGCACCACAGCCACTGTCCAACCATTGGAGTCTTTCCATCTAATGAGGTTCATCATCAGCACCATTATCATCATCATCATCATCATCATCATCATCATCATCATCATCATCAGGATCATGGTGTTCATGATGAGATCATCATCCTCCTCCTCCTCCTCATCATCATCATCATCATCATCATCAAAACGCTTGTTTGAAAAATCCCTTGCCACATTTGGATACATGGGGGCGATTCAGCGGTGTCAGCAATCAGAGGCCTCGACTTGCGGTTGCTGGGAGTAGCAAGGCAGCTCTGCCATTGATCTAACTTGAAGCCTGGTTTCTATGCAATTGGGTGTTTCTCAAAATAAAAGTAACCACCAATTGGGAGATTATTATCAAAATCCAATTGGGTGTTTTTATGCAATTGGGTGTTTCTCAAAAAGTACTAAACCAACCATTTATAAGCATTGATGGTAGTACATAACATTACAACCAAGCCTGGGTACCATATATAACCATTTATAGGAATGAACTTCAACTATTTTAAGAGACCATCAATTGGGAGATCGAACTGGGTGTACACTCAGATCAAAGATACTTTTTCTTCAGAGCTCGGTCTTCCAATCATTTCTGCACCAACTGGTACACATCAAACTTAGATAACCCTATCCCACTTATCCCAACCATTGAAAACACTGAAATCAAACATCAACGACCAGGGCGACAACCCTAGGAGTTGCAACCCCCCCCAGACGACGCCCAGTGGCCTGGGTGCAAACTTCCCTTCTCGATGGACCAATCGGAAGTCGACTTCAATGTCGCCCTGGTTCAGCAACTGCACCTGGTCGCTTACGCAGCCCCGGGGGGAAGCTGCCAGTGAGCTGTTTGCCATTCCTCCTATCAGGGATATCAACATATGGATACTGTTGGTTATCAAGCAGGATTGCTAAGATACTGGACCAACAAGATATTGCTCCAACCTCCTTAGCAACCTGTTGGTCCACTGATATCAACCAGGATTGCTTTGGACCAACAAGATTCCCCTCAGCGGTTGGTTTACCAACAAAAAAAAGTTGCTTGGGAGAAAGATGTCTGTGGAACGAACATCTCAGCAAAGAGCCCATGATGCTTTGGAACCACGGTCAGGGCATCTTCCCCTTGCCGGACACGCGCTACGAGTTTGACGCATGTGCTCAGGACATGGATCAACTGCATGTACCCAATACACAAATAGATAGACCAACAGGTAGATGAATAGATACACAAATGAATAGATAAATAGATCACTTCGATCCGCAAGAATCCGGCTACGGCAAATACAATGGCCCACTCTTACTTCAGCGGTATCCTCACACTGAGCTGAAAATGGGTTTGAGTGGAAAAGGAATCACTTCTTGGGGTAGCTCTCATGGCGTACAGCACAAAACTACTCACCACTCAGCTGGCCGTGCCTCATATCGATGCGCGCTCTCCACGAAGACATTTCCGACCTCAGGTTCTTCAGTGGGAAGGGCGTGGATGGGCTAAGCCAATGAATTTTGAAATCAAGGATGGAAGCTACAGGGTGAAGTGATAAGACCTGATGATGGATAGAGGAATGAGTGGATCATAAGCGTTGATGAACAATCAATCATGTATGTCTGTTCACAAAATCAGCAAAAATTGATTGCCATGTATAACCATTGGGGAACCCCAAAATGGTCTACGCACGATGTGTTTTTGATGTCATAATGATTATGGTCTGGTCTGGTCCGGACATGCATACGTACATAAATATATGTATATATATATACATATATATATATATGTATATATAACAAAAAAACAAAATGGCACAGACCATGTCTGTCCTGATGGGCCCCCAGAGATCATCCCATGGTCTGTGCCATTTTGTTTTTTTTGTTTTTTTTAGTTTTTCCAAGGGAAACCAAAAAAGGCGGACAAAAGAAGACAGGTTTGGAGGTCGGTTCTAGGGGGGGTGACCATATATATATATATATATATACATATATATATATATATATACAAATACACCGTTAATATCCCAGAATTGCAATCCATGCCACAGTATATCCCGAGGGCTTTGCACTTGGGAGCATGGGGGGGACCATAATTCATGTATTGCTTCACCCAAAAGTATAGGTCCTAATCAATCATCAAGTGGTTGAATTGTTGGATTTCTTCCGGCGCCCAATTTGGCACCTAAAACAAGAGGGGGAAAGGGGTGAGGTGTAGGTCGCTCATGAGCTCATGAGCTCACCCTGCCCTTCTCGGGGACCCGGCTTTTTGAGGTGGACATGGTTTGTGAAAGATAGGGCAAGCTGGGTCAATATTCACCAGCAACAATAGGGGATAATAACCACCTTGACAAGGCTCATTTTCCAGAACTGCGGGATGTTCATGTGCCCATGGGTCATTATTAATCAACCAATTTTATAGGGGGATAATGACCAACCAATAGTAGGGAAAACAGTGGTTAATGATAGGGGAACCAGGGGTACACGGTTTTGACCCACTGCCGTATCCTCATAAACTCCTGGACTCTTCAGAAATTGGTGATCTGAATGTCATCCACCCTGTCCACCGCATTCAGCTGCAGAACACCCAGCCATTTTGTTAAGTGATCGGAATTCTCACGAGTAGATACCCATTGTTTCTGAAAAATCTTCCAGGTATGCCATCCACCCAGTGGTTTGCGGTTATACCTTTTGTTTCTGTTTAAACTTATGACTGTTGCTCTCTGCATCACCCATCCAACCTGCTTAATCTTGGAAGGTCGTGGGCCACCCGGCATCCAGCTCGTCGTACGAGAAGGTGGCTTTGGGCCCAATGCCCAGGCCCTTCAAAACCAAGGGCGCTCGATCCTGGCAGTCACATGGATCTGCGTGGCACACATTTTGACCAGAACAGTAGACAATAAAGTGCGCAGGTCATATGTATGTATGCACATATAGATGGATCGAATAAATCTGAATCTAGGAAAATTGTGTGCCTGGGCATACATACAGATATCTACATACATATCTATATATACATGTAAGGTATACGTAGGAACGTATGCATGCGGGGAGTTCATTGACACAAATATCCCCAACTATGCAAAGATCATGATTGACTTTTGCAGGGAACCATAAATGGTTTTGGGTGTAACCCCAGTGTGGTATCTTTCTATCTATCTATCTATCTATCTATCGATCTATCTATCTATCTATCTATCTATCTATCTATCTCTGCATCTGTGAACATCTCCCAATGGAACATAGATATGGTAGTTCAACCGTTCAAGGGGAGCCCCTCTTCGCGCGTGGCACCTCCTGCCCCACTGCTGACAGATAGGCCGTGGCACAGTAGACCAAGGCATCCTGAAAGGAGAAGTGGTTCGGAGAACAACAGCAGCAACAACAACATCCTTAACAACAAGAACATCCCGACCACAACCACAAGAGTATCTAGGGATCACACGCCCAAGTGCTACTGAATGCGTGTTGAGCAATGCTTAATCCGATGGCTGTGGTGGGCTCCCCAGAGGAAACATCCTTTTGGGTCCAAGGCCTCATCTGTTTGTTCTGAAAGCTTATGAATAACTCAAGTGGTGGTTTCTCAAAATGGGGGTACCCCCAAAATGGTTGGTTTATTACTATAAATGACTATTAATGGATGATTTAGGGGTACCCCTATTTTGAGAAACCACCAAGTGGTGGGGTGAGGATCTCCAAGAGGAACAGCTGTGCACCCTCATCGGCTCCTTGGGCAGGAAGCAACAGGCACATGTCACCTGCGTTTGAGGCCTCAGTCGAGACATCTTCGGGGGCTTGGGAGACTTCTCAGGATCACCTGCATGACGCTGGGCTGGAACATGATTGCCAATGAGGATAGTTTGTAACTTGTTTGTTCTATCGATGGGAATCATCAACAAATCTGTAGAGCATGTCAAGTAAATGGTGAGTGTGTCCACATAGCGTGTCCTTTTCCACATCAGAGGAAACTCCATTTCACTGCTGTGATTTCGGTGTGTAGTGAAAATACCTGTATGAGGTGGCTAGGCACAGCACCCTTTCATGGGATCCCCAAACAGAGCACCAACTACCGTGGATGTTTTGGATGTTTCGTCCAAGAATTGAAGCAAATGTTTACCAAAAAGATCCAAAAAGCATCATAAATATCCCAATCTTTGTACAATTGCGATCAGATTGACCAACCCCCTAAAACAGATTCAGATTTGCATTGTTCTCTCCAAGTTTGGGAGCACACAAAGGCGTGTCAACATCTGACTCGTCATGTGCGGCTTCACTACCAACCCTCCAAATGACCATGTTTGCGGTCCCAACTGTTACCCTGCTGTACTAGCTTTGACTCTCCATATTGCCAATGACGAGCGCAATGGTCTGGGCTGCCGCACCACAACCGGCCGCAGAGGGGCTCAATCTTAAAGATGGCATCACGGAAAAGCATGGGATCCTGCAAGCGTGGCAGCCTTGGAAGTGTAATTTGTGGGAATTCCATGTGGGCTATGGCCTCAAAAAAATCGTGAACAAATGAACCCCAAGAAATGGAGAGTTGATCACTGTGACAATGTCGTTGTCCTCACTGTGGTACCATCAAAGCTTTGAGCAACATGTGGCACCAAAAACCTGTCATAGCATCTCTGGTTTGAAGACATCCCAGCAAGGAAAAAACAATTCTTGTCCAACAAGTGGTGGCGTCCAGCGAACATTGGTTATGTCAATATCACCCCGGTGCGTTGATTACAGAACCACAGTGACAGATGGATCCCATCACATCTGTTGCCCACGCCCATGGACTGTGTCCCCCAGAAATCAATTAGCACTTCCTCAACTAAATCAATCAAGAATGGCTTCGCAGCTTCGCATGATAACAAGCTGTCAAGCATATAGGCATGCCATTGTGATTGGCTAGTTCCATCTGGTTATTGTCAGTTAGTATGGCCCAAGAATCAACCAAGGTTCGGCTGAACACACACCTACAAGTACTGGGCTTGCAAAAGGGACCATGGACTGCTCTAGGATCATAGAAAGATTCCTACATCAGATCCCACCCCGAAGCAGCCCTGAGATGATGTTGAGATATTAGCTCCAAAACCCAAAGAAGCTGCCAAAAAACACAAGAAAGGGCAGGGAATATGAACAGTCAAAACATATTATCAGCAAACCTAAGCAAAAGCAATATGAAGCAATCACCTGTGCTGCTTTTTCGGAAACCCGCGAAAACTGAAAATGCATCCAATTTTCCGATTTGAAGAGCACTAAACCATGTTGGTCCTAAGAAGTCTTGTTGTGGCAGTGACAGCTGCAAGGTATGGCTGTAACAGCGTAATCCAAGCACTGTAACGTCCGAAAAAGAATCGCTTTTGCTAGCTCGCCAAGTTACATATTCTCTGTATTCCTGATTCGGATACTGAAAATTTCCCAAGGAAACAGGATCCCCCATGAACCAAGATTCTCATGTACCAAAACGCAACCATTCGTTTGTCCGAGGTTTTTGTGTCTCCTCCTCTACAGCCTTCATGATGGAGTCCTTAGTGGAGCGACAACCAGAGGCTGGATGCTGGGCCCATGGCCCAGGCTACAACAGGGGCGGGAGTAGCCGGGAAGGCAACAAGACGAAGATCAGCAACAACTACTATTCAAGCAGTTACTATGACTGTTACTATGACTACGACTACGACTATTACTATTATTATTACTATTACTATACTATTACTGTTACTATTACTATCACTGCTACTGTTACTGTTACTATTAGTATTGCTATGACTATGACCATGACTATGACTATGACTATGACTATGACTATGACTATTACTACTCTTTCTATTACTATTACTATTACTATTTCTATTACTATTACTATTACTATTACTATTACTATTACTATTACTATTACTATTACTACTACTATTACTACTACTATTACTATTACAATTACTATTACTATTACTATTACTATTACTGTCATTATTACCATTAATAACAACAACAATAGTAATACTGTAGAAGAAGAAGAGTATGTCTTGGATATCTTGGATGATCGGGGCTGTCCACGAATCATGTCGGGATCCGCACCCAGGCACCCAACCAATTCTATGCATCAGGTGGTTCCGATCACGAAAAATGACTGCGCGGACCTGTGGAGGTATTCGATCTGAACGCCAGAAGCCACTGGTTGGATCATTGGATCATCTTTGGTGCTGGGTCAACTGCTTCAACCCGGCGCGCCAAGCAACATACTTGCGGCCCAGCAGTTTGGTGACCTGCCAACAAGGCGAGACCAGAGCTTCGGATTCAAAAATGGAAATGAAATAAGGGCTGAATGCTGGTGAATGATACTGAATGAGTAAAGGGTGAATCGGTGAAGAATAATATGTGAATGGGTGAATTGCTTTGGAATCCTCTGGATGCAAAGGTTGAATGGATGAATGATAATGACAAAGCAATGACATCGGGTATGATTATCATTCATAATAGCGATCAACAACTAATACTATTTTCTCGTAAGAACTATGTAGCCAACAAATAACAGTGATGGGATGCATTGGTTGGCAGTGCTGCTTCGAGAAAATGTGGGACTACCAGTTGGGCATATCGAACCAGCTGGTGAGTAGGGAGGGTCATCGATAGTCGCAACCGACTACCAACTGGAAGATGAACCTCCATAGAAAATAGCCATTTTTGGGTGGGGTTGGACACTGTCCAATTCAATTCAGCGCGAATGTATGAATATAATAAATCCACCAACAAATCATACAAGCAATTGATATGTATTACATACAGTACAGCTATGAATTCCTACGCTATGTCTTTTGTTGGTTGAAACATGATTAGCCACTCCCAACCTGCAGGTTTCAACCAACAAAAGACATAGCTGTATGAAAATTCCTCACAGTCCTCACCTTGGTTGCCACTCCCCTGGTCTCTCCCCACCGCGGAGAGGCGCCTTGCGCTCTCTGCGGACACGCCGCCGCTCGCCGTCGGAGCCGCTGTCACTTTCTTCGTCCTGGGCCGGGGCCCCGATGGTTCACGGTAGCAGGACCTCCGTAGCCGGAGAATCTGACAGCTCTCCACCAAAGGTCACGTTGAACATTTTTAACATTGAAGTATTGGTTAAGCTCACAAAAGATGAAGGGTCTATGAGTGTCAAGAATCAGAAAAAACTCAGTCTGTGCGTGTGCTGCTAGAATACAACGCAGCTGCTTTGCCACAACGCAGTTCCAACGAGGCATCTACCCTTCGTGCTGATTTTTCGGGAAAGACTTCTGATTGCCTATCTCCATGGAAGCGTTCTGTTTCTAACCTATTAAGAGAGAGAGAGAGAGAGAGAAAGAGAGTTCCTTTGTCATGTCATTAGCACCTAAACTTCCCATCCAACCTTGCTAAACCAAATAGGTTGACAGTTGTGTTTTTTTCCCAAACCATGGAGGAGGAGGAGGATGACATCTACTGTCCTGTCGATACTTCCTGTACATACAGATCGTATGCTCACATATTTCGCGCAGTTGCTGTGAGGCACAGAATAAGTGCCCCGTGTACATCCCCAGATCCCACTTGAGGCACAACACTTCTCACATCGTGGTTTACTATCAAGCCGATCTATCAGATGCATACTTATATCATCGCACCATCCCTATTTACTGTACACCATACATCTTGTTGGGAATATCAGTGTATTTATATATGTATATATATATATATATGCCATCTTGCACCATTGTACAACGAGCAAAAGAACCTCGACGTGCCAACCTGTGGAACCTGGCGCTCCACATCAAAAGCAGCAACCCCCATTGAGACGCAAACACTACCACTGTCACCTGCTTCGCAAAGGCCCAACAGCTGTTAGATTGTTAGGTTTTCTTGCCACATACCATGCAGTCCTCGGACAAGTTCGCTTGCTGCATGTAGAGCAACTGGCGCGGCATGGCCATCGAGCCACGAGGACCGTGTGAGGAAAGGATGACATGAAACCATTGCTGTCAGCACACCATGCAAAAGAGCTAGTCCAGGGGCCCAAAACTTCAAAGGGTCGATGCATCATATTCGATGATTTTGGCTACTCAATGGACATGACCATAGGAACCACCCCTGCACCCAATCACCTAAAATGATCAACTGTAGGGTAGCTCTTCATCCAAGAAGCCCACTGGTCAAGACAGTTCTAGGAACACCATGGGCAGGCGACCCATCAAACTGGCCAGCTTGCCATCACCAACCCACCGAGCCAACCAGCAGCTACACGTCTCCGGCAGCGGAGATGCCGTTCGCAGCCTCGTCCATCTCTTCGGTTTTAAGCTGCCGGTGCAAGGCCAGCCTGATGCCAACAATGGGAACAGCATGGCCGTGAACATGGGAACCGAATGGAACCAATCCTTAAACACACAGCTGTGTTTTCATTGATCATGATCCAACCGTTCGCTTTTTGCCCAAACGTTCAGCAG
>VSDK01017448.1:681869-707088 GCA_009767595.1 Symbiodinium kawagutii | reverse complement strand
TCAGCAGGATTGGTTCAAACAGCAGTGCCAGCTTCCATGGATAAACTCACTACAAGTAACAAACATGGGTACGATGTCTGTATTTGTTTTAAGTGATGTGACCAATTCATAACATCACAATTGGAATCTATGATGCGAACAACTCTTGAACGACCGCAACATGTAGAAATGTGTGTGTGTGTGCGCGTGTGCGTCTACCATAAGGAAAGCATCTAAAGACTATTTACGTCTGATACCAGCAAATGCCAAAACGGTATAGCCACGCATAGACCGCAATGAGCCAACAAAGAGGCGCTTGGCGGTGCTCGAGCACCCGTCAGGACCACTGCCATTTGACCCACTCTAAAACACAGATGCATGTCATTCTGCATAAGAATGTATCAAGGGAAATAAAGTGCCCCAAGTCTATGAAACTTACCATTGATCCCAATGATTGTAAGTGACATGAGTGCTTCTCAAAAATGGGGGACCCCCCAAATCAACGTTGATTAAACATTTATTGTAACAAACCAGTAATTTTGGGGGGTCCTTTATTTGAAGAAGCCACCACATACCAATCATCAAATCCACAGTACCTCCTGCCACATCCCATCCAATACTTCTGGGTTGAGCTGGTTGTATTCCAGAGTGATTGTCAGTCACCCTTCCTGCCCTGTAGCAGGAAGCTTCATGTTGCCCAGAAACCAACAACCAACTGTTCTAACCAGCCATTTTTGTTCCATCACTGCTGTTGCCCGAATTCACCAAGTGTAACTGATGAAACCAAACAAAAACTTCAATCAGAACCAAGATCAACTTCAATCAACAGTTCTTGTTCACAGTCCTCCTCTGTGATGATAGTCCTGTTCACAGCCGCAAACAACTCAGCAGCTCGCCGCTGGCCTGTGCTGAGCCTCTTCCACCGTGGAGGAAAAGAGCCGCCAACTGAGCCGAGACACTTGGTACGTTCTCTGCTACTTTTGGAGCGACTCAAATACTGAGGTGATGGTAGTGACTACGGGTATCCATGGTAATCAACCTGGTAATCTATGAAGGTGAATGGTGATTCTTGATTATATAATGGTGGCTAGTAGTTGTAAGTGCAGGTGCTGCTGGATGCTGATGTAGTGCTGGATTTCTTGATTTTTTGCAGTGCCTTCTCCTGCATTTCTTGCGCAGGGGATCTACTCCAACATCTCAAAGTCATTGCAACTGGCTCTTTTGCTTTGTCTAACTAGTAGTGTCATCAATGATTGTAATCGAAAGTATTCTCACAAATCAGAGTTTTGCTACAGTTGTTGTGAGTAATGCTCAAGTATGGTGGGTGAGCAATAGGAGTAACACATTGCTGACTATTCCGTACCTGGTCAAACCCGGTTCAATGCGTTGAAATGTCGACAGCTTGTGTTCCTCCACCACCGCATACCCCCAAATCACTGGTTTCCCGGCTTTAAATTCTTGTGATTTTCAGGATTAGGGACCCATTTGAATGAAGCCCGTCCCAAATATTCTGATCCCATTTCCCTTGGGGAGCATCCCTCATGGTTGGCGGATGAAAATTACCATAAAACGACCACCCAAGCCTTCTCATTCTGAAAATGGAACCCAGCCATCGGGGATCCGCTGTTTGACGAAGCCACATGCTTCCCAGCCACGCAACCAACACGTGTCAGTAATCCCCAAACTTTTTGCTTGTTATTCCTTTCAGCTATCATATCTATCATGGATGACCATTCTTGGCAAACAAAACAAGGCACCTCAACAGATTCTGATTCTACAACTATCAACCATTACTTGGCACCAGTATCAACATGGATCAACTGGATCAACCATCACTAGCCATTGCCAATACTAGCATTTGGTGAACTGCCACTCCCTGGTAGCTCTTGGTCTCGCTCCCCTCTCCAAGGGCCAGCCGGCCCCTGGCAGCTCCCCAGCGTTGCTCCCCAACGGGAGTGGCACCTGAAGTCGATGGGCACGTCCGAGTCATTGCGGATCGTCACCACGCCCTGCGACTCCAGGCCCACGTAGGTGTCCTGTTTCAGGCTGGCTGCGCAGCCTGCTTGGGCAAAGTTCCACCGGCAAGATCCAGCAATGGTCATGATGATAGCTGGACTGGTTGATGATGGTTTCAGGGATGCTTCATGATGGTCATTGACCATTCTTGATTGTACTGAATTATAGTGGTTGATGACGAAAGATCCAGCCAAGATACGCGCAGCGATTTTATGATTCTTGGATGAACCGCCAGGTTTCTTGCGCTCTGCGCAGAGCTATTTCCTGGCATTGCCCAATGGACTGTAGCTACACCGAAAGTCAGCCGGTTACATATGAGGCAAGCGTTGGTGTGTAAGCCTATCAATGTACCCAACTATGACATGCTTTTCCAAACCAAAACAGGCACCACCCACTCTCAGCAGCCAGAAGATGGAATTCGGAGCTGTGTCTGGCCAGGGTGTTTTCCAAGTGAAACCTGTCAGTTGGATTGGCTGTTGCAAATATCCACTATCAAACACCTCATTGGACAGTAATTCTGTGCAGACACCAGCGCTGCTGACTTTATTGAGTCTTGGTGTGCTGGTTTGGCTTTGTTGTTTGCCTACGGGGTTTCGTTCACACAGATCCGCAGTAAAAAACGTAAATATCAAAAGTAGTGGGTAATTGCTAGCACAAAGAACAACACCCAAGCCAATTACCAACGGCTGGCAAAACAAGGATTGACTCGACATGTCACAAGCTGTAAGTGAATGGCCCAAAGAACCACCAAAAAACAAGGCTCATTGTTTGCGAACGAACGCTGCTTCACTGTCATGAACTACTGCCGAGAAAAACATGAAAAACATGCAAAATATGTAGGTGTACGTACGTGTTTGCACATTTTTTTTTCGTCTTATATGGTTGCGAGCGAGGTTAGCAGGACAAGTTAAACGTTTTAGAATTGTTAACAACCGAAAATGGAACAAACACCGTTTTGACATGTTTCGATGGTTTTTGCCGAATCGGAACAAAAAAAGGCCCAAGAAATGGTTCTAAGCATCTGTGAATCGAACCAAGAAATGTTCTTTACAAAGCGCCCGAAGCGGCTCGCTTTTGAGGCTGTGCAAAGTTTCCAGGTGAACAATTCCTCAGCCTTGGCTTGGCAGTCCTCAATGAGGAGCAAGCTGTGAGACAGTGAAACCTGAGCAGCCGGGGCTGCCACCAACGATGCAAGTGATAAAGTTGGTGCCATGAGCTGCACTACGACCACCAAGTGATGGTAACTTGGGATGGGGAGACTGCCATTCATGACCCACATGTGCTTCGTCAACATGAGAAATGACGAACCACCAAGGTTCACGAGCCAAATTCGGTGATTGTTTGTTATTTTGGCTTGGGAACAAATGCTGTGAGAGGGGACCTGTTGTGGCTTGGATTCCACTGATACGTGTTACCCTGATGGTCGATGGGTTGGGAACGTGATTTGCAGCCAACCAACTCCTTGAATGGAACTGCTTCAATTTAAACTATGATTGTAGGTGATCAAATCTGTTAATCATCTTCTGCTCACGGAGTTTCCTTCATGTCATGTCATGTATGACTCCGGTGACCAATCACCACATATTCCTATGATTACCTTTATCACAACTCGTCAAACAGATCCGTCGACTGGTTCAGACAGCTACTGTGCAACCGTCCCATTGCTGGTTCTATTCCCCTAAAGCATCAACAACTAGCTGCAATCAACTATCAACCATAGAATCCATAGAATCACTTAAGATTGTTGGTTTATACAACTACTATACGACAACATGTTGATCATGATCATCACCGTCATGAAGCTTTAACAGCATCTAGTCATACCAGACCCAACCGCAGCAGCACCAACCCAGCCACTGCTCCGGCCTCTGCATTGCATGCCCCACCGCGGAGCATCGCGGTGCATTCCATTTCCCCATACCTCAGGACACGCGGAGCTCAGCTAATTCCCAAGGCACCTGTCATGATGAACCATAGGAAATGGATGGCTAAGGGGTCATTGGTTAAGGGATGTTAAGGGTCAACGGTGGTTAACACTGGGGAATGAATGGTGGGAAATAGCTGGTTCAGGGTCAAGTTGTTGTAAACTGAGAAACGGCACCGGTCAGTCAGCCGATCAACCGGGACAACTTCTCAGTTGGGAAGTGGCAATGTCGTTGGCGGTCCGCAAAATGGCTTGGAAGCGGGTTTTCATTCATTTTTTTGGTTTTTGGTAATATTTCCATTTAATATCCCAGACGTGTGTTGGACAAACACCAATGAAATGCGCTCGATAAGGCCAGAAATTTGAATGAACCCTTTGTCATTGCGTGAAATCGCCCATGTTCGCATGACAACGTGCCGGTATCATCTAAAAGTTAGTCTTCAAAAAGGAAGAGTCAATCAAATCGTAAATCGAAAAAATCCATCAAGCACTCCATCAGTAAATCAGGTCAGCCGAAAACCAACCTGACCGAACCAACCTAACCATCCATACCCAATCAAGAATCCAACCCCTAAAACCAACCTAACCAACTCGTCCGACCCAACCGAGCCCCAATCCTTTGCTTCGACCCAGCTCTCCCCAGCCACTGGGACTCCTGGCTTGATCTCCAGCGGGCACTCGTAGCGCTCGGCGCGCGGTGCCGTGAAGAAGACAGAGACCTGGCAGCAGGAGCAGCTGGAAACAAGCAGAAAAAACTACCGACCTACTCAACATTGCCCAACAACATCCAACAATAGCTGCAAGAGTCCATCAATACCACCCTGCTCAAAATCCAACAACCAAACCCTTGGAACTCGCCAAAGCTGCAAAAAGCTTGTTGAGTCTTTACCGTTCTTGGTTCCTTTGATGAACTAGTGATGTTCAATGATTGGTCTAGCTCAGTAGCTACAGCTGTTGGGGCAAATCTAACAGGTACACCAACTATGGCCTTTAGGAAACGCTGCTCTCTCCCATCTGCCTGACAACAGGCTCCCTCCTCCAAGAAGCCATCCGGCACGTCGATGCTGGCGGCGGGACGAGACAGAATCCACTTGGTGAAACCCAACCGTTCCCCAACAAAACATCAAGACCCAGAGTCCTTTGCCAAGAACGGAACTGAAAAATAGAAGTGGATGAACTATGATGAACTGACCTTCTAGGATGTCCCAAAATGCCTTGAAATGACTGGAAGTTGCCCGGTGGATTGGGACCTCAAAAAAGCACCCTGGGGAAGCACCGAAACTGGTGGACCAGGTTCCAGCTGGATTTTTGGCATATAGAAAACCCACCTGGCAGTAAAGCATTGCCATACCTCGCCATGTGGAAACAGGTCATCGAACGATGCCTACGAGATCCTGCGGGAGGATCTTCTACTTCCAGTTGCTAGTTCTCCAGCGAACAACTGAGTCAATTGGAATGCTACCCCGCAATACATCGGAGCAATCTGACGATAAGCAATTGGAATCTCGACTTGCGGCTGGAATGTCACCTCACAAGAACCTGACAACGGGAAATGACAACCAACAGATTGGAAGGTCAACACCCAAGATAGCAACAGTCATTTGGGTGAACTGAAGGGGCCACCACTCTACTGCGGTGAAGCCTACACCAAGCAAACAGGCTGGTGATGATCAGGTGCAAGCTATGTTAGCAAGCGAAGCAGTCAAACTCGTTCAACCGGTTATCCCTAGAGGGACCTAGACTATCCCGGCCATGATGACTATGATAACTGTTGTCAAACTTGTTTCAGAGTGAAGAACTGTGAAAAGTTACATTTCCACAGTGTTTAGGGTCTCAACAGCTCTTGGAAGCACTGTCACTATCGCACTATCGACCGTGATCGTTGTCAACTGCTTGGGTGGACAGCTGCTGATGTGTATGGTTTGTTTGATGAATCCATCTCAGAAGTCCTCAGGTTCTTGAATGATGTGGGTGTTTGGTCACTGCTTAAATGAGCGGTGTCAGAATAACTCTTGGAAACTTAAAAGGTTGGCGAATCAGAATTTGTCACCAACAAATTCCATTCGAAAATGGAAATCCAAAGCTCCAACCCGGCGCACCTGAAGGGCTCGCTGGTCCGACACAGGAGCTTGGAGGCTCGATCACCCACGTTGCGCACCAGCACCGTTCGCTCGCACTGGGACAGGGCCGAGCTTCTGAAATGCAGCTGGTGCTTTGTTACTGGGGCTAGGGGTGTCCTACTTGCTTTCTGGAGAGTGGGAAGCCTTGTTACTGCCAGATCAGGTCAGTGACTCCCTGTAACACTGGCAACTCAGGTGTGTTTCATCCCTGCAAAGCTGCTGGTTGCGTTTCGATTTCCCAACCACCAAGCAGTGACACGGGTCTTCTTTTGGGTCTCAATTGAGCTTCCTACCAGTTGCCTTCCTTTTCTTTGCGGTTGGAAGTGGACGGCTTGGATAGGGGCCAGTTCAAGTCCTGATCACAAGGATTACCCCGAGAGGTTCTAAGATCCAAGGCACTGGATACGCCATATAGAGCCCCATCTCCTCTTGAAATAGAGACCGAGTGCTTTAACCCACCATGATCCCACTCGCTTCACGACGAATCCGCACAAACTTGCCGACTGAACTTGCCGCCAGTGGCTGCTGCTCATTATGGTCTTAGGTATTCCCGAAACCAACTGTCATTTTGAAAAATCTGCTACCATTTCAAGCGCTCATCCCACTTACATGGCAAACAATGAAGATATGGCGCCAGAAAAATGATACAAACATGAAGCATTACCGGAGTTGGATAGCTGGCGGTTGACACCTCATCCAGCTATCAGTGCACCTGGTAGCCCACTGTGCAGTCATCCCCGAAGTCGACGACCTCAGCTTGCCAAGCATGGAGTTGTGAGCACAGGAACAGATATGGGGGGTTCTCAAAATAGGGAGCCCATGGGAACCCCAAGAACAGTTGGTTTATTACTATAAATAGTTAATATAAAGGATGATTTGGGGGTACCCCTGTGACTTGAGAAACCCCCATGTGCCGCTATTTTTAAGCAGGAACTACTGTAATTACTGTGGCTATGCTTACTGTAGATGTATCAGGAACTGAACGGAACTTCCCGTCATGGTCAATCGACCAGTATGCTTATCTGATTGTTGGTTGAACGATTGAACCGCGGATGGCAATGGCACTGCAACACAACCGTTCCTGAATGTTTCCAAAGTGCCAGACCCAAAGCGTCAACAAAAAAGTTGGGCTTAGTTGTGGGTTTTTATTTCGATTAAAGGGATGCGCCGCCATCAAGCACTCCCCAAAATTTAGAATGAAGGTTTTTCATAAGACATCCCTGGATCAGTTGTTATCAACTTGGCTGAAGCTTGTAGGGATCAGCACGTGTTCACAAACTGTCCGATTGAGGGTTGGCAAGGAGCCCTTGAATAAGTGTGAAAAGTATGTTCGGACTGCTGGCCGATGGAGGGAGAATCCAAGACACACTCTAGGTTCAGTCCGAAACAAATCAATTGAGAGCTGGGATTGCTTGACCATCACAAGTTTCTCATTGTCATTGTGCTTTCCTGCCAAATCTCCCTCATGCTCTTTGCCAATTGGAATTCCACCCACCTCCTTCCCATCATTCCGAAACTGTTCTTATTTATATAAATACGATCTATATATTTTGTTGTTTCTTTGTTGTTGTTGTTGTTGTTGTTGTTGTTGTTGTTGTTGTTGTTGCTGTTGTTGTCATTGTCGTTGTTGCTGTTGTTGTCATTGTCGTTGTCGTTGTCGTTGCCGTTGTCGTTGTTGTTGGCGTTGTTGGTAATGTTGGTGGTGGTCGTTGTTGTGGTCGTTTCCGTCGCTGTTTTTGTTACTGCTGTTGCTGTTGCCGGTGGCGTTGGTGATACTCAGCCATTACACTATTGTTGCTTGCGTATCCTTGTTCTTCTGAAATGTCATATCGAATGGCTATTGTTTTCTACCACTCTATCGTTAACGGTGGTTGATTGTTCCCGTTCTTGGTGATCCTTGGTCACTGTGTTGTTGAGATGTTTTCAGCACTTAACAGGCTTGGCTCTACATGCTCTACTGGTTGGTTCGTACCACACTAAGTTATTCATTTCGGATCCACATTGATAAGTCCCCCATATGTGATGGTAATCAACAGCTCTCTAAGGTGAACTGAGGGGTCTCTATTAATAAGGATCTACCACTACAAAGCGCCTGAAACCAGCCTGATAACGAACTCCTCACCCAGCACTGATCAACTGTCGTCAAAAGTCACCTATTCTTGGTTCACCTGCATCAACATGGCTCCTTACTGTCGTTGAGATATCAACAGAGCTATGGTCTAACCAACCAGTACCAAGCATTCACCAACCAACCACCCACTCGTCCTCAACGTCGCCCAAGGCACGTCCGGAAAGTCAAGGAGGGCCGATCCACCGGAGGCCCGGATGGGCACACTGAGCAGCGATTTCAGCGGAGGGCGACTCGTGGGGAAGGGTTCACCAGCGGTTGGTTTTAGATGATGGTCAGTGCTGGTTAGTTCAGGTTCGTTGATGGTTACTTGAGGTTCGTTGATGGTTCGTGATAGTTTCAGTGTAACAAATTGGAAGCTGGAAGCTGTTGGTTGCAAATGATGGTTGGTGTTTTTGATCATGATGGGTTTTAGATGATGGTGACTTATTGATGCATAGTGCTGATGGGCCAATGATGGCTGAATGTGATGATATGTTCTGACGGGTTGACGGTTTACCAGCGATGAACATCTACAACTAACCATTTGCCGTGAAGATTAAATGGTAAGCGTCATCGTTGGCCATCAACCCTTGACCATTGTCGATGATGCTGACAATGGATCATTAATCAAGGTTGTCAGCATGTTGGTGACGTTAATGATGGGGAGCAATCAAAAAATAGTGGTGCACCGACTTGATGGGCAACCAAGCAAGCTTGGTCTCCTTACCCTAGACCCCCTTCATACCTGATCCAGCAACCAGCTGAATCGGGCAACACGACCCCAAATTCCCAAGGCCCAACGAGTTGGTCTGGTGATGACAAATGCCCAGAAAGGATAGGAACTACCAACAGCGAAAGCATCATATCCCAGTGATATTGATAACGAAAATTTTCGCAAAGCTTATCAGCTTGGTGGGTTCATAAGCTATGCTTCTCTTGCCAAAAGAGCCCAAACTAGCGCAAGTACCATCCCTCCATCGTTGTTTCCAACCTGCTTTCCACACTCTTCTGCGTCCCTTTCTTCATCATTCACGCAAAATAAGAATTAAGAAACACACGCAAAACACCGTGCCCTACCACCAACCAGGAACCAACCTAGCTACTGTACCTACCTACCTACCTACCTACCTACCGACCCCACCATACAACCAGCAGTTTTGCGGCTGATCCCAACCAATGACCAGCTGCACCTGAACTCTTCTCGCTCTGTGACCTTAGGATGCCATATGAGACCTCCTGGGTAACGGGTCACCCCTCAAAAAATGGGTTGCTAATTGGGTGTAGCTACCACATGAACGAATAATGATTGTCAAATAATGTAAGTCCATAGCTAATATTCATGACTCTAATTCAACATTGTAGTTATAATGCTATTTACCATTAATCTTCAAAAAATGGTAGTGGTCACTACTGCTGCCTACTATATACTGGTTGGATCACCAACGATGTGGGGATATGACTAGGAACCTTAGCACTGGCGATTCTCATGGTTGGTAGATTTGTCCACCTATTTGTGGCTAAAGTGGCCGTCTATTGATATGGATCTCCCATTAACAAACCCTACAAACACAGCAAGGTGAATGATTCATGCTTGGCTCAGTAAATCACAAGCCCTATTTATGGTTTAACTGATGGTGGTTTATTAAGAGCTGAATCTACCATTGGTCATTGGCCAACTAGGATAGATGCGAGAACTCATTTGCCGCCGGAAAAGGACAGCAGCTGTTTGCGGAGTCTCTCCACTGCAGGATTTGGACGTATACAAAGCCATGCGAGAATGTGGTCATGACCATGTGTCAAACACACGTGAGCATCAAGATTGGTTGATGAGCCATACGCATTTCCTGCCGATGCTTTGCAGCCTGGCGAATCCACTCTCAGAGTTTGACCACAGTCCCCCGGGCTCCCCCAACGACTCGAAGATCATAGCTATAGTCTATCCTGGAGACCAAGGTGCACGTCTCAACGCTTGGAGGTACCCCGTGGTGCCACGGTGGTTGCCCAGCTGGTGCCCATTGAAATCCTAATAGCAAGCCGGCCAAGAAGCCATGTCAACGTGGCACTTGATTACTTATTGTTCCATTGTCAAAGCACCCTGTTGTGGATCTGGTCACCAATCAGGTATATAGAGTCTTTCATCATAACAGTGTGTAAACATCGATCAAGTGAATCCTGGCAGTCCCTTCCTGAAAAAACTATCCCTGCTGTGGACCGTGTCAGCTTTTAACGGAGACTGTACCTAACAACTGGTGCATGTTGGCAAACCCCATCAGGATATCGCTATGGGTGTTACTTCCAACTTGGTACTAAGGCATTCACTACAATGGAATAATGAAGATCCGTTGTCCCTTGAGGTTGCGATCCGCCCCATTCCCAGTATCAAATATAATCAATCATATCTTTTTCTTCGTAAATTTTCAAACTGATTCGCTTCTTTTGGGTGAGGCTCTCTTGGATCAACATAGGCAAATGTCTCATGATCCGTTCAATCATGCGCAGACTGGGTCTTCATGGTTGATTTTGAATGGGACGATGCAGGTTGCTCCCAATTCTTGAGCAACGCTTGCCATCGAGAATGATGCCTTCTTGATCGGATTGACGCATCCCAAAGCTACACTCAAGCATTAGGCGCCCAAGTCGTGGAAACAGGTTTGCTAGATTTGACGAACTCCATTTACAGGTCCCGAATCGTTGGTCGCTTTACCTTGCTTCTTGTCGGTGTCAATTGGTTATCGCTATTCTGGTTGGTGGTTTCAACCCTCAGGAAAATTATTAGTCAACCCATCAACCGTTGGTTAAGATTGGGGAAAGTAAAAAATGTTTACAACCACCAACCAGTATTGCTCGTTATTGCTGTTTGTTGCTACCCGAAACGAGCAATCACAGGTCGATCCTGGCATCTGGCTTGAATCGCACCACGTAGGACACTTCCATGCCCGGGGCAATCTGGCGGCCGTTGCTTCGGATTAGCAACCGTCGTTGAGGGGTGATGGCTATGAATCCCTACCATGAGCTATCTGAGAGGGATGGATCCTTTACACTGACCACAAGTAGCGGCGTCGTCGGGATTTCTGATAAGAATTCAAGTCTCTCCGATAGCGTGTCCATCATCACAATGATCTAGACAATCTGAATTATCACACAACCCGGCTGTTAAAATAGTTCTTATCATGAGTCATCTCTCAAAAAAATGATGGTCACCTCCAAAAAACATGCTGCTCATCACCAAAAAATGATTTAAACAATGATGGTCATCGCAGTTATCTACATATAGGGGTTTCTTAAAATTGGGAACCTCCAAAATTGATGGAGTTCACATACACTTTTTAACATTGGATGATTTGGGGGTCCCCTATTTTGAGAAATACCCGGATACCCTATTGTTAGCTACTGTTCCCTACATTCAATCATTAAACATAAAAATCATTAATCATCAATCAACCATCATCAACCCATCATCATTAGGTCTGCCACAGCCACACATTTTTGAACTCATTGCCAGAATCGGGAGTATTGCGCAAATCAGCCACAGGTGTCTGCCATGTTCGCGACGAAGATGAAGAAGTCCCGCTGAAGGCAGGCGCAAAATCAATTACCAGCATCCCCGCACAGCGCTGGGACCATGAACTAATCAATGGCCAGCAAATGCCATGGGGTGCAGGCAGAAATTTGCACCCAGCCGCGAGAGCGATAGATTTCAAAGTCTTCGTCAGACACCGCTCTGCTGGCTTTATCAATAATGTTGGATGCAGATGGAACATATTCAAAAAATACATGACATTGAAAATCAGCAACCAGGGCCCATGTCAACGATGTGATGTCATTCAACACCGATTCATTGGACCAGCCACCGATCATGCTTCCCAAAGCGGACTGGTTGTCAATGAAGAAGAGCAACAGCTGTCCCCGCAAATGGAATGGCCATGTCAGAAACAGAATTGAAGGACCTACAGCCTCAATTCTATGAATGTTCTGGGAATTGCCCCATCGTGAAAGCAATGCCGGCGGGACAGTTGTACTGCAAAATTGGGTACGTCGATCCAAAAATGTCAGCGACACCGCTACTTGACCCGCCCCTTCTCCATCTGAATATGCTACTAGAAACTGTGCTGCTGGTGCTCGAGGAATGCCCCGCGCTGGTATGGACGCCAGGCGAGCAGACCACCATTGAAGTTGGGAGATGAGGACTGGAGTGAGCTTGAAATCTTTGAGGCCCACGCTGTACTGGCGACGTTTCAACGCCGAGAGCTGTGCCCGACCAAAGCGACCAAAAGCTGCCACCACCGCAAAGCCAAGCTTGCCACGCAAGCGGGCCGCATGGCCCGGATACAGAAGATTCGCATCCAAAACAGATTGGATGTCTGATTGCAAACTGGCAATTCGACCAGGCGAAACTTGGACAAGGCCACCAGGATCATTGAGAGTCCAGCGGACTCCGAGGGAATCGAACTGGTCAACTGCAGCAGGCGAACACTTGCGCGGGTCCAGCACCAAGCCAAGGAGCTCCACCAACTCGATCCAAGCTTCGCGGCTGCTTTCTGCACAGAAAGCAGGCTCCACACTGTTGACATCATCCACATAATCAAGAACCAAAAGAGCCAAATGGTGCCGCGCGATGGTCATGAGCATGGAAACGAGGCGGCCCCAGTTTGCTGGAGAACGACGGGAGCCAAACGCTAGAGCTGTCAGGACGCCAACCATCACTTGGCCGCGTTTCCAATCCCACCACGCAATGCCCTGAAAGCGGTGTTGCTGAGGACACACAGCGATCTGCCGGTATGCGGCTTTAAAATCAGCAGTATAGCCTGCCAGCTTCATGTCAAGTGAAAAAACTTGTTGCAACATGCGCACCAGTGCCAAAATGTGCTCGATGCCATGGGGGATGTACGTTTCAAAATCTTCCACTGTGCTGTTGAGCAAGCTTTCTGACATTTCATCAATGTTGCGGCACTTCCGTTCAGACTGAGCACCGTGGTGCTCCCAAATCGGAAACCGGCGAGACACCACTGTGACCCAGCTCGGCACAGAGGAAGGGTCCCAAGGTCCCAACATAAGCCCGGCATCTAATTCCTGTTCGGTCTTCAGCAAGCTAGCCCGGTCCAACTCATCATCGCCAGAGGAGCGCACGGCGGCCAGCAACTGCGCATTCCGCCGCGGAGCTTGTTGCACCAATTCATCGACAGTCATTGAAGCCTTGGTGATTTTGGGCTGCAAAACAAAAAAATGAGCTGCGCGACCCACACAGGGTAGGCCGGTGCTGTAGTCCAAATTGAAGAACTTGTCCTGAGAGCCGGCCTCTTGCGCCAATACATGAAGCAAAGGAAGATGCCATGCGCCAATAATGCGGCGCACTTGAGGGTGGAGAGACTGCTGCCAACGTTCCTGCACTCCTGCAAGCTGCTGGGCCAAATGCCGGATTCGAACCAATTGCGCTGCCCGCCACTGCACCACAGCGGAGCCCATCTGCTGGATTCGCTTAATAGCAGCCATCAGCGACGCAGGAAGGGCAGGAAGCTGCGCCAACGGATGCTTGGTATCAAAACATGCCCGGCGCCAATGTTCATCTGGCTCAAGGCCCTTAGGCAATAGGGGCGGCAACGCCCGCCCAAGCGGCTGCAGTCCCGTAGACGCTGTCAATGATGTAGCAGTCAAAGAACGGCCCCTTGATGGGCAAAACCTATCCGAATGCTCATTCAATTGTAAAAATGCTTCAGGATCAGGCCCAAGCCGCAAAGCTGGCGCTGCAGGAAAAGGATGCACAGAACGATCAATGCAGCTGCTGACACACTGGTTGCCGTGTTGTGGAAATGGTTTCTGGCATGACTCAGAAACTGGCTCAAAGCCCTTTTCGTCACAAATGCCAGGAAACACTTCCATGGACACGAGCTGCCCACGAGCAACAGCACTTCAGGCACCACCTTTGCGGTGGTCAATCCGCCGATGCGACTTGCCGCACCCCTTGATGTCACAAATGTGGAGGCGGTTGTGCGGGCACTTCTCGCCATCCTTGCACTTGCCCTGGTTCCACAAGTGGCAAATTGCAACGCCGCCCTTCGATTCCTGGATGGTGTACTCCTTGTCCTTTTCCGGCTGCTTGCGCTTCAGGCCCTGAGGGCTGGCAGGAACCGGAAACTCTGGACCATATTGCCAAGCCCCAGCCAATTCAGACACGCTCGTCTTGATGGCCTCGCCCAACGTCAAGCCTTCAGGCCCACGGGTGAGCTCCACCCAACGCAACCGGTGGCGAAGCTCAACATCAGCTACAGCTTGCAGGCCCGGGGAGCGAGGATGCCAAAGCTTCTCTTCGACCAACTCCAAGTAGTCCGCGGCAACCTGCATGGAGCACCAGCCATCGACACCTACCAAAATGTAGGCATTCATCAATACCGACAATGAGAGCCAGAAGCCATAGACAGTGGTGGTCAAGTCCGTGCCCTTGGCGACGCCATGCTCAAGAAAGATGCCGCTGCCCAAACTCTGACCTGACAGGGAAACAAAATGCAGGCAGGAACTAGCAGGCTCAGACATGAAACGCCCCTAGAAAACCGACCTATGATTAAAACAGGCGGCCGAAAAAATCCTGGGCCAGCATTATTAAACAACAATCAGACGAAAAAGGAAAAAATGCATGCATGAGCTCGGACATGTCTCCCAGGGAACTATATATATATATGCTATAAGGGGAAAAACAAAAACCTTACGTGAATTCTTTGATAAAAATGCGCCGCGTTCTTTGGCTTGAGGGGAGGTAGCCAGACTACGCACCCGCCCCAGAGGGAAGGCCGTCAGACTCTGCTTCTCACGCTCCCGGTAAATGCGGCCAAGCAAAGAATCACAGGGCATCCTGCGCGCCCGGAAAACAATGCCGTAGGCAGCCAAGCTCTTGGCTGTCAAGGCATGTTTGGTGGTAGGATTCAAGGGGATTTCCCAATCCTCCGGGGCATCAACACTGCCGGACAAAGCCCGCTCTGCCTCGACTTTGGCCCGCCTCCAAACAGATCGGATGGGGGGCAAGGCACGGGGGGTGGGGGCGGCCCCATCCGGCCTGCCACTTTGGCTTCCAACTCATCGACATCTTTGGCGCAATCAAAAAATAAGGCACAAGTGGTCAATCCTTCAGTGTCCAGAAACTGTTGGAGCCCTGCAGGGGCGCTACAATCATTCAAAATTTCCGTCAATGCGCGCTCAAGCGGCATGTGGTGGTAGCCGGGGCGGCTGGTGGGAAAATGACACGAAAACTATGAAAGGTACTAGAACCGAAACTGCTTCCACGTGACAGGCCTCAGAGTGCAGTGACGTTTCGTATCTTGGCTTCAGAGTGCACTGAACTGCTGGACCCGTGACATGTCTCAGAGTGCAGTGAACTGCGACTTGCCTCAGAGTGCAGTGAACTATAACCTTGTGAGTGTCCGCCCTAAACTATCCGTGCCAACCAAACCTACCCACTACTAATCATTAGGTCTGCCACAGCCACACATTTTTGAACTCATTGCCAGAATCGGGAGTATTGTGCAAATCAGCCACAGGTGTCTGCCATGTTCGCAATGAGATCTTCTCTCTCAAATGCGCTGCAAACCCCGATGTATGCAATGAGAAAAAATGGATTGGCGAAGGCCGGAGCAAGAAAGGACTTGACTCCGCACTGAAATTTGACAAAAAAAACACAGCTCAGGCCACCGCACGCGCCGGCTCGCCCAGCCACAGCTGGGGAGGGAGGGCTCGCACAGCCACAGCTGGGGAGGCAGGCAAAGCGAGGGGGCTGGCTGCTGAATCACGAGCTTGAACTTGAGCTGTCACTTGACCCTTCGGAAACGGAAGAGGACACCACTGAAGCCGAATCAGAGGGATCCGAAGATGCAGAGCTGGCGCTTGCACCGGCAAGACCAGAAGAGGCCGCCCGGCGACACCCTCGTTTTGGCTGCTGCGGCATATCCCCGGCATCAGACAAGTTCTGAAATGCAGAAGGAGCCGCGCAAGCTCCACAAGAAAAAAATGCTGAACCTTCAGGCTTGGAAATAAAAAATTCTTGAGGCGTGCGGGAAGTCATTCCAAACCGCCACCCGCACTTGGTCACTCCAGGTTTGGCCAGGATGTGCACACATCGGGGCCGTCCCTTGACATGAGGCTTAGTGTTGGCAACCCAGCCGCTGCTCAGTTCTGCAGGAGCCTGCGGCCGACCGCGGCTGTTCAGGCAAAGGCGGCGGAGGCTCCGTAGGCAACGGCGGCGGAGGCTCAAAATCGGCCCCGGGTCGCCAACCTGCAATCACACGAGATGACACTTGAACTTTGTAAGCCAATTCAGAAACGCACCTGGAAGTATCATACCGCAAAGGTTCTGCACTGCGGGGGCCCCAATGTCCCAGAACACGCCGGGATTCAATGGACATAAGCATCTGCCCTGCCAAAGTTGGAAGTAGGCGCCAGCAAGCATGTAGTGTGACCTGGTGGGACGCTGCTTCGCTCAAAGACAATGGTGGCAAACGCAAGGCTTGCCGCAAAAGCCCCACTGCGCATGAATAGGTTGCTGGCCTCAGCAGAGGCTTATGCAATTGTACGCCAAACTGGGGCAACACAAAATCAAGCTGCAGGCCATGCTGATTCTCAAACTGCGTCAAAAAATCCATCAATTGCTCGGCCCAAGGATGAGCAGAAAAACCGGCCCGCAAGGCAGCAAAAGGGAAACCAGTTCGACGCCTCTTTGACCGCCAGCAATAGCCATACAAGCTTGCATGGCCCAGCTGAATCCTCTCAGAGCGCTGGGCGTCAGAAAATCGCAAGCAAGCATGAGCCAAGAAGCAGCCCAGCAAAGCACCCCATCGAAGAGCTAAAGGATGTTGGCCATCACAACCTATAGCCTCCAAATGCTGCAACTGTTCCACTGTAAGGCATGGTGACGACCTGTCATGCTGAGCCACTGCATCCAACGACGAACGCTTTGCCAATCTGCAGATTGCCAACACCACTGGATGCTCCAGCGGCCATTTCAACAACAAAGCATCCGACATCAGCTTCAAACCAGCTCGTAAAGACGTGGGCACCGAATGGCCACCCTCGGCTGCGTCAGACAAAAACTGCGCTAGTCGGGTGCCAGACAACTCAGGGAGAGACAGGCCATGTGACAGCGACCAGCGCTCAAGGCGTTCCACTGCCCGAACAGACGCTCGCCACGTGTTGACGGCGCCGCTGGCCCCCAGAAGGATCAGCCGTAGAAGTCGGTTAACCTCAGGCACCTGCTTCAGTTCAGCGAGCAACTCTGGCAGCAACCCAACTGAAGCACCAATTCGCCATGCCACTGAAATTGCACGATCCAAGACTGTAGCTAAAGCCTTATCTTCCAAGCTTTTGGCTGTAAAGGCCTCTGGGTTGCCTGAAACAATGGCCCCAGAGCACAAAGGCATCACACAAGGTTTGGAAATGCGAGGGCCACAACGCGCCCAAGCATCTGCAGCGGCATGTGCCCGAGCCCAAGCAACTGCTAATTGAGACGTTGCCTGCGCTGAGCAGCGATTGGCCTCAGCAAAATCTTGTAAACGGCCCAAGCAGGAAAAGGCATCAGCCAGCAGGGCCCCGCTATCGATATGCTCCCTGTCGAGAATCAATTTCAGTTCATCACATGGCTCGCCGCCCCCAAAAGCCCACAAAAAACGAGGGCTTCGAGGCAGACTCGCTGCCATAAAATGACACGAAAACTATGAAAGGTACTAGAACCGAAACTGCTTCCACGTGACAGGCCTCAGAGTGCAGTGACGTTTCGTATCTTGGCTTCAGAGTGCACTGAACTGCTGGACCCGTGACATGTCTCAGAGTGCAGTGAACTGCGACTTGCCTCAGAGTGCAGTGAACTATAACCTTGTGAGTGTCCGCCCTAAACTATCCGTGCCAACCAAACCTACCCACTACTAATCATAATAACTTACGGTCATCATTGCAAACCATTCATTAACCATTCATAAACCATTAATTAACCATCAATAAACCATCAATAAACAATTACTTACCCATTCATTGACCATTAATTACCAATGACTTAACTCATCAACCAATGAGATCATGGTCTCAAGGGCTGCCCATGGATGCCCACCTTGTCCCTTGCTGCTTCGGTGGCCGCCAGCAGCCCGCTCTTGGCCACACGGCGCGCCGGCAGCAGCCTGCGGTGGAATCCACTTGGAAGCGCTGGTTGATATATTGGTTATAATGGTTATCAATGGTGAATAGATGGTTACCAATGATGAATGATTAATGATGTATGATTTATGGTTATAGATGGTGAATAGAAGGTTGGTTGGATGAGTAGATGGTTCAGTGAATTCACCATTGTCAATCCACTCGGTGAATAGATCGTTGGTTGCTCCAAGTGCCGCTGGTCGCTTCGACTGGTCACCATGTTGCTTATCCATTTTTACAAAAGCTGGGCAATCTGAACTTCGACCACTCTGTTTTCGACGCTGACGCGTCCTGGCTTTAGTTGACAGATTCCATCGATTGTTAGAATAGTGACATCACCTCGATAACATGGGCAGCACTCAACTACATCGATTGAATGTGTCCTCCGAACGGAGGGTCCAGAAGTGGATTTCAACACTGCCAAGTCATGTCTTCCCTAGAAATGTTACCAACGAGTTCTTCGATGCCCTTGATATGTGATGACACATTTGTGCATATAAATACATATACATTTGGCGTACACATACATACACATAAATGGATGGTCCTACATCACCGTTCAATTCTCTGAGCCCTACAAGCATCCTGCGAATCGCAGTATTTTTTTCGCAAAACTGGTACAGGCTTATTGATGCCACGGAGCACGAGAATACATTGACCGGCAAGTAGAATGTTCCACCAGCTGCAGGTTCCGCCGGCTACGATAGAATCATCATCAACAATAATTAACCACTAGAAACCAGTTATCAACCACTGGCAACCACCATTAACAGTTGGTATCCGGTTCCGCTCCAAATTACCTTGGTTTTGTTTTTGTTGTTGATGAACAGGGACGCCCTCATGTTCCCATCATATCTGCAATGCTTCCAGCTGACCATGCTGTTTTGGTTGTCGGTCTCTGAAGCCTGAGGGAAACACTACAGATTTGGGAGTTCCTGCGTGGTTCATTTCAAGCCGTCCCCCGACTGCATCAGAACTCTCTTAGCAAACCAAACTTTCTTTGCAAACCTGAACCATCCCGAAACCAACACCGCAACCAACCCTGTTAAGTATTGGCATTGACACCTTAACCAACCCTTAACCTGAACTACCAACCACCTTCAGCATCTCTGGTCAACCAACTGAGCTCTGTCAACTCATCTGTTTGACACCGCGTGGCTGAGCTTCCCAACTCGAAGAATGGACTATCTGGAGGACACACCTGCAGCCAAGTTGACGATAGCTTTACAACGGCAAATTAGTTGCTTATGATGCTTATTAGGTATTGGGGATAAACTTACAATACTTCCGACAGTTTTGTTAGTTGCTTCTTAGTTGTTTATGTAAGCTGATGACGCTTATTAGGTGCCGATGCGTTGCTGATGAGTTGCTTTAACAACGGTACATAACATGGTTTTCGGTGCTTCATAAAGGTTCATCCTGGTGATCGAATAACTGTTAAATTGCCACACCACCTCGGATCGTTGAAAGCCAAAAGAAACATCCATGGACAAACAGTGCATTCCATCAACAATCGTATTTAGCATGATGGGGGTTAGTCCACAAATAGTCCAAAATGCTTATATAGTGATTGCGTTAATGATGGCGATGTATCATTGTTGGGGTTTTGTCCAACGCCATGGTGTGCCTCAAGTGATTGGTAGTTTTGCGAGCAATGATGATCGCACTCTGCCTTCCTGTCTGGCATGTCAAAGGCTAGCCGGTTGGCAGGCCAAAAACACCTATCTACAAAGTGGACCGAACCAAAAAAGTAGCAAAAGCAAACACCAGAGATGGGAGCGAGACGGTCATTACACAACGTATCCACAGTTTTCACATGTCTCTGCAGAGCTCTCAAGCAAACATGTCGCTGCTGGTGAGAGATAGGGTCCAGTGGATGAGGCTCACGGAGCATACTGGAAGCAGCACCATACCCCACTCGCAAACCAAGCCCATCGCGCCCAACCAGGTGTCTCATCATATCCATGTGTACTTCTGGATTACAAAAGACTCAAACTCGTTGAGTTTCAGAGCCAAACAACCCCTACTATTAATGATCATTATAACCTCAACAAAGCCTATTAAGAACTATTGATCAGAATACAACGCTTAAGGGTTTGACTACCATACTGACCTATTCATGGTTGATTCATTGATGCTTAATCATTCACAACCTTCTCACTATAGCCTACTAATCATCATATTTGATCACGATCATGACCTATTAATGGTTGATAGAGGTTTAATTGATGGTTGATAGAGGTTATCATGATCATGACCTATTACTATGGTTAGTATTATAACCTATTAATGGTTACTAAAACCATTACTGGTTGGTTCAGGGGCCCCCCATTGACTACCAAGGCCGCACCGCAGGCTGGGATGCGGCCTTGGTAGCTAGGATGGCTCACGAATTGCATTACTTGATGGTTACTTGATGAGTAGCTGATGGTTTCTGATTAGTATCTACCTATATATTGGTTTCATCTATTTTCATTACTTTAGGGGGGGTTACACTAATCAGAAACCAACATTAGTTGATGGTTACTGAATGGTTCGTTGATGGTTACCTGATGCTTGGTTGATGGTTACTTGATGGTCACTTAATGGTTCATGAATAGGTTCGTTGATGGTATAATTGATGGTTATTAGTGGCTGATTGATGGTTGATAGTTGATGCTGATCAATACTGATGGCTGATACAGGTAGTAACTATCTAGTAGAGTTGATGATTGATTGATGGCTTTCTGCTGGGTATGTTCGCGGTGATTGATTGATTGATTGATTGATGGATGGATGGATGGATGGATGGATGGATGGATGGATGGATGGATGGATGGATGGATGGATGGATGGATGGGAAAGTTGATAGTAAAATGGATGATCAATTGATGGCTAACCAGGGTACATAGATTGAGGCCAAATTGATGATTGTTGACAGTTGATTGATGGTCAGGTCAGCAATCAGTGATGGTTGCAGTAATGGCCAAAAGATTATTCACAAGCAGTTGGTTGATGGTTGGTTGATTGATGACTTATAAGTGAAGGGCAAAGAATGCTGGCGAATTGAAAGTAAATTGATGGATGAGGATGGTTCATTGACGATAAATTGATGATTGAAATGGGGAACATTGGAGGGGTGAGAATGCTTCATGGATGGTTTGTGAGGTCAGTCGTGGCCATTTGATGATGATTTGAATGTCAGTTGACTGTTGCTATCTTTTTTCTCAATGGTCACTCTGTTCGAGGCGGGCCCGCCAATCACTTTGCTTCCAGTCCAGCTGTTGGTCGGTGATTTTTCCGTCGCTTTGCGACGGGTCCACCTCAAATAGACCACTTTGACGGCCTTTCTGATGATGTAAAGACTCCTCAAAAAAGCAAATCTCCTAATTAAGGCCGGGCTGCTGTGGAACGCGCTGTGAGTTTCAAGAAGAGACCCACCTATCAATGCAGCAATGACTTGACTTCCAGGGCCAAAATCAATGCAAGGTTCACAAGGACATCCGAGAAGACGCCACAAGCACATTCTCATCGAAGCGGGGCCTGCCAATCACTTTGCTTCCAGCCTGGCTGTTGGTCGGTGATTTTTCCATCGCTTTGCGACGGGTCCACATCAAATAGACCACTTTCACGGCCTGTGTGACAATGTAAAGACTCCAGAAGGCTCCAAAAACGGCAAATCCCCGAACTGAGGCCGGGCTGCTGTGGAACGTGCTGTAAGTTGCAAGAAGAAGCCCGCCCATCAATGCAGCAATTACTTCCAGGGCCAAAATCAATGCAAGGTTCACAAGGACATCGGCGAAGACGCCACCACCACAACAAGTGGCCCGTCTGCAGTAGCGCCTGGTCAGAAAAATGCCAAATTCACCAAACATAGGTGCGCAAAGCACACACACGACCAAACAAAGGACAGAGCCCTCAGTTGCAATGGCCCAATGTCCAATATTGATGTTTGTGGCAACAAAATCCATGAATGCCCACAAAATTGGCATGGACACTTTCAGGATCCACCCTTGGGTGAAAACATTTTGTCGCAACTCTTCTGTGATAACGTCCGACAGTTCTGACCGAAACGATTCCTCAAAGGCCTGGATACTACCAAACCACATCGTGACGCATTGCTCAACAATCAGCCGATCGCACGGCACCGGACGGCCGGAGGAATTGATATGGTTTATTTCACAGCAAGAGCTTCTCACAGTGTCAAAGGTCTTCGACCGAAGCTTCTCTTCCAAGATTTGTACTGAACGAAAGTAAGCACGAAACGTCGCCAGGGCAAAAACACCCACCACTCCGCCAAAAAACATGAGACCAACAAGAGGAATCAGAAAGACGAGTCCAAACCCCAAAGGCATTGGCAGTGTCGTCAATCCCAACATCGCAGCACAAACTGCAAGGAAAGCTGCGATTGAACATGGTCCCACAAAGGTGGGTCTAACGATCAACACTTTTTCCTTTCCCTCAGTTTTTTTGCATTTCAAGAATGCCGCCAATTCAAATAAACACCAAAGTCGGTCGCTCCAGCTGGGGTCCCAAAGCACCAGCATTTCCTTGGAGTTCTTCAACATCCCTGCAAGGCTCAGAATGGCGTGTGCCTTGAGCTCTGGATCCTCGCTGATGCACACACGGTCAAAAAACACTTCCTGCTGCGGCCTCCAGAAAATGAAACATGTCACAGAAACCACCAGGCCCGTTGCCATGCTCCAGGGGGACCAGAGAATAGCCTCTGCACCCGGCACTGCCCGACTGAAGCCGGGCAAAAGATCGTTGCTAAAGAGAGCCATCGCAACCGAGGCAGCAAAGGTCCCCACAGCGATAGAAGCCCAGCCATTGTACAACTCCATGAGTGTCAGCACCTTTGCCCAAGAACTGCCATGCCATGAGTGTGACCAGAACCTGGGGATGTTCTCTCCTCTGTGACTTCTGTCGTAAAATTGTTTATCTTCCGAGCGGAAAGCTTCAGCACAATTCTGAAAAGCTTGGCATGCCCGTGTCACACGCAAGACTTCAGGCTTGGTGATCGCCATTCTGCCCACGAGCTGTGCAACTCGTGGGACCATTTGGAGAGCAGCTCTGGAACCTTCGCCGGCACCAGCGATGTAGCTGCGATCTTCGCTGCAATCTTCGCCGCTGCCTTCGCTGCTGCCTTCGCTGCTGTCATCGCTGTAGGCCATGTGCGTTTAACGATGTTATGGCAATGGTGAAATGTGGTCACCATAAACCCACGCACCTTCGATGAACCCTGCATGAAAAATGTTTCCTGAAACTCACTTTCTTGGGGTTCTTTGGGTTAGACCGATTCTGTGTCATCATACGCCCTGATTTTCTGCTGTGCTAACAACGGCAAGTGTACCCCATGGTAAACTTGTCTGCCAATCGAAGATCGCCTCGCCAAAGAAACCCTGTTGAAACCCCAAAAGCTGCGGCATTTCTAGTTCCAGGTCCCACCAAAAAATGTGAACCCAGCAGAAATTCACCCCTGCGTCAACTCATAGCCGTTCCTCAAGATGATGCTTTCTGCTACACCAAGCACTAAGCCATGCCTCCGCCTCCCAATGATCAGAAACTCAAGGGGGTGGATCGCAACCCCCATATCTCTGTGGCGTTGCTACATTGCTGTTCTCACTGGTGGTCATTTCCACTTAGCATCATGGGACTATCACTAACCACTACCAACCATTCCTTGGCACCACTATCAACATGGATCAACATGGATCAACCATCACTAGCCATTGCCCCTCCTACCATTGGGTGACCGGCCACTCCTTGGCCTCGCTCCTGGCGCTCCTGGCCCTGGCCCCAGCTCGGCTTCCCCCACCTTGACGCGTCGGGCCACGTTGTCCTGGTTCCGCAGCGTCACCGTGGTCTGGCGGCGGAGAGCTGAACTCCCATGGCGCAGAGGTTTTCGGCCACGGCCTTCACCACCCAACCAACCACTCAACCAACCAACCCACCAACCACCCAACCAACCACCCAACCAAGCAAGCAACAAAGCAAGTAAGCAACATTGTTGTTATATCCCTTTCGATAATAATTGCAGGGAATTCTTGGTTGCGAAAATTCAACGAGCTGCCTGTTGCTTGTATTCTGGTCATTGGTCGATGATGTTCAACCCTACAGGCTCACGAACTCTGGGTACCTGCCAAACAAACCGGATGAACCAGATAATATATATCACCATAAGCCGGGGTACCCCCAGCCATCTGGGGAGCCATGGACACAACTTGACTCAAACAATCATTAACCATTCTTGACTACTACCAACATCTATCAACCACTCCTAACCGTTCACCATCAACTGCTGGATCCTGCGAAGTAGACTGGTCGTCTTCCGCGCCCAGCCACGGCCTCGTAGGTTTGCAAGCCCTCAAAGTTCATGAAGCCCACCACGGGCGGATGGACACTGCAACGGTGGCACCCGGCTGAGTTGGGAGATGAGTAGTTCAACCTTTTGCTGATCATGCGAAGGTACAATGATGATAAGGATGGTAGCCACTTTGTGATATCTATATATATGTATTTACTTACATACATCGAGAGAGAGAGAGAGACAGAAAGAAAAAAGATACGGTACTTGTATTGAGAAATGATGGCTGGTTGGAATGGTGGTGCAATGGTGTTTAAAGGTATTTGATGTCATTTTAGGTGATTAATGCGACAGATGACCGTGGCAGATATGACAGTACTTGATTCACACAATCTTCCCATGTCACGGGTCCTGGTAGGCCTGCACTACGACACGTGTAGTGTAGGTTTAGATACAACATGTTCAAACATGTCATGACCACCTCACCACTACCACGGAACAACAACTTCCAACAAATACACACAAAGAAACAAGAACAACAAATAAACACAAGAAAACAAGAACAACAAAAACAGCAGCAGCAGCAGCAGCAGCAGCAACAACAACAACAACAACAACAA
>VSDK01017448.1:666270-681696 GCA_009767595.1 Symbiodinium kawagutii | reverse complement strand
ATGACAATGACAATGACAATGACAATGACAATGACAATGACAATGACAATGACAATGACAATGACAATGACAATGACAATGACAATGACGACGACAACGACAATGACGATGACGATGACGATGACAATGACACCAGCAACTTGTCGTTTGACACCCGTCCCATTGCTGGTGAGCTGGAAAGCACAATATCAAGGCTTAACAAACAACGTATAGGAGAGCAGTAGCGAAAACCGATTTCCCATCAGCCATGCAAGATGAACTACTAGATAGAGCTTGTGGGAAATTGTCATCATCATGCTGGCTCTGTTTCTGTGATCAAAATGTAACCGTCTGCACAGTAAGTGGTCATCATCTGGCGACTGGGTACCAAAGACTCTCAACTGTGGGGGCAATGTCGGGATTGGAAACGCACGATCGGTCTGGAGGACCCAAAGCATTTGACATAGGAGGTTACTCAGAAGACCAATCACATCCTTACGTGAGTATCTGATTGCTGCCGGTGCACAGGCCTTGAAGCAGCCTTATGGTCGTGTGGACATGACGGGATCCAAAGTGATCATTTCTTGTACCCAATCTGCTGTGGCGAAATGGCTGAAGATCACTGAATCTTGACACGTGGGTGTGTACGTAGCCATGGAGAGTAAAATGACATTTTCACATAATGACTGAAACTGATGATTGTTTTAATCGGTCGACCCTAAAAGGAAACGGTTCCAATTCAGGAGATTTCAGACTCTAAGTTTAAGCTACCATGGCAAACAGCCTCGGCAAATGTCTAGACCGGCTCTCTCGTGAAACCATTTCGATGCCCGCTATGATTTTTTCGCAGGCATGTAGGATTTCTGTCATTCGTAGACCATTTCAAACGCAAAATCCATTTTTGAGATATCAAAGTCTGCAAGTGTAGGTGCATTTGCCAAGAAGCTGCTGCTTCAAGTTGCTGCAGATTTGGTACATATATGAATTCATAGCAATACTGCCACTGCCTTCGTATGCCAAGTTACCCAGCATGTAATCTGTATGACATACATTGAAAACCAATCCCCAAACCATCTATCATTTCTATCTCCCTCTCTCTCTCTTCCACCTTGTCTCTTCTCTTGACTCTCTTCTTCTCTACTTTATTCTCTACTAGTTCTATATCTGTATGACTTTTACGTTTTCAGTTGGCTATTAAATTACCAGGCCACCCACGTGACGCAGTGCGACCCCGCCTAAAGAGAGGCTGATCTACAGGTACCACAGACCTCGAAGGCGCAAGCCCAAGGCTACCTACATAGACATCTGCATGTCATGATGTCATGACGTATGAGCATATGAAAACATATCTGTATAGATATACTGATATACAAATAGATTTCTAGATTTATATATACATATTCACTTTAATCCTGTTCATATACATTTATCTGTTTGGGTACAGTAAGGGTGGAAGGAAGGCAAACAAATGAGGGCACCAAGCTCGAAAAAAAAGCCAGCCTCACGTGCCATGCTTTGGGAATTGACCGAGGTTCGAGGGGACAGCACCAGGTGGGCCGTCATGGATTGGCAGCAAAGGAGCCACACGTGCAACCCACATATGTGGTCTGAACCCAAGCTTTGCAAGTGACAGGCAGACCAACAAATGGTAGGACACATGAAGCCTTTTTGGGCCATGGGTGGTGGCTGAAAGGCTTGGAATGAATGCCAGCAACCATTACAAGGCTGTATCAACAGTGAACAGTAGGGGTACATGACAAGACAGTGCGCCTGTGTCATTTTCAAGATCATGAGACAGTTTGGTACCTATTCTGTTCAGGATATGAAGAAAAGTTGCGTGCTGTTGACCCAAAGCCATCTTGATCGTACAAATGACAAATCAGTCCACGGATATCTACCAGCAACACCACTCTCAAGTCCCTTACCACCCGTATAATATCCCAGAATGACAAAGACCATCAACAGTGGCCCTCACAAACAGCAATTGTGATTGCAAGTGAAGCGAAGTTCCTTAGGGGTTCATCGTGAATCGCAACGGCAAGGGTTTATGATTGGTTGTTGTTAACATGATCATCATCATCATCATCATCATCATCATCATCATCATCATCATCATCATCAAAGCCCGCAAGTTGCATGACTCAATAGTGGCTAATCATGCCTCAATTGGCTGCCTCACCAAAGAGTTTCAGGCCGTAGCCTTGCCTCCTGGGTGCCCCACGTGGTGTGGTTCGAAAACAGCGCTAAGTCTTGGAAGCCGGTGATCCTGGGAGCCAAATTTGTCGCTGAAAGGTCACTCATTTGGGGGAAGAGTGGATTGCTTGTGGTGAATGATTAGTAATGATAGTCAGCAATAATAGTCAGCAATGTTATAGCAGTTATTGTTGACCATAATGATACTTAGTAATAACTATTATCAGTAATGATAGTCAGCAATAATAGTCAATAATAGTACAGTCAGTAATACACACTCAATAATAATAGTCAGCAATACCAGTCAGTAACAATGGTTGGCAATAATGGTTGGCAATACTGGTTAGCAATAGTGGTTGGCAATTATGGTTGGCAATGATGAGTAATAATTGGCAGTAATGATGTTGGTGAAACGTCCTGGCATGGTTGGTAAGGAATGCTGGCAATGTTGGTTTGGAATTGACCACACTTGGGCAATGGTTGAAGAATCCTTGGTGAAAATGGGTGAATTGCTCACACTGGCTGGAAACTCATGATTGGTTGTCAATGATTAGGTTCGTCGCTGGTGACTATTTAACACCGACTAGATTTACAGTAGATATAATCATGGCAGTTATGATAATACGATCTGAATATTCAACAACTAGATACAGTATCTTCAACAATTATCATAATACCACGAATAACCATTGAGTCTCAGTTCTTTTGATAACAATGGTCTCAAACCCATCCAATGGTTTCGGGCCCTGAATTGCTCAACTACTTCCGATACAAGTTTCATCCCTGGCTCTGACTTCCAATGTTTGTGGATGTGCACTGTATACAGAAGAAAAGGCCTAACTATTAAGCTTAGTGTTTCACTACCATCAAAACAGAACTACTATCAATAGAGACAACTATTCAAGAAAAAATGTCAAGCCAGCTACGAACCTTTATCAACAATACCCAATACCGACAAGTGTTGCTTCTGATCTGCAACCATTGAACATCGCGCACCAAAGGGAATGGTCATTATAGCCATCATCAACTTGCCAATTTGTGTTTTAATGGACTCAGAATGATCGAACGGGTTTTCTCACAATTAAGAATCATTTCTGAATATCAAGCATTATTATCTTGACCACTACTAAGAATAATCGCCCATAATCATATTTTGTTAACCAGTCTCAACATCCCCCGTGATTGTTCCCTTAGTTGTGCTGGTCCACATTCTATAACGGCTTGGCTTTTCAAAAGTACTTAGGGACTTACATATTTGTTTGTAGATCAAACAAGCGACGATTTTGTAGAATGGATGCTCCAAAAAATCACCACCAAAAGAGCTAGCAGCTGGCAGCTAGCTATGAATGAAGGGCAGTACATTTATAGAATGAGTTTCTGTGTTCTCAACAAGCATCAGCCAGGGTCACCCCATTGATCTTTGTAGAATGCTTCGGTCTTCATCTCCACAAGAAATATCTTGGCAAGGCCTGCAGTGCCAACACCAATCTGATTTATAGAATGAATTTGCTTGTAAAGACCACGTCTCCCCAAGCTGATCTTCACAGGATGATCCAACCATCATGTTAAAATCATCTTCTGGGAGCTACTCAGGAATTCTTGAGGAAACCTTGGGCTCGACGTCATTCTATGCACTACCACAAACTAATTTCATAAAGAAATAATAAGTAGCCAGGGATCTGTCAACTATAAATCAACTATCAATCAACTACAAATCAACTACAGTAATCAACTATAAATCAACCACAAGATTATGTAAATCAACCATAAGATTACAAGTCAACTATAAATCAACGAAGTCATGGCCACTATCATCCACCTTTCCCTGTTGTTCACCAACCTCCCAAGGAGCTGTGCGCCACTGGGCTCCGCACTTGGGCTTCGCGAGGCTCACCAGGCTAAACTGGCGCAGCAATGGTTGATCAGCTTACTCACCTGGTTCCCCTGGTTATCACCCCCGGTTGCCACCCCCGGTTGCCACCCCCGGTTGCCACCCCCGGTTGCCACCCCTGGTTATCACCCTTGGTTATGACCAAATCAGACCTGTATGGTCAATCATTAGTCACACCTCGAGCATTTGAAGCAGTACCACGATCAACCGCTGTGAGTCATTGTGAACACCACTGTTGAGCCAGATTGACCGTTGTCCACCAATGCGAAGCATTGTCAACCAGTATCGTCAACCATCCCATCAGCCTGACCACTCAAGCTCAATGATCATGATGATAAGTGGTAGTGATGCGTCCAGAGAGTAAAAATGGGCGACTGCTCAGCTGTTGTTTGATCTTAGAGCCCACGGAGATTCTATGAGGAGGCACCATTCCCCAACCAACAGTAAGGTGCCTTTAATGAGCACCATCTACCAGTGATAAGGGCGGAAGTTAATTGTCCAAGCATGACGTGTGCATGGACAAATCGTTGTGGTGTGACACACCATTTGTCTGCCTTCAAGTGTTCAAGCTAAGGAGGGGTTCGCTGCCATCCTGCTAATCACTTCAGATGGTTGAAACACTATGAGCAGTGAAGTAAGGCAGCACCTTGCTTCAATATCTATCAAATCTGTCTATCTATCTGCGATGCAGAATTGAACGACAAAAAGGCTATTGAAGCAACCTTACAAAAGAATTGAAATTAAGAGTCTGCTCGCAACAAGAGTAGCTTTCAGTTTGAAATTCTACCCCGATTGCTGCAATATGATTGCCAATCTCCTCACGTCTCCTCAGCTCTTCCTTTAAAGTGAATTATGGCTCCGAATCCTACCCTTCGACAGAACTCTCCCAGCCCGGATGACTGTTGAACTATTGGAAGTGGACAAAGCAACAGTTGCTGAGTTGGGTCTGCAGCTGCACGATGTTTTAAGCTCGTTGCCCACTGCTTTAGATTGGCTGTGCCATGTGGGTGCATGACCACACATACACGTGCACATACATGCCCATGGATGAAGACACATGTTGTATACAAGGGCACCCCCGCAATGATCACTCGCTTCTCCTTGGCAACCTGCTAAAAATACTAAAACCTGTTTGACCTGATACCCCCAGAAATGCCAGAAATACATTAACCACCAAGACTCAAACTTCAACTGACCTTAGAAATGATCCGTCGACCATCCCGACGCACGCCCTAAAGCTGACAGACGGTCGACTATATCAATGGTACAAGGACAAGAGATGGGTATTCGGGTTAAGTTTTAGCGTTGTCGACGGTTCATCATGTTGGATAGTTCCCCCTGTCACGGTTGATGAAGCATCTCAGTGACCGAAACCAGCACCATGGGCCCCACCCGGGCTAACGCACCTGCTGCTTCTCCAGCAGAAGTTGGCTGGGCGTCCGCTTCACCGACTTCTGTGGCGGACGAAAGGCTGGGGCTTCGCCGTGGACCCAAAAACCACATGGACTGTATGCGTTTGTACATACATGAAAGATGTCTGAAGATGGATCTTTCCATTTGTCAATCTCTATCTACCTACCTACCTACCTACCTACCTATCTATTTATCTATTTATCTATTTCTCTATTCATCTATGTATCTATTTATCTATTTATCTATTTATCTATGTATCTATCTATCTATCTATTTATCTATCTATCTAATCTATCTATCTATCTATCTATCTATCTATCTATCTATCTATCTATCTATCTATCTATCTATCTATCTATCTATCTATCTATCTATCTATCTATCTATCTATCTATCTATCTATCTATCTATCTATCTATCTATCTATCTACACCTGCACCACTTCCTGGAAGAAAACATATGACAAACAGGTCGATGACCCATGACAATTCCTGAACAGCACTGACCTGGCTTGCTCAGCATTTCTCATCGCTGGATCCTGATCTTCATGGGTCGCATCTACCAAAGTCGCAGAGAAATTCAGCGTTCCCAAGGAATCACGAAGCATCATTGCCTGGGAAAACAACCTCGGGGCCGTTTCTGGTTCTTTGGGGTACCAGGTAGATGTTCCAAATGTTCACCGCTGCATGCTTTACACAGCGCTTCTGTGTTGTCTGCGTCTAGGCATTTGCTTCAAACTCAGGCGCCCTCACCACACTGGATGGATATTTACTCCAACAAGCAACTGTGGTCTGCATGTCCCCCGCTGGTTTTAGGCTGTCTGATGTCTTGCTTCTTTGTAGGCCCCTATGATGACTGCTCATTACAGTACGGTCAGTACAGTGTTTTATGACCGCGTCCCCGGCCTCGCTAGGATAGCCAACATGCCTCAGTCGTAGCCGTCTGGGCTGCCGGGGAGAATCCCAAGCTCTGGCTCCAGGTCTTTCGCATCATGCCGATCTTCCAACCAAAACAAAATCACCACAACTACAGTTTGGAAGATTATAATGATCAACAATAATCATCAACTAGTTTATCATTTGGATTTGTTTTTTCATTTTTTTGCAACTACAGTTTGGAAGATACTAGCCAAAGTTAAGTCTGTGGTATTCAACTCGCAACCTTCCGAATCCACAGGATCAAAAGCATACGTCAAAAACCAATGACTGCAACGGGACAACAACATGGGTCACTTGGGTGACCAAAAGGTAACTGTCTCCGCCAGGTGCCCCCAACACATTGGAAGTCCCCCCTGGTGTCGGCCATAAGCTCGGCAGACTCACTGCCTGGCTGTTTCCGGTGGGATTTCGGTGATAAATTGGTCAGGAAATCCGGCAGGTGTAACTCGAAATAGTCAATGGTCATAGGGATTAATGAAGGTGATGAATGGTCATAGTTTTGTTGAGCTTCCCTATATAACCAAATCTGGATGGTGAAACTGTATAACAGCCAAACAAATGGACATACCCATGGATAGATCAACTAGCTCAACGCAGTCCAATCTTGTGAAATGCAAGCTGTCAAGAGAAGGATCATCGGGTTGGTGGTGGCTGCATGCCAAATGATGTATATAAATCCTTGGTTCGGGGTTGCCATTGCCATGAATACACATAAAGTGTTTCTTTGCAGCAGTGTTCTTGGGTGCACAAGGTACTCTTAGGGGAGAGTTTGACTACTAGCACATCGGTGGAAACTGGGGGTCTGGCAATCTGGTCCCTGGTTTCGTTGTTTCCCGCAATTCGCATCACCATCATTTGGAGGACACCCAAGAACTTGCATGCAACACAGGGCAAGAAATGACAACAACTTCCTCTCTTACAAGGTAACCCAAAAGCGTGAAATCCGCCATGTGCTGGCTTCAAAGGTTCATCCTATGTTTGCACAGGGAAGCCAATTGGATGGAGCTCAAGTCTTCCCTACTGACTTCACTCAACCCTTGGTGCCACGCCTTCTGCCCGAGACCTGCACCTGGTGAAAGAGCGACCTGGCGAGCGGCAACCGTGGGGAAAACGCGATGGGTATAGAACAACTCACTGGGCTGGCTGATGCTATCAGCTTCTCAAGCTACTTGCGCTAGCAGCTAGGTGCTGATTTAGCCATAAGCTAACAACTCTAGTTGCTGATTAAGCCATAAGCTTGCTTTTGCTTGAAAAACTACCCAACTCTGGTGATGGCGGCCATGACCTATTCCCAGCTCCGTGTTCCCAGGGGGGGGGCCTCGAAACCATCCCAAGAATAGTCATTTCATAGAGGGAAAGCCAACCATTTGGGAACAATTCTTGATCTTCGGCCGTGCATCTTTGGGATCGAATTTGTCTGGTTTCGCGAGTTTCTTGCCTTCTGCCTTTTGACCAAGAGACCAAAAGGCGTAAGCCTCATGACTTGAGCACCAGAATTCTATTCTTTGATGAGCACCCGATGGTTGCTAGTTGCTTATCCCATCATCCATGTGACCTTTCGCTCATGAGCAGGTTCATCTTTCTGATGTGTATGCATATGCCTGAGCATATACATTTGCAACTACTCTATGTATAAAAAAGTATTTGTAATTACTCTATGTGTGTAAAAATGTATTGGCATTCTAAATTAAAGTGCACGTACACATACACATATGTGTCCAAACTACAATCAATGAGCTGCTGAAATCACAGTTTGCAGATCATATGTTGATTCTTGATAGCTTCATCATCTCTGAATCTCAGAAGCAAATCTGACCCTGACGCGCCACCAAAAATTGCCCAAGCTCGTTGTTTTCCACTCTACATTAGCGTCGGTGCCAGCGCCCGCAGCGCCCTCGACCTCAGATCGCCACTCATCAACAGCTGGCTTTGTTGGGTCGACCGCTGAGGACAACACGAATCACTAGCGATCGAGATCATCGTCGTCCTGCCAGCCAAACGAATCGGAGATTTCAAATGAATCGAACCTCTGGGCGAAGCGAATTTTTATGCGATTTTTGGGCAAAGGGCCAGTAAACCCGTTTGCTTTTGAACCTGCAACAACCGCATCAATCATGGATCAAAGACGCCTTACAGAACACATCTTGGGAATTTTACAAAATGGGGCAACAATTCCTGTCCAGTAAACACTGCTGAGATTCTGGAACTTTCTGTAAAGGATCTGGTGGGCTATGTGGCATACGGTCACTGGATTCTGGCAAGTGAACGTCCATCAGTCCGTTCCACCAGGCCACTTGACTAGTTGGTTGGCTTGAAAGCATCCCAACACAAAAGTAGTCCTTTCAAAGGGTTGACAACCATCACTTGAAACCACCAGCAAGGTATGGAGTAGCTTTTCCCTGTGGCAACCCGGAAATATCTTTGACCTGAATAAAAAAAGAGCGTCTATTCTCTGCACCAGAACCAACAACACAAGCAGCGAGCTTGAAAGTAGGCCCCTCCCTTCCCCCCGCCTGATCTATCATGAGGCTCTCCCTGTTGTCATACAACCAGAAGGCCGTGGCATCAAACAGCATCGACCTGATGCCACAGCACAGTTTCCAGGTCCAAGTCGCACCCAAGTCGTGGTCTGGGGGTCTCCACTGCTGACCCTTGCCGTCTCCATGACTCGGGCTCCATGACCCACCAGTTTGGTCAGCCAAGGTACAACACGGTGCCGCCCTGCCGGCAGCGAATCAAGTCGTCCAGGGTGATGACTCCGGGCCTGCGCAGTTCATGGTGCCCCAACGATTCGGTGGTGGAGGTGGATGGCTGGTTGGTTCATGGGTGGTTGGATGCGGTAGGTTGACCTATGTTGGTTGACCTATGTTGGTTGACCTATGTGGTTGGATGTGGTGGATGCTGGTTGGTTCATAGTAGTGCTCCAGCATTGGTTAGCACTGATGGGTAAGTTGTGACACCCTATCTTTGGGCGTGTGTTAACCACGCAGAGTTGGCTGGCCGTTATATGGTTGGTGATGCCGGAGTGGCTGTAATTTGATTTACCGGCAGAGGCAACTACATGCAACTACAACATACCGTTGACAACAACTATTGTTTACCAAGGCTTGGTGAATACCTCTCGCATTCTTGGTACAGTGAGAGTGGTGGTTAGTGCGTAACACTGTTGGAAGTTACCCAAATATTGGTGGGTGATACACCAATGTAAATCATTGGTGATGGGCAATGGTTGGCGAGCTCCTGTTCTTGTCGGGGATCTCGGGTACCACACATGCTTGGGTGAAGTAGCAAGGATTCTTTCTGGTGAGAAGAATGATAGTTGGTTGTGAATCAAATGTAATGACTGAGATTTTGATTGGTGATAGTATATAATCATTATTTATCAACAATGTGATGATTGAAACTCATTTTGAGTATGTGTATATATATATATATGTATACACAAAACACTACATTAGACTGGCGCTTCAGCATGCGAGGATTTATCTTAGTTGTTGGTGGCAACAGACAGTTAGGATTGTCGGCAATGTTAGTGATGCTTCGTGATAGTCATGGTGATTAGATATGATCAATGGTTATGGCTCGGACTGTCAATAGCTGACAGTAAGGATTCTCATTGACTGGCCGCGAATTAATTGGCGATCGCGGTTAGTCCAAGAAATGCAGTGGCTGAACGAAGATTGTTTGCTTCTGATCCCATCAATGTGATCAGATGGCTGATGAGAATGATTATGGATGCTTGCAGAAACAGCAATGGGCCAGTACAATAGGCACATTGCTTAATGACAAGAATAGGGTTGCTCAGCGGTTGTCACTAACCAGCTCTCGATCCCGTGGCAAATGGGGGTCCTAAGCCATTAAGCAGGGGTGCCGGCTAAGATTAAGAGAATTGAAGCCAGCAAGATAATCCTAAGTATAAAGTCATGATCCATGGCATTCATCAACAATCCTCAAAAGAGAACATGGCTTATGTGGTTTGTGTTTTGGTGTTTCAGTAAGGAGTTGATCTTAGCTGCCACTACTTGGCGAATCAAGTGGTGTAGTTGGGGTCTTTTTCATGGCCGTGGCCAACAGCTATGCTATACTTACACCGAGTGGTTCTGAATGACTCACTGGATGTAACCAATGAACCAATGGTCTGGAAAACCCCGGTTTGATGCATCCAAAAAAAGGCCAGGCAACTGTCTCTCTGCTTCTCCGTCCGTCGGTCTGTATGTCCGTCCGTCCGTCTGATGTTGGATGTAGAACTGAACTACCGGTCTGTGTGTCATAGGGTACTGACCCACCAGCATACAAACACGGATCATGTGTGCACTTGCAAAGCCATCAAGCACCAGAGCAACTGTAGATAGATAAATGTTTCTCTTCCGTGAAAGCAACAACATCCCAAGTTGACGACAGCTGGGTGTAAGGAACCATCTGACCATGTGCATAGTTGCAGGTTGCATCATTTCCACAGCCATGTCCGCATGATCTAGAGAGGTTGGGGAAACATCCGAGCATTGCTTTGGGCACAAAAAAGAAGTTCACAAACGCTTTGTGTACTATCCCAACAAGATAAGTTCACATGTTGACAAACTCAAATAGGCACATGACTACACCACAAAGATCCCCTGAATTCGCTTGGTCTCTGAGTTTCAGGCGTCTTGGATTTCACCATGTCGAAAATCTCATCTTTGACGTCGTCCACTCCAGCAATATCTGGACCTGGCATGGTCACACCAGATCGCACTATGGGCCATTCATGAGGGTAAACCCTGCCATGAAATCCACCCTTGCAGGTCAGAACCCCATGCGAGAGCATCCACTTGGTCGGAAAAGTTGGAGATCAATCTCTGTCATGAGAAGCGATGAAGACAGGAAGCAACTCACATTCAGCATTCGGATCCTCAAATGTGGATATTTTTGCGGCAGATCCGTTGTATACTGATCCAGTATCATCCTCATAAATGCTTTGTCCATGGAGATTTCCACACAAAATGGCGATAAAACCCTGCGAAGGGATTCCCAGAACAGGATTTTGTGTTCAAACTCAAGGAATCTCTTAAACGCAAGGTGATGTCGAATACTCAAGTGCCAGCACTTGGGTCCAATGCACCTTCCCTTTTTTCTGCCATGCCATCTGTTTTGGCTTGTACAAGGCGAAACAAGCAAAACAGCTGCTGTTACAGACAGCTGCTTTGGCTTGGCGAAAGTTCAATGGCCCATGGCCTGCTTTTCAGGCCACACCATCACGCCTTCAGGAGCACAAAGGCATTTTTGAGCAGACCGTCCAGTTCCTCTGGAGGAATATCGGAGAGCCGAGAGATGTCTCCAACAGAATCCTCAAGATCTTAGAGGATTCTGTTGCATACATCTCTCACGTCGTCTTGCTGCTGGTGGCAGCCTCTTGATGCTCACCATTCTGCGGTCCCACAGTAACTTTTCATGGCCTGGAAGTGGCCAAATTGCTACAGGCATCCAACCCACTTTGATGTGCCGCTGGATTGATATCCTTGAACGCTGATTGATGATAGTTTTGTGATCGTCGGAAGAGCTGCAGCCTGTAAAAGAGGAAGAGGAGGTGGATCCAGTTGCTTTGGCCAGGGAAGGAGCTGCAGCTGTAAACTTTGAATAAGTTTGACTGATGGTTTAAGACAGTTTAACACTCGCTGCTGCAAGATCTTTGAGTTTGCCAAGGCTTTGATGGAAGAACTTCCAGAAGATGCGAACAGGATGAACAAACAAACAAACAAACTGTTTGCGCGTTGATCCTGTTCGCATCTTCTGGAAGTTAAACAAAGGCACGAAAAATGCAATGCCACCTCCTCCAAATAGTGCGCACTGCACAACTCAGGCACACGTGGGACCCAGGCAGCACAGGTGTTTTCTGGGGTAGTTTTTCTGGAAGGTATCGGTCATGGGAGACTCTTCCTTGGATTGCAAGTGATCCAGCCAAGACCAGTGGAAGAGTAACGTGGCACATGCATCAGTTCTTACTGTGCAAAAAACATGATTCAACAATATTGACGCATCTGTCAATTGTACAAGACATAGGTCAAACACGAAATCAAGTGTAGATCCTTCAAGTCTTTTTCCCAAATATCCTAAAAAATCATCTGAATCAAGGCACACACCATGACATAAACACGTGTAAACCACGACAAACCTGGGCAAGGCTGATCTCCCCAATCAGAGTTGTGCGGCAGGGTTGCCAAGCTCTGGTGGTTTTTGATGATATGCAACAGAGTCGTCTCGTCTGGCACTGCCTTGGTCCAATTCTGTCTGCTAAGCTATGAAAAAATAATGAGAAGAGATGCTATCAAATCAAATGTTGCGATATCATGAGAAATTCAATGATAGATTCGAACAAATTAACAGATTTCTATGAAGTGTAAACTGAGGAGGACGCTGATGCTGATGCAGCGAACCGTCCGCGCTTTGGCTCCGGTTCCATGGCTAGTTCAACTCTCCCAATCTGAGTCGTCAAATCGATTAAAATCTATGAGCACAGCATCTGGGAGCATGGGTACCCCCAAACCTGAGCCAAAAAGTTTAGGCCACCAAGAGATACGAAGAGTTTGCCATCACGGCACTTGGGACATGTTGTTCTTGTAGAAATGGTTCACAGGCATAGGGAGAATGCCGGAATACCTAGTCCACCAAAGGCACATGGCTACACAAACTCTTGCTGGCAAAGTTGGAGATTTAACTGCTTGAGGTTGTTAGAGAGGTCGCAGGCCATAGCAGTACCTCGGACTAGTGCTACTGCCTCAATAAGACGGCCTTGTTGGTTTAACCATCCCCGGCTGCTTGGCAAAAACACCATGGCCCAGCCGCCAGTGGTCAGCACTGCCTTTGGACTGCAGGAGCTTCACAATGGCGCGGAAGAAGTAGTTGATGACGAAACCATCAATGCCTCGCCCATTATGCTGGGCTTCGGGCTTTGGTCTGCAAGCATCGTGGTTTTCCCAACGGAAATAAAAATAAGCATGTTTGGATGAGTGGGTGGTATCATCATGAATGGCGCCAGATCACTGGCAAAACCACAGTTTTTTTCAGTGCTGAACAAATTACTTTTGATGCAATATCCCCAGCTTCAAACAGCTTCGACTCAGATGGTAGTACTTAGACTGGCAAGTTTGGGGCCGTGATCGTAGGCAAACTCGTACAGCATCAACACTCTCTTGAGAGATGACTTGTTCATCGCGATAAGCACATCCATCAAGATATGAGGATACCCCCTTCTGTGGATACACCCGATATGTGTTTGCAAGGATCAAAGGTCTCGTCGTTCCCCTCCGGACTTTGGCGCAGTGTGGACATATTTCTTGGGGATAGAGGGGATCGGGATGTCCAGTGAACCAATAAGAGTCATGCAGGAAGACAGCAGGATGAAGCCAAACATAGATAGAAGTGATGCTTCAGGTTTTGGGTGACATCGTGGGGCCATCACAGCATTCCCATCATCGAGTGATCCATCAATAGCGTACCGGTGTACCCCTGAAAATGCTAAGGTTTCCCTCCCCAACATGATCATCCAAAGTTGGATTGGCGGGCTCAATGGGCAAACGCCCAACCCAACATACCAGGTCCAAAAAACGGTGGGCACAGGGGTATGCATCAAAACAATGGCACACCCAAAACATCCACACCCAACCTTAGGCGGTTTCCATTTGCAAAACGATCATGTTCAGTGGGGCGGTTTCCATTGGCAGCCACCCACATGGTGGTTTCTCAAAATGGGGGACCTCCAAAAATGGTCAGTTTACTATTATGAATGACTAACATTGGATGATTTGGGGGCACCCCTATGGCTTGAGAAACTGCCACATCTCCTTTTCAAAAAATGCTAAGACCAAGCGGCAGCCCGTGTGATGAATGTCCAGGAGCTTCCAGAAGTATTGGATCGCCTGGCGCCAGGCGGCCTGGAGCTGCCTGGGAGTCCTGTGGATGGTCCATCCTTGGCTGGGAAACAAATCTTGAGACTTGGATATACTTGGGGTATTCCCAGGAGCCTGGGATGTTCAGCAGGTGACCATGGAATCCCTTTGGTTCACGATGCTTCACGATTCTTGTTGAGTTGGTTCATCAATCTGAACAACGGAACAACGGTCCATCATCTACAGCTGGGTACCCGACCATTCTCACTGGTTGGTGATACCTCTTGCTGTTTGCTTAGACTCACAAGCTTCTCCCCACCCACCTGTGGCGTGCTCTTGTTCTCCATGGCTAAGACAAAGTCCAGGAAGGTCTTGTAGTCCTCTTCAGATCGCGTATCCCAAACTTGGCAACGATATCACTTAATGGTTGGAAAGCCATCTCCCATGGATCTCCAGCCTTCCACTCTATGCTCTTCATACCCATGGCGTTACTTTTTTGTGCAAGAAGATTTCGTTGTGAAAACACACGCCTTTGACAACTTCGGAAAATATGAAGCCCGTCTTCGGATACCATTGCTACATGTGCAGATTCCAAATTCCAAAGGAGCATTTGACCATCATATCCCCGGTGACCAACGGGAAAAGTTGAAGTCTTCAGCTAGGAGCACCTGGGGGTATCATGTTTACCTGATTTATGCATGCAAATGGTTTCCGTTCCACTGTAGCTAGATGGCACTCTCAATTCTTGGGGGACCTTACATAGAACCTCCTAGCATCACCTTGCTAGATCTTTTCAGCTGGTCTGCATGCTGCTCATGGCCCCACTCGGCCACGGTCCATTTCGCGTTCGCCCGTGTCAGCGTCACGATAGGTCTGGTACTCCTCGAAGACCCTGGAAACCACGCGAGACTTACCCAGTGAGCCCTGGCTGCTACCGTAAATCTCTTGAATCTTCAGCCAGTTCCCGAAAGGATGCTGAGCCAACCTTCCAACCCACAGTCCAACCACTGAGTTTCCTTGTCCATGGTTAGTCAGACCCCAAACTGCTGCCAAAAAAAAACCTGTTGTGGACATATCCAGTGGCCAGCTCAGTATACCTGTCACAATAGATATGGTCCCTGTTATGGCATCTTACATGCGACAGCAGGAA
>VSDK01017448.1:622664-666104 GCA_009767595.1 Symbiodinium kawagutii | reverse complement strand
AGGAATGCGTGCATATAGGCATGCGAAATTGAAATAATTGCATGTTGACATACGTACATGCACAACATGCATATGTACATACATATGCGTTACACACAAAATATGTATGTACAGTATATATATATATACATATAAATATAAATATATATATATATTTGTATATGTAATGTATATATATATGTATATATAAATATATATGTATATATAGGTACAAGTCCTGATAGTCCAAAGGAATGAATGCGTACACGATGAGTTGTCTGATACAAGTGAGTTGCAAACATCTAGTTGTTGGTTGATTCACCGTCGTTCCTGGTTCAAAATGAACAACCAACCACAATCCACTATTGTTTGCCAATGTAATCAGTCATCATCTATGAATGATCATTCTCAACCAATCCTGATTCAACAAGGGCAAACCATTCTTTATCAACCACAATAATTGGCTCCATTCGTTTGGAGGGAAGTGTTGCTTCAACATCGAGGGGGTCCTAGCACAGCTCTTATTCAGGTGGCTGCTCCACGCCTATCGATGAAGACATCTGTGAGCATGCCACTGCCAAAGCGGCCCAATTCGTTCCTGCTCAGCATGCCATTCCTGAGCCGCAAGACCAACATGTTGGGAGATTCGAAGTCTGGAATTTGGGGGACATCCACATGTATCAATATGCACATATACATGGATACAAATATGTCTGCACAATGATAGAAGAGAGGTCTTTGTGTGCATGCATGACCAAATTATCTACATCTTCATCGTTACCTCCCTATTGTTGTTGAGGCTCACTCCGCTTCTGCTGAGTGGTTTAATCCATTGCAAATATCTTCGTTCCATGTCCCCCATCATCTCAGTTGTGCGGTTGAGAAACAAAGGCTTTGGCGCTTCAACCACCAGCAAGTAATTGTCATTTGTGGTATCATCCGGTTCTTGTTCAGTATTCCTGGTTCAGACTCATTCTTCATCCAAGCATCATTAAAAACATTCTTAACCATCACTTCTATCCTTAGAATCAAGCAATATCACTAGCTGCATTGTTTTGAAGCCACCCGCCAAATGCTTACACTTCAGAAGACAAACATAGAACCCAGAATCAATCTAAAAGTCAGCTTACATAGAATCTCGGCACAGCATAATTCCCGAAGAGAAAGGATTGCGTGCTGGTTGTCCCAATTGTCCCGACTACCATCAACGTAGCACCAACGTGGGTGTTTATAATCCATACAAACTTGTACAAATGAAGTAGGCAAGGCACCCAACTGACCATTCTGGGCTGTAGTTCTATGCTGATTTTCGCTGCAGTTCTCTCTCGCTCTCTCCCCCTATCTCTCTCTTTCTATCTGTCGTTTGTTCTCAGTATCTCACCAGTCATCGCTCCAAGCGCCCCCAAACCAAGTTTCAAAAAGAACACGTGATGCAAATTACACAGCATTGCAAGCAAGCAACCAAGCAAGCAAGCAAGCAAACAAACAAGCAAACGAACAAACAAACAAACAAACAAACAAACAAACAAACAAACAAACAAACAAACATCTGATGCTCAGAAATGTCTACCTTTTGTGCCTGCATGCCGGATGTCTGGTATGACCCTTGTGAATCAACACGTTGCTTTCAACCCAAAAAATTTATTGGCTCTTTCCCACCCAAGATCCAAAATTATGAAGGTTGATTGGAAGAACATTTACCGTAACTGGGCAACAAGTAAACCAAGATCATTCCACATGAAAAAAGTGTTGCTTTATGCAAACCGTTGGTTATTGTTGTCTTACCTGCTGTCGGAAATCCTATCAGCCCAAACCTCTACGTGCACGCCTACTGCTGCACCCGCTGTTCCTACTACTACTACTACTACTACTACTACTACTACTACTACTACTACTACTACTACGACTACGACTACGACTACGACTACCACTACGACTACGACTACCACTACGACCACCACTAACGACTACGACTACGACTACGACTACGACTACTACTACGACTACGACTACGACTACGACTACGACTACGACTACGACTACGACTACGACTACGACTACGACTACGACTACGACTACGACTACGAAGACCACGACGACGACATCTGCCTTCACTCACCACTCGGGCACCCCTCGGGCAACGAGCGGCTGATCCACGTCTAAGAACAGATAGGCTCCATAAACCTGGCAGCTGCAGCTCGGCATCGCTAGGAATCACGAAAAAAACGCGGAATCCGAGAATGGGACTTCCGTAGAATGGCCAGAGATGGATAAGAAAAAATGATATACATTTGTGTTGGACAAGTACATAATATATAATATATAATGTATATATATATATATTATATGTAATATATATATATATATACATAATGAAGTGGAAATGTATCTACGTCACCTCTCCCTAGGGATGTACAAATGGATGCTTCGCAGTCGATTCCCCCACCCCGAGGCCTTCAGGGCGGATTGCATGCTGAACCAGTTGTTGTCTCCGTCGGTGCCCAATGGCTGCTCTTGCCGCAGCTCGTACCTGGACGCCATGGCCAGATTGCAGCAGCACATCAGCCGCCAACAACTGCAAAGAAGTCATCACTCCAACCCGCCAACCATCCAAGCATCCAACCATCCAAGCATCCAAGCATCCAAGCAATCCAAGCAACGAAAAATGACTCATGTTGGTAGCACATTTTCTGGATGCCTTGAATTGGCAGAGGAAGTCGTTGAAAAACAAGCGAAAAGTCATGGGATGGTCGGTCCTATGGTCAGGAGATGGACCTCCATGAGCATGCAGCATATACGTCTATGTTTCACTGGTGGAAAGAAAGGAGACCATGATGCTGGTTAGTCTATCAGCATAATACATTGTTGGTTGTATACTCCATTGCCAACGTATATCAACCACCATTGTCTGGTACTAACATGTACTAGCCACAAATACTTTGCTACCCGTGCGGAGGTCACAACTCTGGAAGGATCTGCGAGGACAACAAGTCGCGAATCCTCACGCGTCCCGTGCGCTTGGGGTCCTGCGGCGTTTTTCGATCAGTCACCAAGGGGGAGATCGGCGAACGAACCATAGCGTGTAACAAGAGACACCCCAGAACCAGTTGGAGTGAGCGAGAGTGAGCGTTGAATGGGTAGCAACCATGGTAGGACAGTAGTGGTAGGTCCATGATTGCCAAGTCACCAAGAGGTCGTTGTGAAGATTTCAGATACCATAGCCATACAACCATCACGATTCCTTGTGGCTGATCTTGCTGATCAGCTGCTTCTGCAAGTGCGCAAGTAAGGGGTGAAATGACCAGTGACAAGGGGCTACAAGTGGGCCAAATGGGCCAAGGTGGCTACAAGCGGTGGCAACCACTCGCATTCAGCATCAACCGCTGATCAATGATTGGTGCGCTGAGATAGCATGAGATTGTTGGCTCCCATGCCATGGGAATCTATATATCCTTGGTGATCGATGATTGCTCGCTATTACAGTATTGCCTATGATTCCAAAATATGTACTGTCATTCACCATCATGATTCAATATTCTAGCCATGCCAGTCCTCCTCCTCCTCCTCCTCTTCCTCCTCGATGATCATCATCATCATCATCATCATCATCATCATCATCATCATCATCATCATCACCATCATCACCATCACCATCACCATCACCTTCATCATCATCACCATCACCATCATCATCATCATCATCATCATCATCATCATCGTCGTCATCATCATGTTCACTCGTCAGAACTCACAACCACCTCTATTTTCATCGATGCTGGTAGTGATTAGTTTTGCTGCTTTTAGTGATGCTTAGTAGTGATGAATCATCGCTAATGATGGCCGATCGTAGTTCACTGCAGTTGTCATAAGGCTGACCGAGGGTTGATCATGGCTGATGGTAGTTCACAGTGATCAATGGCAATGCAGCATAGTCGCATGATGTGGCTCTGGGTCAAAACCCTTAGTCCCCCTGGTTCCCCTATCATTAACCAGGCTGTTTTCCCCATTATTGTTGCTTAATATTGATGGTTAACTGCTTGACCCATAGCCATGTGTGACCATAAGGCGTTCTGACGGTTGCCTGATGACGGGTGCCATACGGTGTTGTCCATGATGCTCGTAAGGGATGGTCTATGGCCAGTTATGATCAGTTCGCAGCTCAACGTTGCTGGCCTTTCCGGTGTTTCAAAACACGATTTGTAACCTTAGTAGTGAACCTTAGCTTTATGGTTTTGTAGTGAAAATACCCCTCAAATTTCACCTTAGCGCCTTGGAACCGAACAAAAATCTGATAATTATGCTTTGATCATGGTACATCTGCCAGAACCGAATTCCCATCTTGTCTCTGGACCGTTGGTGAAATCCACGCCAACCGTTTCACCGCTCCATTTCAGAGTGGGATTTTGAGATGAGAATTCCTGGCACCGGGCGCCCCCGAACATTGCAGCTTTGCAGTCCAAGAAGAAGAAAAACTTCCGCACTGCCGTGAAGACGTAGAAGGGGTAGAACCTGAAAAGGGGAACCAATGGTGCATCAATTCGAAGCATAAGCCGAAACTAGAAAGGGGCCTTGTCAATTTTTTGAGATCCAAGTTTCTAATATGAAGAGATTCAAAACCTCTGACAATTTAAGTATTTCAGGATTACCCCTGGTAAACTAACCTGGCAATAGAAAATCCACAATTTGTTTTTGGTTTCCCAAGGTTTCACTCCAAAATATGATGAAAATCCATAATGTGACAATTTCCCAAGGGTAGAAATGGGTATAAAGATAGATTCAGATGGCTGTTGGTCAAAACCCCGTACCCCTGGTTCCCCTATCATCAACCATTGTTTCCCTTGTTATGGTTGGTCATTATCCCCCATTATTGGTTGGTTAATATTGACCCATAGCCAAATAGGTATTCCTTGGATTTCCTTGATCTACATCGCTCTAAGGCTCCGTGCTCCTCCTGGAGCGAGTTCAACTGCGGCCTCGGAGTTGTCGCGCTTGCTGTTAGCAACCATGGCGATGCTCCCATGATAACAAGGGTAGTAGCACTGGTTACTCCAAGGCACCAAAATTGCCACCACAGTAAACAAGAACGTTAGGTATGGGCCGTTTCTTTCGGCCATCAGTACCTGGGCTTGTCTTCTGACCCAAATCTGGAGTTTAGAACTTCCAAGGACAAGGACAAAATGTTCAAAACCAGTGTATACAAAATAGTTTATATAGGTTTCCCAGAAGACAAGTGCCACTTCTGAAGACTTGTTGGGTTGCAGTTTGGGTCCCCCGTTCCACGTCAAATAGATGCCAAAGATGGATATATAGATCAGGGCACCCCTAAGCTACCTTAAAGATTGTTACTTTGTGCAGAAAAGACCAAGCATTTGGGCGACATGTTTTCATCCATGTTTAGAAATGATTCCTTCCAGAGAGTACGACCCCAATCAAATGATGGACAACCTCAGGCGGGCACAGAGTAGGAATCATTTCAAAGATGAAATTCTCCATGTCCTGCACCGTGCATCGATTCGATGGCAAAGCAGTCCCTGAAGCTTCTCAACGGGGGTCGTCAACTGAGGAGACTTGTGGGTTGTCACAGGCGATTGAAAGTAACATTGTAAAGATATGATTATACATGTACATATATATATATATATATATATATATATATATGCTACCCCCCCCCCCATATATGTATATGGTCCACCCCCTTACTTCAGTAATCATTCCCAAATCTATTCATCAATCAATGAAAAAAGGTAGACTTTTGGGGGGGGTGGTACCATATATATGTATGAAACAGTGCTGGAAACCAACCAAATTGGCCGATGTCTTGGAAATGCACACCAGTATAACTGTACGGTTATTTCCTTGCATATGTCAGTACATCTTGTCGCAAATATACAAGTGTGTTGAGGAAATGCAAAACATATACATCTATATCCTATGTAATATACATATAAACACTACTTTAACATACCTATATACATATAAACCTTTCTACAAATAAATCTATGCGCTAGTTAATGATACACTCATATACACACATATGTGACATCATATGTGTTCTTAAATATCTGTATGTAGTGTACTTAATAAAACATCTTTCAGATACATATGCGATGTCACAGTTTAGATCTCGTCAGTGCCCCCAGCTCCTTCTCGCGGAGATATCCGCAGCCCAAAGCGTCGTAGTAGCTCAGCTGCACGCGTGTCTGACGCAGATTCACCTGGGGAGCCCAGCCATGAGAGCAATAATAAAAACAACAACAACAACAACAACAACAACAACAACAACAACAACAACAACAACAACATCGTGCATCCACTGGTCAAAGCATCCCGTCCCCATAACCATAAACTGATCCCGGTCCTCCCTCAAACGTCACGATTCCCTACAAAATCAGGGGCTCAGGGGAGGTTATTGTCAGGGGATGCCCCCGCCCCCCGCAGCGGTGCGAAAGGCAATGGCCTTGCGCACCACGAAGGTAAAGAAAGGAACGATGGCAATGCAGCCATTGGGATCCCGTGGGAACTTCAAAAAACTCCTGGGCGCCAGCTCGCGAGCAATCAAGCGCGTTGATTGGGAACACATGGAACCAACAGAAGTACAGGCAACAAGGCATGAAGGTTGAACCGTGTGAAACCCATTGATTTCAACAATCCTGAGCTGATTGCTCATGAGTCTGATGATCTTTCAATGCCTGGGCTACATCAAGATTTGTAGCCGCACCCAGCTTCTGTGCAAATGCAAGAATACTCAGGGCCTCCAGGAATGCAAAGTACTATGAACTTTTGTCAACTACAAATCTTTCGCTCCGAGATATCACATGTGCGTGGCTGGCATCACCTCCCAAGCATTCGGCCACCTTGATCTGCCCGACCCAAAAATCATGGCCCTCCATGGAGGGCACGAAGTACTGCTTGAAGCGCTCACCGCGGTTCAAGAGCTCCTAGGCAAGGCCGCCGTCGCCCCGAAGCTGCCGGTGGTTTCACTGTGGCCATGACCTCACGGTTGGGGGGTAGGGTTGGGGGTAGCCCCATGGGATGTGCTTCCACTGCTCATGTGTTTCTGAGGGTCTGCAAATGATGGTGCTCCGCCAAAGCTGATGGTAGCCTATGTCCAAGCAGCATAGCTTTGCTTGTGATTCCGAAGTCTGGAATCGATCCATTTTGGTACGGCTTTACTTTAAATACATCAGAGTCCGAGCAGGTTCTGAATGGATGACTTCAAGACTCCTCAAATTCTCAAAGGCCCGTGCCCAATGAGTGACGGGACATGCAGAAAATTCAGGGGCATCTTACATCCTTGGCTCACGAATACATGGTTTCAGGTACCTTGTACCCCTGGTGAGCATCCCTTAATCAATGTACCCCTGGGTACTTCATCTCGTAGAATTGAGTTTTGCTTGCCCAAATCTCTCGCACCAGTTCCGGGACCTTGCGAATTTCGCAGAACGCCTGGTAGTCGATGACCTGTGCAAGTAGATCAAGGGACCCACGTCCGAAACTGGCAACCACCCAGCATAACTCCTCTGGGGCGAAGAAGCATCTATAACTGTGCATGTGCCTGTCGACACAGACAACCTTGATATGCATCTACAGATATAGATCTATACATGTAAATATTAGATCATATTAGAATCATATTCAACGTGAGTCTCTGAATCTACATTGGCGCATCATGGATGGAGGTTTATATCCTTCTTTACCATGTTGGTAACCATTACTTGCATGTGCAGCAAGTCAACTATTACTTGCATGCGCAGTAAGTATATGTCAATTATATCCTGTTCTCAGGTCTCAGCCAGTGTGAAATCATCACTGTTTGTGGTTGTCATGCCCATGGAGCATGATGAGACATAATTCAACATCCTTGACCCTTTCAAGCAGCACTCACTGCAAGCAACCCATATCCACAATTTACCACTTTCATCTATGATTGAACATTATCATACAATCGAACCAACATATCAAACCATTCCAAATCAACATGGACATTCGAAATCAACCTGATCAAGCACATGAAATACAACATGACTAACTACTGACAGTCACTGACCATGCTCAAACCATGGTTTTACCACGCCTCCACTTCGGATTGGTCCCTGTCCGTCGATCTCCGGGCGTGCTCCTGGCAAGGAAACTTCCTGCATTTTTGTTGGAGCTCAACCAGGTCCCACAAATTCCCGGAAAACTACAGCGATTGCAGCAATAGCCAGCAGTTTAGCTTGAACCCGAACCCAAGATTGCCAATGGATATGTCAAAGCACAGTGTTTGATGTTTTGATAAAACGGTGATGTGTGGTTTCTCAGGTGTAGCGGCAATGGGAAATCATTCCATTTGTACCTTCAGAATCTTGGATCATTCCATTCTGCACCAACCAGAGACATCTTTGTCAAAAGCAAATTATGATCTCGCCAAGCGAAGATGTGACATCCACTGCATGGTTTCTTAGACGCCCTGGTGCTTGGAGGACCATCGGGCTCGCTTAGATCATCTAATACTACACCCACGTTCAGGCCGTCCGTCATCAACCAGCCCAACTGATTGGTAAAAACTATTCCGTGTCCGTTCATGCAGCTATTCTACACACATTAGAATGCTTATACTGCTACATTTGTACTGCCTACAAGGCAGTACATCACAGCGTTTCTCAACATGTTCCACCATGCTCAAGGTACAATAAATTTGATTCCTAACGTTATACTAACGTATCCCACGCCAAAGCATCATCTCCACAACAACTGCTCAGCCACAAGGTCCCTTGTTCGTTCACACTGGAGGGCAATTTCCAAAGTACAAATTGCGCCAATGGCTAGCGAAAAAGGACTCATCATTGATGATAGAAGTGATGATTCTTAATATGCATGGTTCATCATGCCGAATCATTGCAAATGATTTATGGTATGACCTGGTATGGTGAAACATCAGAAATACTGTTGTTGGTTCTTTGTGCATGGTTGGTGGATGCTTGGTCCACGCTTGGGCTCATGACCAACTTGCAATGACGAAGGCTTCAGCCGCCATCAACTCGCTGATGGCTTTGAGGTCTGCCCCGATATTCAGAACCGTACAGGATGACCAGTAGGTCACAGGAACGTCAAATCACAGTCAGGAACGTATACATCTACAGGTACACACATGGCGTTTGCATTCTTGTATGTATATTTTTATGTATATATATATATTAATATAAAAATAGTATATACAGAGATACATATACGCAGATATGTCGATATAGGTATTATATATGTGTATATACATGAAGTTACCTCCACTTATCTTTCCTATGGTGCTTCAATCCTTCAAGATTCACAAGAGAAATCGCACACCTCACCGTTCCGTTGCTGAGCCCCACCTTCAAGAGCGCCAGGATGGCATGCAAATCCTGATGGCGGCTGGGAAGCTGGCAACATTGGAGCATTGTTGGGAAGCTGGTAATTTTTATGGGAAACCTAGGGCAAACCACGGGTCATGTGTTTATTCCCTAGGGCAAAATCCCCCTGTGGCACTTTATTGGAAACCACTTGGACCACGCGCGGCTCAGCTGTTGAGCTGAAAAAATGATCGGTGAGCTGAGGGGGTGGTGAGTGAACATCAACACATGTAGTGGTAGTGCTGCAAGCAACGACAATGAAGGTCTGGGGCTCTTGGGTCTTTTCAATGCATGACAGGGAAAAGACAGAGAATAATTCTACGCCATCTGTAAAGGTTGATAGCCAGTCAGTGATGGAATATCCGGCATATGCAAGCAACAACAACCAACACATGTTCGGGATAGAGCAATAAGCAACTATAGCCAACTGTGAAGAATGACCCTTATCAATCCTTATCACTTGTTTGTTCCAGACTGACAAGCTAGTTGTTCTTTCAATATCAGTCAGCATGTATGCATATATGTGAGTGTTTCTTAAAATAGGGGACCCCCAAAATAATCCATTAATAGACATGTGTAGAAATAAACCAACATTTTTCGGGTTCCCTATTTTAAGAAACCCCCATGTATGTATATGCATGTTGGATTGGAGACACACCAAAACAAAAGAAAGCCGAACAGTTGAAGCTGGGCAATGAGAATTGTCCATAGCTATGCCAAAACATAAGAGACGCCCAGCTGTCCCTCTGGGAGAGTTAAAAATGGTGATTTTGTATGGGATACCTGCGAAAACCAACTGTAGATGGCTGATTCTCGTGTTATTAAACGCCATTGATGTTGATCATTAAGCCTCATTCGGTATTAACCATCATGAATCAGCCATGGTAATCGACCAATTGCTGACATCCAATCATGGCCATAGATAATGTCAATAGGCAATAAGTGACATCGTCAGGATGGAAATGATTGATCATTAATGGCGAGCATTGATGGCATTCAGTTATAATAATTGTTGATTGACGGGAATTGCCAACAGCAGCCAACGGTAGTAAGTAACACTTACTACTGACTAGTCATTAATGTTGGATGATTCCTACTGATTAGTCATTAATATTGGATGCAATGATTTGGATGATTTCCCACCCCATCACCACATTCTCATGGCATTTGAAGCCAGCCCCACGCCAGTCGTGCTGCCGCACCTCCTCGTCCAGCAACTCCTTGGAACTCTTCCGCTGCAGCAGCCGAGAACCTCAACGGCCGAGCAAGCGCTCGGGTCCTCCCAGGGAGATCCTCCAGGATGCGTCATGGGTCGTGATTCATCATGTACCGCTGGTTAACCATCACGAAGCGCTGGTTACAACCATCAGAAACTATTGGCGAACTATTTGTTACATTGTGTTGACCATTTGTTTCTATGGTTCCAACCATGGGTTGTTTGAGGATTGGCTATAAACAACGTGTTCGGTTGAATCTGCCCCAGAGAATCAGTTGGACTTATCCACCAGCTGATTCGTCCAAGCTGACAGCATGGGAGTTCGCTTTTTTGGGATTCGCAAAATGCCACAAAAACGATGATCAGCTCAGACGTATCACATGAATCAGACAAAACAAGTTGCAAAATGACGACATAATTACAGGTGATCACATTCAAAAACAAAAACATCTCTGCACCAATGACAATTCGCTACACGCACTGAAAATCATCGCATCGTCCCACGACAGCCAAAGCAGCCAGTCGATCCACCGGCTGGTCGACTGGATGGCCGTTCAGCACCAGCGACATTTGCATCAACCAGTATCCATCATCAGGGCAGTTGAATCATACTAGGCACCAAGATGCATCAACCATCTGTCTGGAGTATTGCTCGCCACCACCCATCAACTAGCCATCCCAACATGGCTAACCATCAACCAGCGACCATGAGCTGCAGCTCCATCCACCATCAGTCACCAGGTCACCATGCCATGGCTCTCAGCCTGGCCATGGCCCGCCTAGGCTTCCCCACGAGCTTCCCGCAGCACGCGCGGACGCAAGGAGGTCGATTCGTCCAAGGGAGCGGCCTGTCCAAAGGACGCCCAGGGGGAAGGGAGGGGATGACGTGGGGATGGGTCTGGTAAGGGTTGATGAGTTGATGACCAGATAGTGAAGAATGAAGTGATGACCAGATAAAGGTTGAAATTTCATGAACCTTGAAGTGAAGGATGCTTCAGAATGGCTGAGAAGGGTTCGTCGGTAGGGTTCAGTCTACCAGGTATACCCTATAAATCTGATGAACGCGTCACAGGTATTGTCACAAAACCTTCTCACGAAACCTTCGCTATGCCATGCCGCCCCTTTCCGCCATCTGCAGTGATGCCTTCCGCTCGTAGAACCGTGGGATGGACTTCAGCGATGGACAGCGGCGCTCCTCCTTCTCTCGCTCTGCATCTTGCAGTTCGCGAAATGCCAAGTCCTCAACCGTTGCAGCGCCCCGGTTCAACAGTGGTGCCATGTTCAATCCAGAAATTGAACATGAAAAATGAGGGTACCATACTACGGTCTTAGAGAAGGATAGTCAACAACCACAGGAAGGTGTACGGATGAAAGAAAACGACCGGAGTCAGATATGTCATGATTGTTTGTTCAGGGTGGTTGTTGGTTGATCTCGGGATGCAATCAACAATCAGCAACATCAATATGTGAATCCACAACCGAGAACTGACAACAAGGAATGTCGGCTGAATGCATTGGGATACCTGCCAGCCAGGTGAATGATGCCATTGATGATCAGCCACATGAGAAAGGAAGTTGTCCGTCACTCCCTGGTTTCATGGCTGGTGTATTCTGGATGTTCCATCACTGTCAACTTGAAAAGGTAGCCATCATCATTGAAAAAAATAAAATTGTCAGCGCCACTGATTTGGAGCCAACCCTGCTCGACTCACCACCCGCAGAAAGGGGAGAAAACATATAGATGATATCGCATACTTAGATAATGCGTATATGATGTAAATATATCTATATATATATATATACAGGATGCAATAAACATATGTAAAAGCCAAAGCAAAAAATGACGGTCAGCAAAACGACCAAACAACCAACCTATCTGCAAACGAACAAGCAAACAAATAATGAAGATCGAAAAGAAAAAAATGTGTTGTAAAAAATGGGAAAACAAGGTTGTAGCTCCTCGGCAAGTTCCATCTCACTCTCGCTGGGCATGTCGCAGTGCTTGGTGTAACCTGTCGCCAGCCATCAGGGTGCCATGAAGCTAGGCACTGTGAATGCTGTTAACCCAAAAATTGAGATTCACGCTCAAAAACCATCTGGGGGTATCTCAAGACATAGGGGACCCCAAAGTTACGCTTGGTTTCTTACTATAAATGGATAATAAACTGGATGATTTAGGGGTACCCCTATTTTGAGAAACCACCATCTGGCATTCACCAAGCTCACCAAGGACCATCAGGACAATGAGAGATCCATTCGAGCGCCGAATTCCAAACGAGAAATCGAAAAACAAAACCTGAAACCTCAACTCGTGTCCTGTGACATGAAACTCGAACCCTGAAGGTGAGCAAAAACCAAAACAAAACTTTCCATCCACAACCAAAAAGGTCATACCAACAGTTTGATGCTGATTGGAACCCCGGTCGCGTTTCAACTTGTCAGTTTCTTTACTTAGCCGGTTCTCTTTGCAGCAAATCATGAAATCATTCCATCTGGCATGTAATTACTCTGGTTACTTTAAGAATCTGTTGCATGAACCCTCAGTGCATGAAACAGTACTGGTGGCTGAAGGTCGGCCAATCATCAACATACTCATGGGGGGCAGCGGAATCTCTCCATTCTTTCATTGTGGTTGTATCAGTGCAAATGCTACCCTGTGTTGGTTGGCTCTCCCAGCCACTACGTATTGTTTGTACAACTCCTGAAGCTAGATGGTCGAAGGAAAGAAAGCACCTCAAACAACAACTAAATTGTGCTGTTTGGTGACAGCCGCAAAGGAATCCGACATCGACTGAGTGTAATCAATAGTTGTGTGATAGGTTTGATCAATATAGTGGCACAATATCCATACACATTGCACAAACAGCATCACCCCACAAAAAAATCCAAAATTGGCAAACCACAAGACCAGGACACCTGGCTGGATATACCCTCTGGACCTAACTGTGGTCTCTTAACAATTTATGCCTCAGATCGCTCTTTTCTGATGCACGCTTGATGAACAACCAAAGGCTGGATCTTACTGCATGACTCCACTCTCAATCTCATGCCTTGCAAACGTCTTATTTTGGCTACGCTGATAGTCCCAGAATATGGGTTTTTTGCATAAATGGTACCCACTAACCATCCAATAATAGCCACTATTAATAGGGAAACCACCACCACACGGTTTCACAACAAGACGCGTTGCTTGCCCGGGGAAAGCACCAGTGACTTGGGGGTACACCATGGCGAACTGGGCACGGCCATATGGACCGCAGCTTGCCACCGCCACCAACTTCTCAACGCAAACAGCTTCCGCCTCTGAGACGACTCAAGGCATTGGACAGCGTCATGATGGCGCCATCTCCACGAGATCGTGTTCGTCCCCTAGGCGCCGTGGTGGCCATCAGGATGTCGACCAAAACATGCTAAAGATATGAGATATGGGCATTAATGGGTTCACTAGTGATACAAACCATTGACATAATATCCCACTATCTCCCAACACTATCATGAATCTCACAACGACTACATGAGGGTCATGTCGCTGGTGGGAGTTGTGTGCCGGTATCAACAAGCAGTTGGGTTGACTACAACTCACCAATAAGAACTGGCCACTTGCAAGCACTCAACAAGAGAACAGAACAACGACAACAACAACGACAACGACAACATGAAAATGTAACCGGCGAAGTCCCAACAAAAAAATGTAGAGAAGAGAGTAAACGCATTGGTAAGGGGCTGCTCTCAGCTTTATGGGATGAACTATGGTTGAAAGAGAATGCATATATATATATACATACAATGGTGGGTCACATTCCCATTTCTGTTGCCTCCATCCTTTGTTTGGATCCTCAAGGCTGCGCAACACTCTTGAAGAATCCAGCAAGTGCTGCTCTGGTTATTGATCAAAATGGCCAATCATTTCTCAGCATCTACACCACAGGTCCAGCCATCCGAGCACCGTCGGTCATGTTCGTTGATGGCTGAGGCTATGAGGCAGCTAAGGCTTGGTCTAAGCAAGATATGAGTGAACAGCTGGTTCAAAATGGCTAACAACTGTTGATAAATGAACCATGCTTGTTGATAGATGGTTCAAGATATGAGTTGATAGATGAATGATATCTCAATAGTTGGCAAATGATAATGAAAGAACTTGAAATGTACTGGAAATTGTTAACAGCTGTTAGTAATGATTCATGGCATCCTGCAATGATTCACAACCACTGTAAATAGTTGATAAGAATACAAAACTGCTGTAATTGATCCAAAATCATAGCGGTTACAAGTAGTAGTATTTGCTGCAGATACTAAGTCTCCTTGAAGAAGTTCAGGCCATATTTGATAATCATATTAAGCAACCACTCATCTTCGATTGTTTCCAATGCAGCAAAATCCGATGGATCAATATGGATTGTAGCAATTCCTATGAACCAGGCAGCTGAACACAAACTCTACGCACATCAACCAGGAACTGTGGCAGTCTTCCTCTATCCACCATGTCTTGTGAATGCATACCCAAGCATTTTTTGGTTATACCTCGGCCACTTCCTTGTTGCGACCACCGCCCAGCGCAGTCGTTAGCAGTTAAAAACATCATGAGATGCCGAGCAGCATTGCCACTTCTCAGGAACAGGCAGCTAATCTAGGACTAAAGAAGGGTCATGGGACCCATTTGCATGCCGCAGCTGCTTCCTGTGTTCGAAAGCAACTGGGCAACTAGAAGCTAGAAATAGATTTATCATCGCTTTACGAACATCACTAGAACAAGTTGGACTGAATGCAATTGTCATGTTGCCATTCATCTGCTATGTTGTTGGAGTCACATCTCTGCACTAGCAGAAAGCCTAAAGTCACAGCTGCTTGCTACTCGAATCAGAAGAATGATACGTCACCCAAAAAGAATGGATTGAGCCACATAGAGGTGTCATTTTCCACTCGTTGAGACAACTGGCCACATGAATTCCTGTTTTGAGCCACTCTTGTGACCCTGTGGGCAGGACTGAGCGAGCATGAGAACGAAAACCCCGAGCCAGATCCATGTCAACAAATTCCGATTGGCTACTATCATTGGTTGCTGGAGCAGAGACCAGTATTGAATAATACTGCGATCCTAAAAAGACGGCTGCATGATAGTCTCCATAGGATTCGAATCGGGCAATATGGTCGTTGCAACGATGTTGTTGACTCCCTTTCCAACAGGCAAATTAGAAACCTGACAAAGGATGACAAAGGTCTAATCTAGTGGTTAATGCCAGAAAAATTGACACGCCCGTTTTCCTTAGGAAGCCTACCCCTGGTCAACATCCTCCAAATGACCAAACTAGTGTTTGTTGGGATGTTCATCATTTTGGGATGGTGGATTATGACCCATGCCCATACCAATATTGATCTATCCCACCCTGAATGACAGTTTTGCCAGCATCCAGTGAGCAATATCGACCGATGCCATAGAGACAATGAATCATCTAAAAATCAGATTCAACAACAATAGTTATTGTCACCGCACAAAGGGAGTGATCCGACAGAACCCACAACGGGAAACCGGCATGGGGTACTTTCAAACAATCCGATCTTCGTGGATGCAAAGCGTAACCCCGATAGCCGTCGATGCCACCGACGCCACCTTCGCTCTTGCGACGCCCAGTCGACCATCTTTTCCTGGCAAAAGCATGTGCAGCATCCAATTTGGATCCAACGTGTCATCCTGTACGATGGAACCTCTAAGTGGATACGATGGCAACTTCCAGATCGCCAAAGATGTTGGCTTCAGGAAAATGCTTTCAGAAATGCTTTCAGCTTGGTTTCCAACCTTTCACTCCCCAAACATGGTGAGCGAGATACCTGTTTCAATGCTGTTCAGCTTCAGCATCAAAATTTCGGCTGGGGTACATGATGACATGTCTTTCTTCTCACCATTTCAGCTTTCAAAAAGCCAAGGTTGGTGCTGTTAGGATCATGATCAGAGCACTAAAAATGACCAACAAGAGCGCACTGTGGAGATGTGGTCCGCAACACCAGTGATTTTATAAGAACTACAGGCTAGTGCATATCTATCTTGGCTTTTCGTTCTTAAACCTTGGATGATTCTCAAAGATGTTCAGAGAGCCACCAAGAAACAACTGCAACTGAGAACCTTTGCATCCCCTTCCGGAGCTCAAATCTCGGGAGCTGAGCACCCGAACCAGGTTTGGAATCTGACTGGCGGGCCCCTTTGCTGGCCATCACCGGTTGGATTTGTTTGGAGCCGCCCCCTTTGGGGGAGCTTGGTGCTGAGCCGAGATCATGATCGGACGTCATTTGACCCCAGAATATCTCAGCTTTTGCAAAAGAAATGAGCAACTGAAGGTACTTTTCGAGTTAGCTCTGCGCTTTCTACCTGATCAGACTCCGTCACAGTAGACAGCCCAGACTGAATCCAAGTATTTCTGTCAGTCCCCCGCAAGCACGATGTAATCCTAGGAGCAATCAAGTTCCCTGCACAAAATGCGGGTGCCCCAGAATAATAGGCTTCCCTAAAGCACACAAGCTGATCAAATCTGTAGTAGGGAAACCATGAACCTTGAAGATGCGCAGCTGTGCATATACTATGTATCATATCCCTGTACATGTGTAGATTTATGACCACGAATCATCAAGAGCCCCAACCTTTTTAGCCGCAAACTCGTCCCCTGGTTGGGGCTGTCCTCGAGCCCATTGTTGGAGTTCCATTGTGCCTTGGGATTCCCAGCCCCTGCCGCGGTCTTTTTTTGGAGGCCAAGTCTTGTGGCATCCAGGTGCTGTGGACAACCAGTGGCCCCTAGTGACCTCTGCACTGAGGGTGGCCATCACATTCGGCAGACGAGGGACAAGCAGCGGCCAAATTGTGTCAAGTGGAAAAGGTGGCTTGCTGCAGGAAGTAAGCACAAAACATGCTGGCAGAACTCATTAAGCGTGTGCGCGTGTGTGCAAATAGTAAAGACATACTATGGCGTACACCCTTTACCCAAAAAATAGTACGAAATCAGAAATTCATAGTTCAGCACTGAAACGACAAAGGCGCTTGAGCGTAAAAATCAATTGTGTAAATTGTGTACAATTTAGATCGAGAAACACACAGAAGAAACAAAACATAACAACAAAATAGGATGGATTCCAGACTGGCGGGTTCTGAAACCATTTCTGAAGCAATTGATTGGTCTCACTCAATTTAGTCTCTTTTCAGACTTGAAATTACAGCAGGATCATCAAGCGCAAGCTGGTGCTCCCAGTTGGGGCACAAACCTCACCCTTTCCTAACGAAGTCATGACAGATTACATGCCGCCATTCTTTGGCCTCTCACATAACTCTTGCTTGGAGCCATCCGGCAGACCGAAGCATGTTCCATACGATGATCCAAAAAGTCTGGCAACTTGATGTGTTCACAAGAACCCTCACAGGCGGTGTCAGCAAATTTGACCAAATGGGATCCTGCAATCTGGGCACCAAGGAATAGATGGCAAGACCTTCCAAATCTTGTGGTTCTAAATCCTCCCTCTTCTATTGTTGCATCAATGAGAACATTTCCATGCCATGCTCTCCACTGCTTGGCATTTCCAGTTGAGGCCACCAATCAACCAGCGGGTGCCAAACTAGCTCAACCTGAGGTGCAAACAGCTCATCTTACCATCGGCATAACAGCAACAAGGCTAGTCTGAGGAGTGTCAGAGGTGGCAACATCAGGGCAGAAAAATGGAAGCATGAATTAAAACAATGTAGAGACCATAGGTTTCCGATGAATTCTGTAGAAACCAATTGTTTTTCTCAAAAATGCAAGCAGAAAAATATTTCCGTACCAGTGAAGTGACAGCAACTGCCTAAGCACCGGTGGCTCCAGAGCACATTAACGGTCGAATTTCCTCAGCTTCACTGCCCAGCTGCGCAGTTGCCGCAGCTTGTGAATGGTGGAACCATCAACAAAAAGCACAGTTAGATCAAATGAATCTATAAAACCGAACTTATGTGTAGAATATTATGAATATGCTTTCATTAAGAAATACGAATATTCAAACTGAATCTTATGAAACACGGTAGATCTCCACACTTTCTTGGGGAGAAACTAAAGATATCATGCTGCTCCCACTCACAGCTCAGCAGTCACGGGCTCAGAGCGATTGCCGCCGAAACCGAAACTAGAGACGATCATGCCTCAGCCAAGAGTCAGACCCTTCGGGACACAGTAGAACTTGTGCTGTGATGCTATTCCATTCATGAACCACATGACATGCCGAGCTTCGTTTCAGGCAGTCGGGCTTGAGGTTGGAGGGCTTTGGGTTGAATGTTTTGCGTTTATGGTGCAGGGTTTATTGTACATGATTGTTTCGCATAAATGTAGATCTGTAGGTATATGTTAGATATGTACATATATATTATATAAATAATATAAATACCTACATACGTATGAAGAAAATTGAAGAAATGTATAAGTAAATGGTCCATGCGGAAGCCTTTGCTTTGGAGCCAGTGAAATAGCCATATCTTGGGATGGAAAGCATGTCGATAGAAGGCGACACAAGCATCCAAATATTTGGATGGATTATGGGCACAATGGTGGAAGACCTGGGTGTCCCTTCAAATCCAAAGATCTTCCCATTAGTTGTCTGGATTTCAGAGGTTCAACGAGATTGTTGGCTTGTACATTTGCCAGGGTCCATTGCTTAAACGAATCATCTGCTTAGTGGATTTAGGAATCCCTCGTTCATGACATAGTATATGTTTCAATTGAGTTTAGGTTTGTGACAGTACTCTTCTCCTGAGAATGCACGATTCGTGAAAGCGAACTGGGACCAAAAGAAAGTTGCATCCAGTGAAGTGAAAGCTTCCAAAATCCAACTTGGAAACAGAGTGTAGAACCTTGTGTCATCCTGAAAAATCAAGAGCAAACCCTCCAAGTCCAAACCGCAGGTTTGGAACCAATACTGGCAGCCAGATTGGGACCCTGCTGATTTCCGACAGATGACAATCCGATTTTGCTGGTGATGAAGACAAAACGTGAGGCCCCTGTTGCGCAGTCACACCACAGGCATTCGATGGTGTGCAAATGTCTACGGGTATATGATAGATTGCATGCTCCTACTCACGTACATTTATGCTTATATACACATGTTTACATGTTGCAACATGTTTTGAAGTCCAATACTCCAAGCAAACATCGTACGTGTAACATAGCATGTGCAGCAGACGGCTTCAAATATAACCACTGGCCCTGGAGAAATCGGACCCCCCGGATCCACAACCAGGTGACCAAAGGCTTGCCCGAAAGCTGTTTGCCTCGGCGCGATAGCGGAAAGTGCTCAGGCTCGACTCACTCGGAGGAAACATCTTCCAATGATACAAATACCCAATATGTGTAGTATGTGACTGTATAGAAATAGAATGTATATATCGATCTTTAATCTTCTATATTCTGCTTTCAGGCAATATGAAAATATACTTGTAGAACTAATAGAAGTACCGATGCTTGACTGCGCCTTGACCTGACATCACTCGACAAAAACAAATAGTCTTTGGGTCGATGTTCATAGCTGGAGAAGAAGGGCTGCGTCTTTAGTTCTGGGAAAGATCTGCTCGACATGTCAGAGTTGGTTCATAATGATCTTCATATCTTTGATTTGCGCTATCTCTGTATATGCCCAATATATTGCGGCTCGTGCTTCCCTTCCAATCTCACCACGGATTGTTCATGGTTAGATCCTGTAAAACCAATGAATTGGCACAGTCAGGATCATCATCCGTCGTCCTAGGACCACCACCCGCCACCCACTACCACAGCAACTTGACTGCGGCTGTGGTTGGCCAGTCACCAATCCGCAAAACAATTGTTGCCCCTAACTGAAGAGCTTGACTGGTACTCTAAACATCAAAAATATGCCGGTCAAATCGGCGTCCCAGTTCAGCTTGAGACAATTTCCTATGCCATCTCCTCCCCCAGCTCCTGACACAGAAACCAGTCATGCCATGATGCCCTGCACAGAAACGGACCCCCCTGGGGCGCTCCGACTCAGCCGAGCGATACCAGGTCAAACCAAAGCCCAAAGGCACCGCCAGGGTCAACGCCCAGATGCCCATGCGCATGTTCTCAGCATCGCATCCGTGGGAAGTCATGGGCGTTTATCATGGTGAATTTGAAGGCTCAATAAGGGCGTATAAGGATTTGTAAGGATTGATAAGGGTTGATAATAATGGTTGATGCGGTTGATAGTGATTAATCAGGGTTCATAATGGTTCATAATTATGTTTTAATCATGATTTATTATGGTTGTTACAGGCGAATAATCATTTTTTGAGTTTGTCCACAAATGGTGGTACTCCCAACTAGCCATGGTCATTGCAGTCAGGAAACCAACCAGGTATCGAGGTACATAATTTATAGACAACCCGGTCTTGAAAATCACAATCTATGGGCTCTGCAGTACCATGCTGGAAATTCATGATTGTCTTTACATTTTTCCTTAACATATCCATTAATACCAACAAAACGTATGCCTAATTGCGTCAATGCCTGCTACCGTTGGTCTTTTGAAGATCTCAAATCTCAAAAAAAGGTATGGCTTTGTGTCGCTCAAATTCTGGCAGGATTAGCTAGAATTCTCTATCACTTTCAGACAGTCACTAACAGTTTTCTCATCCAACCTGCATACAAAGAGAAAGCACGTAGAAAAATTCACCTAAATGGCTCCAAAGGATCCTCGGATCCAAAGTTAACGTGCTCGTCTTCCAAAATCTATCACTCTCAGATGGGAGCAAACCAAACGGGGTCAGCCTTTCTAAACACGTGGCCCTAATTCCGTCAAATCGGAAGCAGGTCTTGGCTCATCACTAGCCATCAAGCTATGGCAATCTGGTGGACTAGGCTTGACAATCCGATCTCAACCATCATAACCATCTACCATTCTGATGGCAATCTCAAAATGATATCCCACAGGACTCACATCCACTGACCTCCAGCTGCCCAGTGGGATCAGTGCCGTGGTTGCCCATCTGAGTCAACCCCACTCGCTGCCATCGGCTCAGACGCTCGGCCTTGCTCCCGTTCTGGACACGCAATGGACACTGTGGATGTTTCTGCACGATTGGAGGTTTTTCCCCGAAAACGAATATACAAAGGGAAGGTTGGCTTGCAGCCATTCGATACAATCACAGCTTTGGATGGTAACTCCGGGTAGCCGTTTCACTGCTCACCCAAAATTGGAGATGATATGTTTCGTTTCGGCAAAGGGAGATCGCTGGTGCGTGCGGCTACAATAGGGTGAACACTCATGGCCCTCTGAGTATCTGATACTCCCAGCATCACCCTGATTGGTGGAGCACATGTTGCCACTGTCTCGTAGAAGAACAAGCCATGCTACCAATAATGTGACAACCAATCTAAGAGATGTGGCAGTATCAACCCTGGATCAGGAGAAACGTTTGCCCCTACAAAAGTGAACGATCCCCGAAAGATTTCATACCTTTCTCTAGTCCGGGCTATCATACATCCCATTATATCCATGCTTTTTAGGGAATCATCAAGTTCTCCATCCAACAGAGATCGATCATTTTTGTCAAAAAGTTTATTCCCAAACCCGAAGCTGAGTTTTGGTAGCTTAGTCAGTGCTTAGATGTGCTGAGAGTCATTCGATATGACTCTCTGGTACCTCATTTTCACCAAGCTGTCCCAACTGTTCCAAGCACACCCTGGGGCAGGGATAAGCACCCGACACGCTTGAGGCGAAGCTGGTGCTCAATGGTTCTCTCGTGACCTGAAAATCATCGGAGCCAATGGACTCCGATCACAAAGACTTGGGCCACTGCGGTGGTTCTTGGCAAACCTTGCACCCAAAAAGAAAGACTGGGTGACTGGCAGGGGATGGTTCTGGTACTTGAGATGGAACTATGCTTATTTGCCTCCGATCCCAGCGATGGTGGGCTGATGGGTTAGTTTTCTAGAGATATGTTGCCGAATTGTTGGTTGCATTCAATTGTTTCTCGCTTGTATCTTCATGCGTTTCTGATAAGCTCTCCCTCTAAGGAAGGACATACAACTCATCCCCAAAGTACCTCCCGGTGGTCCAGACGGTTCTGAGGCTAGAACTGGCACCAAACCTCGGTAAGTCGACCATCGCTGGCGTCACCCACTGATGCTGGTGTGTATGGCATGAACAGGCCAAGAAACAAGCATGACCCCGCGCAACTAGGATGCAACCAGTGGTAGTAGGATCACTAGACAACTCATCAGAAACAAAGGACCACATCGCAGTCGCTCAGCTTTATCTTGTGTGATGAGCAGTCCCCATGGGAAAATATTTGATTTATTTTGTACTGAAAGGCCTTAACCACGTGATGATTTCTCAGTGCATTGTCCCTACCGACGGCTGATCAAGGGTGGGTCCGTCGAAGAGCATTTCCCCTCGATATGCCCAGTCTTCAAGCTCGATACCGAGATTTTGGGACGATCCAGTTGTTATATACTGTGAATATGAACGGGATGACAACATTGTCACAAGCATTGGTCCATGTTTATACGATATACATATATATTATAGGTAGGCATTATTAAACATGACAAATATACATGTAGGTATTCTAAAACGACTCATCCAATAGAAATCGCATAATCCCTCCAAGATTTGGCTCGGAAAATGCATCTATCTATTGGGAAAACCAGTCGTTGGCTCGTTCGCTCAGTTGATTCTCACTTGCCAGAACTATGATTTTCAGTTGGTGAAGGATTCAACCATCCAACCCACCAACCAACCCACCAACCCCACCAACTAACCATCCAACCAACCCGGGGCTTCACATGGCTCCAACCATGGCTCCAACCAATCATGGGACCACTATGGGCGCTACACCTCCCAACCGTGGTGCCCCACATGTGTTGCGCCAGGTCGAAGGCCTGTTGCCACGCGTGAGTGGCCTCCATCCACCGCCTCAGTGCGTGATCCCAAGACAAGAAACCCATCAGATGACCATTTATTAGCAATAGAAACTATTTAACAAGCATTAACTAATAGAAACTATTGTCAGTGTCAATTACTAACCAATGAAAGGTCATGAACTAATCAAATGATTGGAAAATCAAATGATTTAGTAGTAATTAACAAGCATTGGTCAACTATTAACCTGATTAATCAATCAGATCCGTTAATTGGTAATTCATTGGTCAACTATTGACATGGTTAGTAATTTATTAGTCATGGTTAGTAAAATTAATGACCGATCATTTGATTATAGTTAATTACCCATGGTAATTATTATGGTTAGTATTACTAGCCATGTTGGATAGAAACCAATCAGTTGACCATTCAGGTATCCATGTTAATCCATGTTGATGGTCAAATATTGACATGGTTAATAATTAATGGTCAATCATTATCGTTTACCAGTGGTAAATCAGCAAGCAGAGCCACTCAATTAAGAACCAGCAGCTATTTGTGGGGATCAGACCTTTTCACAACCGCTGAATAGGTATGAATGGCGATCATGAACCAATCAACTGATCACCTGATAAAGAAACAAGCAGCTATCAAGAATATGGATAGTAACACGAAGAAAGGGATATGGCTATGGGTCAATATTGATCAACCAACTAATGTGGGATTTCCACCAACAATAATAGGGAAAACAATGGTTAACTGGGGGGAACCAGGGGTACAGGGTTTTGACCCACTGCCATATAGCAATAATGGCTGGCACCTTAACAGGCATGCCCACTGGACGATCATCCAAAGCATGCGAAGCGGTGAGATGGTGCTGCACCTGCTCACCGTTGTTTTTGTTGTTCAACTGCTGTTTTGGGCGCAGACGTTTTCAGCTTCACGGGCATGAATGTGCATTCTCCCATTGGAGGGGATATCAAATGTATCAAATCCACAACATCAATAGCCAGCTACAGCCGGCTTGCTAGCAACATTTGGCAGTAAAACCCATCAATACCTAAGTCATTGCGAGCTGTTGGCCTCGAAGCAAAACTTTGGGCACTCAAATAACACCCACCTACAGAAACCCTTAGCCGGCCTGAATATATTTTGTACAATATCGTACATATGTCATTCATATTTTACATTTCTTACGCTTTCCCACATGACATCTAAGCTCCCTCTTTCTGGTGAGACAATGATCATCCCCCATGTACCCGTGTTGTTCCCCACTAGAATTAGAAGGAGCAGGCCACAACGACAGTGTGTTCTTGAACTTGCGGAGTTAGTTGATCAAAGCTCATGATACAAACAGCTAGGCGTCATGCAGGGCTCCCTGGGGACAAGGCCGAGCCAACCACATCACGACTGAACCGAGGCACTTTTGACGCTCGAGGTTGTCAGCTAAGCCTGGCGAAGGAGGGATCCCATGGCTGATGAAGCTACTGGAGCTATCTGTAAACTCTGCAAGCTCTGCAAGTGTAAGGGCCATGGCTACCAGCCATGGCAATGTTGGTGGTCTTACGGGGTGAACAACTGTAAATAAATGAGAAAAAATGCCAAAAGAATGTGACAAGTGCTTGGCTTTCAACAAAAATGATATCAGCGTGTTGAACACGGCAACCAAAAATATCAAATTTGTTGATGGAGTTTGCCAGCTGCAAACTGTAGAGTCTCACGTCAGCTTACCTGGAACACAGTATGTTCTACTGATTCAGGTGAATCTACAAACCGAAGTATCAAGTACCCCAACCAGTCATTCCAAAAATGATCATCTTGAACAAGAAAACTCTGGCAGACCATGACTACGCACAGCCTCGTCTGAGGGTGGCTCTATAGGAATACTGGTGGGTCATTAGCTAATCGATGGGTTTCTGATTCATCATAGTGTAGCTAGAGCCAATGATATTGAATGGAGCCCATCCTTGAAGTTTGGAGCGCCTGTCTCGACAAAGCACAGCAGCTAAAGCTGAGCTCGCACCTGTGAATCCTCTGTAGGTCTCAGGGATGCCCTTCTCCTCCTGAACCGCCAAACCCCAAAAAAATATGCTGGCTCACAGTCGAAAAAGAAAAACTGTATTATCTCAGGTCCAGTCCCAAAATACAAAGTTTGCAAAAAATGCCTATGTTCTGGAATGCATATGAATGCATCACATGGACGGCACAGATGGTTCGTTGTCTCGCGGGAAAACAATACAGTCCAATGGTTTGCAAAAATCAGCTGTGCTCAAGAACCCAATCAACGTATTCTCCCGCTGGCAAAAAAAGTATGGAGCTTCCCACTCAAGATTGCTTGACACGTGGAGGCGATCCCAAGGGTATCCCTCTTCGTTGACGTTTCCTACCAAGAGGGAAACCAAGAAGATCAACCAGTGGACCGTGTCTCGCCTGCGAGATGGCCTTTTCTAAGAAGTCGTGAAACAGAGCCTGGACGCCACTGATCCTCTGGCACCCCTCAAAAGAGAACATGTGATGCTCCAAACAGCGATGCCAGTGTTGGGGTTCTTCGTGTCTAGCATGAAAAGACGGCAAGAGGAAGAAGTTGTTCCTGCACACAAGAATATGATCTGAGTGTGACCAAGAGATGGCTACCCGACCAAGATAAGATGTATGCCTCTATTGGAAATGGTTGGCAATTTGAGGCAAAGTGCCGTGGCTGACGAAGCACCCATGCAGTGAACAACTGCCACCAAATTGAAAGCAATGGCATGGGTCGTTGAGCGGCGATGCATTTGTCTGCCATATGATGGTTAGATATGGCTCAATAGGGAAGTATGGATCAGCGGTTTGATGGGTATCAATTGTTGGAACTATGGAACCAATTGCAGTCCTGCGGAAACCTAACTGCAACTCCGCTCAAGTCTTTTCATTTTGGTCACACATATGTTTAATTCTCTAACGACTTTCCAGGAAGGGATTTTGGCCTCACATGCTGCGGAGTTCGCGCGGTGATGGTGGTTGCACTTCACCACCGTGACAGGCAACACTGCTGCGCCTCGGCTTGCAGCAGCTTGCCACTTTCACCTGCGGGTGCCAGCACTTGAACAGCAGCTTGCTGCAGGGATGTCACAGGACATCATAGGACATCATAGGATGTCGCAGGTCAATGATCAAAGCTACAGAAATTGGAGCAGGTCTCAGGTACACCGCGGAACAACTTTGGATTGGTTCCACTGCTTGGTTCGTGGGAAATTCCAATTCACTCAGCGCATGGGTCACCACTAAAACTGGGGGCCCATGCCTTGCCACAATGCCAACAAACCACCACAAGAACGTCCACACAGGTAGCAAAGCCAATGTTAACAATTGTTAACTGATGCATTATGAACCAGTATCAGCTATTGTCGACCACAGGCTTGGCCACCATGTACCCTCTGGATGCAAATTCTAATCATCTTACAATTAAGAAACCACTCGTTTGAAGGGGTATCCCCAGTGGACAAGATCAAGCTGCTCCATTCGTGCCATCACGACTTTCTGGTGAATCTATCGAGCCACTGGGGATGCCATGTCTACTTCCCTATGTATGGGCAGAGAATTAAGCATCAGAATATCCAAAAATGGAATGCATCATGTCCGTTCATAGGCCAAGCAACTGATTATTTGCCCGGGTTGGCATTCAAGCATGTTCAAACCATGGCAAAACGGGTCGGATAATGGTGTTTTCGTCACCCTGAACATCACAGGAGATTCGTTAATATTTCATAAGGATTCCCTCAAAGTGAAGAGATTCCCCACAGGCGAAGGGATCATTTCCCAGTGCCATGGCCATGGATTGCCACGGTGTCTCAGCATCGCCTTGCTCCGTCAGGACCGTGGCCAAGCCAAACATTGTGGCGTAGTTCACCTGGGGGGCACCATGGCCAGTGACGGATGGTCACCCCGGTCATCCCCACGTTGAATTGGCTGCCCGTTGGCAGTACGGCAGTACGGCCTGGTCACCTCCCGTTGGAGGAAACGCCACTGATCTGCCAAGGATACAGCATGTGAGTTTCCTCCCCAAGTACCCAAGTACGCAGTCGTAGTTTAGGAGTAGTGCCCACACGAGGCAGGGGCGGAAGTTTCCAAGCTTGTGAAGGCTTATGGGTAGGACCTTGGTGCCACTGCTTCTGTCTCAAACCAAAATGATGACCCTCCTGTCAACATACATCCTCCCACATTGGATACCCATTGAAAGAGTTTCTGTTAGTTGGTAGAAGGAGAATCATCAACCACTCAGTGTTGAAATTCCCAACGGTGCTTGATGCCACAAAGTGGGTAACTCCAAAACTGAATGCCAACATCGCTTCCACCAGGATCTTCGGGCAACGAATGCCAAAGCAAATACCAGGAACGCCAACAAACACATTGGTTGTGGCATCTATTCTTGTATTAATTGTACTTGCCAAGTATTTCATTTCGGCAAATTTTATTATTGTCGGTTCAACCATGACACATTCCATGTAGGGTTGAACAAATCTTATGACCGTTGACAATGCACAATCTCAAACAATCTATCAACAGCACTCGTTACCCGTACTGGTCACTGCTGGGGCGCTGCTTCAGCCCACACAGTGACACCGGGCCTTGTTGGCTTTCTTTTGCAGGTCCCAGGCTTGAAGGAACTTCTCTTCAGCTTCCTGAAATCTGCCTCAGCAAACCATGTGGCCTAATGGGAAACTGGTAACAATGCTACGAGTAGTAGTGAATCATGGTAAATAGGCTTCCAAAAATCCGGTAATGCTCAGCAATGAAGTGTTCAACCTGCTGCTCAAGTTGCTTAATATAGACGCTACAAAATAAGAAATCTTGCGTTGCAGAACATGCAAAACGCAGAATGAAAACCAAGTTGACACTTTCGTATAAGTTGGAGGTAGCTAGTATGCAAATACGACCAGTACCTCACCCAACATCATATCTTTGATGCGGGGCGTGTTGGGCTGTCAACCCTCTCACTAGCCCAGCGCTGATGTAAAGTTGGATACTGGATAAGAATCTGAACTACCAGGCGCTTAGGGAAAACGGTGACGCAACAAAACCATTGAGTCCCTGGATGAGAGATATCTTTCTAGACATAACAAAAAATGTTGCAAGCCCATGGTAAAGTCCAGTCAGGTACACGGTGCAGTTTACCCAATCAACACAAGTCATGTGGTTTTTAAGGCAGCCACGAACGACATTGAATCTTTATCATCTTCAAGAGCACATACGAGGCAATAAAATCCAAGAATATATGGTAAGCAAGCGACAAATCGTGCTGAGTATTGTTGCCTTTTGGTTGTTGCTACCACCTGATTGTGCTTGATATGCTACTGTATTTCGTCTTTAATTGTCATCGGCACAAGCTCATGTCCATATGGTCTACGAGGAGTAATGGAGGGTCCACCTCAGGATATCCCTTTCAATCAACAAAGGTGCATCCTCCGATCGACGTCTAGAAGAACTAATATTGCTCGGATATGTTTGATTATGTGTCTGGAAATCAGGTAACCTTCCCATTGACAAGTCATGATCATTGTATATCTGATATAATTGGTTGCAATGATTCAATGTTTCTGTGGTTGGTAATATCCCCAGCAGTATCCCAACGTGATCTGTGTGTAGATGCCTTTGTCTGAGGTAGTGATTCGGCTTACCCACCAAGCAGTTGGTTTTCCCCTCCTGAGGAGCTTGATTTCGGGAGTCCAGCCACCAAACATTGAGGCGAACATCCCAACTGCGCAGCTGTTTTGTTCACTTCGAGACGTGAACACAAGGGTTATAGGATTCAGTGTTAACCAACTGCCAGGTAGAGAAACTGGGGATATCCCAAGTCTTCATCCTCCCAAATGACGTTGTCCACATGGATACCAACCATCAAAGGATTGTTTGTCGAAAAGCTGGGATTTCCCGTATACCCTGCATGGATATACTCTTCATTGAATGGTACCCCGCAAAGATCAACAAATGATGATCACCAAATGTTGATCCCCACGCTTGACCCAACCAAAGTTGTTGCATAGTAAACATCCATCCACCGGTGGGGCTCAAAATAGTTCCAAGTAGGTGAATTTCGACGCTGGGTATCCGTGTGGCAGCTCTGGTCATCCAACCTGGATGTCTTGTTGCTCAATCGCCTGATGCTTTGTTTACAGTACCGGGGCTGGCTCTCTCTTCCCAGTCATCCCACACAAGTGCTTCCAGAAACCGCTGAGCATAGAAACAGCCAAGCTCACCATGCTCACCCCTTAAGCTCTCCATCTTGGCCCCACACTTTCCTCTGTCAAGGTGACCCCCAAGTTGTGCAACACCACAGCATCATGGGGGTTCTCCTGGCAACAAAATTCCAGAAACTGGAAGCCCAATCAACCGCTTCTAGAAGCCTAATGATTCACCAAGGCTTGGGCAACCTGAATTTTGCATCAAGCCAAAGTACTATTGATTTGTCAAAAGTATGACCCGTGGCAATAGCCATCACAAATGAGTACCCGTGAATCAATGGCTACAGTATGGGGGATTCCTTCTCATGAATGCCAAAGCTGCTTTTGTATAGCCCCGGTAAGTCACTCGGTGATACTCTGAATTCCTGGTTTCACAGTGATGTTATGCCTTCTGACCACTGGATGATTCATGGCTTCTCCCGAATCTAGTTTGAATATGAGATCAGATCCTCCAAATGTCCCCCTAAAAAACCAAAGTCGTCCGATGCAGTATCGTCGATAGTCCATCTCATTGCTCACCAAGCTGAAACCAAGGAACTTGGGAGGTCCTTCCACCAACATCAGGGATTACAAGTCACCTAAATCTGTACATGACTGGGCCCCTTTGGTTCTGAGTTGTGAAGTTGCAGTCCAACCATTTCAGTGCGATGGTTTCACCTGTGGCTGCCACATATCATGTCCAGGCCTCTGCATTTCTATATCACACCTTTAACACCAACACCCGTGGGAGGTGGGTGCGTCTTTGTGCATCTGTATGTGTTTGTGTTTGCCCATACTATCATATAGGTATGAATATGCAATGGTGCCTCCGGCGCCACTAGCAGCATCACGGCCCATGAAATGGGAAACATGCAATCACCTATCAACCACCGCACTCATCCATCGTTGGTTCCGCATTCTGACTCCTAGCAGTTTGATGTTGAGCTTAACTTGTCCGGTCATGAACTATACTTGACAATAATTAATAGGGAAGCATGGGTAACATCATCAAACAGGGTGTTGACCAATATCTGGCATTCTTGACCATTGGAAGCTACGAACAACCACTATCAATCGTTATGAAATGTTGCGAACCATTCTTCACCAGTTCCAAGCTCCGAATCAGCAATCACCATCATTAGCTTTTCTAAAAGATGAGCTTCCATGAGCAACAAGTCTGAACCATTCTTCGACATCATTCACCAGTGCCCAGCGCTACTTACCGTTGCTCACCATGACCAACCACGCTTAACAATCAGCATCGACGTTTACCACCACAGGAAGCGATCAGAACCCAATTCTCAGCCACGTCCATGGCTCCTTCAGCATCTTCATGAGCTCTTTCCTCGCAGCCTCAAAATGCCCACCTTGCAGGACCAGTCAAGGCCAAGGTCAGCAGAGAACTGGGGATGAAAACATTCGGTTGCTCTGCCAGGGGAATGTTGGAAAGCACAATCAACTGTAAAAGAAACATTCACAGCTACGGATTGAAGAATCAGTGAGTCAAATAGAAAGTGCAGATATAAACTCCCTGGATTTGTCTTTTGCCAACTGGTAGACGTGGTCATGAAACCGCCCACTGGCTGGTAGCTTATGGTTGCTCTTCATTGAAAACTGATTGTTGATGCAAATATGACAAGCCAGTCTTCGACCAACTGTGATATTCACCGCTGACTCACCACGGCTAACTCTGAACAGGCAAAACTGTTCTATTTCTGACAACCACGTTTACAACGCGTTGCCGGGCGTTACCGATGTTGCCTCGCCTTGCATGAGCTTCAGCACTGCCGAGACATTATCCTCAGCACGATGGATGTTGGGGAAAATTATATCTATATATACATGTCATGCAAAGAAAGATTTGGGATGATGTTCAACAAAGATGTCATGTAAGGATTGAGGAATGGTCGATGATTGTGGGTGATACTTAGAAATGAGTAACAATAAGTGATCGCAATCGGGAACCTTCATAGTTAGACCAACGCTCCGATACAATGGTCTATGTATCCTACGAGTCCCAAGTCACTATGGCTCCTATGGTTGTGGAAGAAACCAAGAAGCACCTGAAAAGTATAGTATCCCATAGCTGAACTGAAACACCCAGCTGATCTGCATGGACTAAACATAGGGGGACATCGTCAATCAAACTAGCCGCTTCTTCGTCACCAGATTCCAGAATGATTCGAAGCCAAAGCCAGCAAAGCACCAAGATTAGGACAGTATAGCCTCCAAACAAAGCGGCAAAAAAATGTCCAAGGAGCCATAAAGTGAACCTACAGACTGGGTCAAACATGCTATGCTGATACTACCCAAGCTGGGGAGCATCTCAGGAAAATTGCGGATGTGACGATGTTGTCCCCCATCCCATGTCTGTTTAAGCATGCTGGATCTGCTCAGATCACTTTTTTCAATAAGATAACTAACCAGAAAACATCACTGCACCAACCGGATAGGCGTGAAACTGGACATGAGACACGTACCAATCCCTCTGTTTCATATTCAAATTTGACAATCTTCTTCTGATGCGGGGTTGTTGTACTCACGACTTCTTAAAGGTTGGATCAAAGCTGGAAGTTTCCCGGGATGGCCTGTGCCAGCCTCAGCTGATCCTTCTTGTAGCTGAGATCCCCGACTTCCTCTGGAGCCTCGACCACCTCTGACAAATGTGAATGGATCACAACCGGTGGAATTTCATGGGCGATTGCTTGGCTGGTTGATGTCCATCTTCAACGCTATTCTGGCACGCATGAATGTAAGCATCAGTAGATAGATTTCCTATACATGTGTATACATCTGGATATACATAATTACATAATTATGGATATGTCCACATGTCTTTTAGATATACAGGTGTTTGTGGCTTCATTGATTCCTTTTGTATGACTAGATACCAAGAGATCATCAGCCATCACCAGCCATCACCAGCTACCACCCAAAAGTGTTTGCATATTCAATGTTGACATTGTCTGCTGCGATTCCCTCAGGAATCGCGAACCGCAGGAACCCCAAGCCCAAAAATCTACCGTGGTTCTATTGCTGAGGGAACTATCCAACCCGGTGAACTCGGATGCAAGCTTGCCGTTGAATTAGCCACCAGCAGTTGGGATGAGTTCACTACCGGATTTCTTTTATTGCAGTTCCTACACCCGATTGATTGCTTGACCCGTTGCAGATTGGTTGACGTAAAGATCGTTGGCTCCATCTCTCATTGTTTGAGACTTGTGCCAGCAGCCATACAGTTGGATTTCGACAAAACATGATTGTTGCTGTTCATCAGGATGGTCAACGGGCACGCAAGAAAATCTCATCGCTCACTTTACCTGGTTTACATAGTTTGCCAATTGCTTTACTTTACTTATCAGACTCCCATATCTTTTCCAAGGATCAATCCCCTGCCATTCATCAGACCCTCATATCTTTATCAGCTTCGTCCCTTCAACACCACCAGTGGTGCCAAACCACACCTTGGGCTCCTTGGGCGGATCATTTTCGACCTGAGGTTCTTCAGCGTCCCCAGCATCCGCCTCACCAGGGGACATCCGCATCGAATTTTGTTATCAGAGCTTCAGGACTACCAAGTTTTGAGTGTCAAAGAGTGCTGCAACACAAATGGTCGACCTGATCACATCTCATCACTGTCTTCTTAGACTGATCACTTCGGGTATCCCAATCTTGGCCGCATCGCAGGCGTCTCCATCGGCTGAGAGAGCTTTGCGCCCTCGAAGTAGATTCTAAAGAATAAGTTACCAGGGTTTGAAATGAATGAAATGAATGAAATGAATGCCCTCCGACAAAATGATCAACAAGCATCACAAGCAGCTGATTGTTGCCCCATATTTCGTAAGTACCATCCCCAGCGGCGGCCAATGTTTGAAAACATTCCATCAACCGCTGGGTGCTCCAGTGACTAGCGACCTCACAGCAAGCTACAAAAGGTTGAGGAGTTGAGGATGGTGAATCTGGGAGCTGCTCTCCTGGGTGCTCTTTGGAGAACTCAATTCTTTTCTCCTTCAACCAAGATAGATCCTTGTGTTGATACATGAATTTCCCATAGCCTGATGTCCAAAAGATGATCTGCCCCAAATGAAAAACTGCAAATAAAACCAATGGAGTCACTGGTCGCTTCCAGGTCCCAGGTGTTGTCGTCTGACCGGGTAGAAACTGCAAAAGTGGCTTCTCAGCCCAGAAAAAATGCGGTGACATTTCGAAGGACGGTTTGAGACTGCCTTGATTCGTGGATATGCCTGGAAGCAAGGAATGATTTTGCAATAGTTGCCGATTCGATCATAATGCGGGGTGCTTGACCAAACACACGCCCGCCCCACTCAACTCGGCACCTCCTCTTTTTTGTCTTCTGTTTCGGCTGGCTCTGCAGCTGTCCTGTGCCCCAGTCGCAACAACTTCCAACGCTGAGCGATTTAGGACCAATGAATGATGGGGATTCAGTGAGAAAATCACAGGTGGACCATGTTAATTTATTGCTGGGTGTGGTATGAGTCATATTCACTGAGTCCCCCCAACAACTTACCACTTGTCCAAACTGAAAAAATATATCAAACAGGTCATAGACGACCGCAACGGGACTGGTCCATCTAAATTCCATCAGCATAGACCTGAGATAAAACCCCAATTGCGATTGGGTATCTGCAGAGGCCACAAAAGCATAATCAAGAACAAAATGCGATGGTACCTTAATGGTTCTGTAAGCAGCGGATGCACAAAACCCATTTGCCGATGATCTTTCAGTTGGCACTAATAAATTCCCGAAATTGATCTATTTCTTAAAGCTCTATAATGTCGATTTTCAGGGTACCCTCTGGACGCCAGCTTGAGGCAGGTTGTAGCTCGTGGTACCCCACTTGACAGGCCAACCATGCTGCGACAACTGCTGAAAACGATTCCTTCAAGCCAATTCTGGTCGCAATATGATCACCAAAAAAGATCAAAGGGGAATACAAACTCATCAAGCACCTCCTTCGCTATATAGTTTCGAAAAGACTTTGTCTGTTTGGTCGTCTTATTTTGACCTTGTGGGATTTATCAAATGAATTCGTTCATAATGAATCTAACACCTGAGAGTTTCAGATGCGTTTGTCCAGAAATGGCGCTTTCCAAAACAAAACAAGGAACAGGTGGCATGAGACCGGCAAGAACACGAATGATTTGAAAAACTATCCCACAGGTGGCATGAAAACAAAAAAGATACTGTATTCTATAGATTCTGTAGTGGATATTGTGGAACAAATTTCCCTATTTCGAAAGTTGAAGGACTCGACCTGCAAGATGTGCGGAAGTGTTGCACAAAATGCTGGTTCACAAAATTTTGAGAAAGTTTCTTACAAAATGTGTCTTTTCGACTGATCAACTTGCATTTTTCTAGAAAATCTTGCCCAAAATGCTGGCTTTCAATTTCTCAAGCTGAAGTATCCTAAAAAGTCTGGCAAGATTACTAAATTTTCCAAGAAAAAATTGTTTCAAGACCTCAACAGGTAAGCTCAACGATGCGGTTCCGGGAAGGTCTTGGTTTGATCAGGCGCCGGGGCTTGTTTCGGGAAGCTCTGTCAGCTTGGTGTGACTGTCATGTGACTTCAACTGTGGTGCTGGGAAGCTCTGTGACGATCCGCGGCCACCCGCTTCTGAGGCCAGCACATCCCCACACCGGGCGACGGCGGACTCGCGCCCCCGGGAACTTGTGGCTGCAGGATGTTGCGGATGGCTACAACCGTTCTATACTGAGCTACTGATGGCTACACTGGCCGATAGAAGATGATTTTTGATGATAACCACTGACGCCCAACAAGAATACTGATTGTTTATCCTTCTGGAGTGGTGGCTAATAATTTGGCAATGTCTCATCTGACACGTGATGATACCACAAACAACCAAAAAATACTGGTTGTTGATACTTCTAGACTGGTGGCTAACCATGGCAGATATGTAAATACCTAAGAAGGGGGCGGGACGAAAGCCAGCCCCGAGCAGAAGGGCACACGGGCGTTTTTCTCGCTTTTGTCGCTCTCGGACACTCTTGGAGCAACACTCTTGGCAACACACCACTTGAATCGGCTAAAACCAAAGCCTAGAACCCCCTGATTTTTTCCATCAAAAGAGGAGGTCAGGTTTACTCATGGGCCACTTGAACGACCTCTTCGCGACCCTCTCTCCCCCCCACACCGCCCAGATTAGCGTGTCATATACAGATCCTCCAGCCTAAGCCTTCGGCCTATAAATATATATAAATATATAAATAAATATATCAATTTATAAATATACAAATATACAAATATATAAATATAAAAATAAAAAAATATATAAATATATAAAAATAAACAAATATATGAATATAAAAAATAAATAAATAAAAATAAAAATAAAAAAATATATAAATATATAAATATACAAAGATACAAATATAAAAATATATAAATACATAAATATATAAATATTTAAAAATATATAAATATATGAATTTAAAAAAAATAAATTAAAAAATAAAAATATATAAAAATATACATATGTAAAAATATACATATATAAATAGAAAAAAATAAAAATAAATAAATATATAAATATAGAAATATATAAATATATAAATATATGCAAATATAAAAATATATGAATATATAAATGTCTTCCTGGTCACTCGCAGCTGTGGGTGCCACTTTTTTCGGGCACACCTGAACGCATTGTTGGCCGCTTCTTGCGGCTTTTGACGTATGCGAGGCTAGAATCTATAAATGTCTTCCTGGTCACTCGCAGCTGTGGGTGCCACTTTTTTCGGGCACACCTGAACGCATTGTTGGCCGCTTCTTGCGGCTTGCCACTGCGCTATGCAGAACTTGTGGTGTTGACAGCTGCACTTCTGACGTATGTGAGGCTAGATGCTGGTGGAGGCTCCTACTACAATCAAAGACTATGATAGGAAATCCCAACATTCCCAACTTACCTAGTGACGGATGATCCAACGCTATACGACCCTCAGTCTTGTGGGCACAGCGGCATTGCGGGCAGGGTGTCCGGCACGTTGCATTCTGGATCCTATCAGGATCCTAGGATGGTGAAAAAACCATGCATGAAGTATTCATGAATGGTGCGTGGAGGAGCTGAAAGGTCAAAAGGTGGCGGAGCTACGGGAGACCCTGGAGAAGCTGGAGGTGTCAACAAACTTGCTTCAAGTGAGCTAGCGGCCTCATCTAAGATGGCATCTATTAGGAGTACCAAAGAACCCACTGACTTCGGTAGCGCCAACCTGATGCCTAAAGCGACTGACTTGGCTAGCACTGTGAAAAACAGAGGTCTCGACAGCACTAACAAAATCAAGATACACACAGCAATCGTCAATCCAATGCGCAGCTTGGCCTTGGTCCAAATCCACTTTCCAAAAGCCTTACCCTGAGAACGAGTATACTCTTTCCAAGTTGGAGCTAGGGGACCAGCTGTTGCGTTGGCTTGACTCTCACTGCCCAGTGCCCTCTCAGACATCACCCCCTTTGCGAACTGGCAGAATCTTGGATCGCTCTTGTAGGCTTTCGAGGCTTTGCGGATGTCATCCAGGCTCACTTCAAGGTAACGAGCCCCTTGAAGGGGTCCGCCCACCACAGTCGTCCTTTTGAACTGCTTTTGCACTGCCTCCCCAAATTCGAATGCAGCCGACGACATCTTGACTGGAGACGGGCTCAACCACTTCAGAGTAAACTAGGTTCTCAGGAGCCACTTCGGCTGCAAGGTATGAGGGGAGGTATAGCATGAAGAAGTATTTCACAAGGTTTTCTTTCAACTGCCTTGTAACACTCTGCGGCAAGGCTATGGCAATCTGCTGTGCCCTTGCTACCTACAGATAATGCTCTAAAGACCTAAGGTTCGACCATCTCCCCAAAAACCGTATTCTTGAAACTTCTTCTTTTTCGTCCAGCATCCAAGTCGCTCCGCCTGCCCTAAGAGAGGCGGGTGAGAAATAAAGGCTCGATAACTGAAGTCGTTGACATAGGTTTCTGAACATGGTACGAAATGCGGCAGTCCCCTTCGGCCATAGGTGCAGACGAGGCTTTCCTCTGAGGTGAGTCAACCAGGAGAGCCAATTGACTGTGTCCGCGTCTGATTTCAGTGAACTGTTGGCGTCCCATCTGTCTGGCATTTTTTGGAGCACAAATCCTGATCACTGCGAAAGGTCCAGCTAGTGACCAGGTGCTGGGCAAGGATACATCTTCGACCTTGATCAGACAAATCTCTGAAGGTCTAAGCAGGCCGAAAATAGCCTATCATCAGCAAAGTTGAAAAGCATAGCCAGGAATCGCGTCGTTGTGCATCTTTGGACGCTACTGCCAGAACACGACACTCACAGAGAAGTACTGCAAGGAGCGCAAGAGGAAGGGGAGGTCTAAAACTCGAAGGTTGCTGCTCCTCCCACCCCCGCAATGCATGCCACGTGTTCTGCAGAGCTTTTCTGAGCCTTGGCCTTGATGCCTGGACGTACAGCACTGCATGTTTCGCTACACGCAGGGCACTCTTCTCACTCGACTTGTGGAGACTATTCACAAAGCTTTCCAGGACATCGTCGACCTGCTTCGGCTTTCCCTTTGCAACCAGGTCCCAGGACAGGCCTTGATCAGCTAAAAAGGCACCCAGGGTCAACGCGCCTTCACTCAACCTCTTTCGGTAGGCAGAACTGTACTTGTTCCACTTCAAACGGCTCGCTAGGATGCCATCCATTGCAGCAGCAGTGGCTCACGCAAACTAAAAAATCACGTTGGTTGTATAATGCAATGTACAATTGAAAAAACTGCTCACTTATGTAGTCATGCGGTCTGTCATGCAAAAGAGCTTTCGAAGGTTTTCGCAATCCCTCGGCACAGCCCTAGGGGGTAGGCCCCTGCCAGCTGAGACCTCTTTGTCCATTTCCCTTTGTGCTTGACTCCTCCTATAACGGCCACGTGATTGTGATTGTGACCACACTTGCGATGCAGCTTTTCCAGGTTAGGAAGGGTACCCACCATACGTGTCGGCTTCAGTGCTAGACCTAGCCGACCTTCTGTTAGTGGTATGCGTAGCCCATATTGACACTGGTCGAAATCCACCTGGGTGCAACCACATTCTGTGATCAGCTTCAACATGGCAGGGGTTTTCCAAGCATACGATGTCTTGGGGTTTTCCAACGTGAAAAAAAAACCTTGCTTGCGCAGCAGCTGACAAAAGTAAAGAGTCCTATGCATTATCTCATTGCCCTTTACCTCACGGGCTACCGTGCCATCTCCTACGGGATTATCAGAAGTCCTAGTGCCCTTGTTCATGTTCTGCATCAAACTGAACGACCCACATGGAAACCCGAAATGCCAATATTGATGAGGATTGCAAGCATCTTTACACAGCTGGTTGAAGGAGCTATCATCTACTGATCATGTTCCGTGATTCGAAAGTCTTGGTCAGGTGTCCTGCGCCGGCAAAGATCTCTCGGGGTGTCTGCAAGGTGTCTCCGCGGCTTCTTCCTTTTGCACCGTGGTGTTTGGAGAGCAGCGGTGTGTGACATCAGGCCTACGATGACTGCACTGCGTGGCTGTGGGCCCATCACGGTTCACAACTCGCCAAATGTCTCTATTAGACCGTCGACGCCGCAGCTCGCGAAGGTCATCTCCAAAAGCTTCAACAGTTATCTCACTAGGTATGGCTGAAGGTGGAGGAATTCTAGCTTTTCTTGAGGGGTAGTCAGAGGGGTTTGCTTCAGATCTCACCCGAACCACATGGATGCTTTTCCTACCCACCAATGACCAAACGAGAGACTGGCGAAGGATGCGATTGAGATTGCGGGCTGAGGAACGTCCTTTAGCCCAGGCTCCAGCAGCTGCCCGGGAATCAACCAGCAGCACACAACGCAAAGCTTTCCTACTCTGCATTACTATGTCACGAAGCTCCCTATGGATCATACGTGTTTCAAGTATGTTGATGTGTTGTGAGTGCGCGAAGCTTATCGACTCCGTCTGATTCCAAGGCAGGTCTGCTATGATATGCTCTAACTCCGGCGGTGCACGTTGCATTTGCGATATCGGTTGGAGGGCTCCTTTTGCCCAATCAAGGCGAACATGTTCCCCCCGATGTTCAGCAAATCTGTAGAGTGCGTTGGCTGTTCCTTGATTAACCATTGCTGCAGCCCTCCCCCCGTTCAAAAGAGACGCATCACTGGCTCCGATGCGCTTGGACACCTCCCACCGAATGTTGCTGTGGCATAAAGGTAAAATCAAACCACAACCTAGGAGTTCCTCTTTGACCTTCCAAGGCAACGGTTTCCTATCCGTGTCGGAGAGTTTTTCTATCCAAAGGAAGGTGTCCTGCAGCACACACATGGCTATGCGTCTGTGAAGAAACGGGCGCACTAGCAAACCTGTGAGTCCCTGCAGTAGCTTCTTGGTAACAATGGGCAGACTGCAAGCCTGTTGGAGAAGTTTGCTTAAGTTACGCAGCTTTATTGAAGGAGTGCCAACTCTACCTGTCCTACTATCTACTTCGGTTCCCCATGCTTGGAACTTCGGTTCCTTGTTGAAAGCCTTCTTAGACGAAGTGGGTATTCCCAAGGAAGCATACATACTACGGCTGTTGTCTATTATGTCTTCATCTCTATAGCGGTCCGATTTCTTACTGTGTTTCCTATCAGGGACTATCTGCGTCACTATATGGTCATCTATGTAGAGCCCTTCAAAGGTATGTGAAGCTGGGACAGGGCCTCGGAACTCCAGCACCTCGTCGCTTTGCATGCAACGACAATCTTTCAAGATCTCAAGGTGGACCTGCTGTGCAATATCAACTGCGTTAAGGTCACCCATGGCAACAACTCTGAAAGACAAGAGGTACTTTTTCCCTTTTTCCCCCTAAACTTTTCATAGCCCTCCCCATCAAACACATGTCCTACAATGTTGCGTGGCAACCAAGAATCTTGGTGTTTGAGAAGGTAGAAATAATTACTGAAATCATCACCGCTACCTCTAACCGAATATCCCTTGGGGACTATCAATTGGGTCAGGAGTGATCCATGGGGGAGCTTGGCCCAAACCAATCTTCGTTCTAGTTCGTTAAAGGGTCTACGGTCCAAGATGATACGATCACTGTCTGGCTTATGGTCCACAGCGAACAATCCACCTGAGATGATGGAACCACTGCTGTCTCTAAGCGCCATGTGCTCAGGAATGAGCACTGCGACACCCGATTCTAGCAGCTTTTGGTGGACCCCAAACAAATCTTGTGGGTTGACTTTGAAACAGCCTTTTACTGGATTGGGAGGTTCCACACCCGTAGGCACTGAGTTGCGCATGTCCTTGAATGCACGCAGCTCAGCACCCTTCAAAAAGGATTCAGGCCTGGCGATACCTGCTGAGTGAGGCAGTGACATTCGGCTAGGCTCCACGTTCTTGGCTACTCTGCTGAGTTGGTCGACTGAATGACTACTGGAGTATGAATTACGTACAACCTTAATTAAATCATTGATTCTGGATATCCCGCGGCTTAAGGGCTCGCCACACTGAAGGCGGAGATACCTATTAATTTCAGCATGCATGTAACCGGCATATTCTGTATGTAAGGATGTCCAAGGTGTGTTGAGAGCATTCCTAAGGAGGCGTTCTTGATCAGAGGTCTTAAAGGGAGATCCCCCGTCAAGGAAAGTGAAATAAGCCCAAACTATTTCTGCATATTCCCAAGCCTCACACCGGTCTCGCCTCCTCGCTCTACGACGAGCACTTCTGGATTCACCCAAACATTGAGGAATTACCAGCAGAGACGGAAACAACTGATCCCCCTTTGTTGGTGGCGGGGGTGTCATTGGCCCGACCTTCCTATTATGAAAGGACTTTTGTTGAATTAACTTTAAAAAACGTCCGAAGGAGCCCCAGCTAGCCTTAAGACTCTGTACGATCGGATGCATTCGAAAGCCCTTTGAGCTTTCTTCGGCCTCAGCAGCGCTCACTCGGCTCAGGCATCGGCGGCGGTCTTCTCTTTGTCCTTCTCCCGCTGCTTGCCCTTGTTCCCACGTCCTTTGCCTCCTTCCTTCTGGGAGTTGGCGTGGGTCGTGGATGCGTCCTCGTCCCCCTTGCCGCTGCCCTTCTTTTTCAAGGCCTCTGTGTTGCGAGCCAGCTCGTTCATGCTCCTCAAATATGAGGTGACGTGTTGAAAACTTCCTGGGTCTCCGCCGAATTGTTTGGCTTTGAATGGCTCCTCCAGACGACCCGTCTATGGCCGCCTGGTGCATGGCTTGAAGGCCCAGCACACACTGGAGCCCTGCCTGAGCATGCTCCTCTTTCAAGATCAGCTCCCGGATCACCGCAAGGATGTAGTGGCAACGTTTCAAATTCTGCTGTTTGCCAAAATGGATGCGACGGTTCGTGTCCGTCAGCTTGTATGGGCGGTCTTCCGCCCCCAACTCGGCTTCCACCGTCTTGATGAACTTTTTGATGTAGCGAAACATCTTCTTGCCTGAAGACCTGTATCCCTTGATGGCCTTGGCATACCCCCTGTTGCCCTTCTGATCCGATGAGCTGCTGTCGGAGTCGCTGCCCCGACGGGAGGAGCTCCGGCTTGAACTTGAAGAGGAGCTTTGCTTGCTTTTTCGGCTCTTCTTCGACTTCTTCTTCTTCTTCTTGGTGGCCTGGGCTAGCTGCAGCGCTAGTAGGCCGCGAAGTGGGTCGTCGGCTTTGACCGCGGCATGGATCAGGGTCTGTGAGATGTCCTGATCGTTGTCCTCTTCTTCGTCCGTCTCCTCCTTCTTTTTGTGGAGCATCTTGAAGCGCTGGCCGCGCTTCCTGGAGACGCTTCGCTTCCTCTCTTTTTTCTTTCCGCTTGGCGTACCACTGCCGAGCCAAGTCTGTCGAAGCTGCTGCAGAGGATCCTCCTCTGTTCCGCCTTGACTGCTGTTGCCACTGCTGGAGTCGCTGTTGACGGCTGCCTTGGCCTTGGGCTTGCTCTTTGTCTTCGCCTTGGGCTTGCTTCTGTCTTCGACGCTGCTGCGGCTCCAGGGTCTGAAGCTGTGGCATAGTTCAAGCCCTCGTCTCCTGAATCCAGCAGCTGCTTTGCTCGTTCCACCAAGGCCTTTGGGTCCGTGTCCAGCATCATCTTTTCCTCCTGGATTCCTAAGCGCAGCTGGTGGTCCTGCGCTTCGACCAAGCAGTAGTTTGCGCCCTTGTGCTGGACAGAGCTGAGCTGCGATGCCTCGAGTTCTTCCGTTGTGCATCGAACCACAGAGACTTCACCCAGCTGCCATCTATGTGCACGATGACGGCTTCCCTCCATGGTGGCTCCCCAAAACTGTCGGCACCTAGCTGCAAGTACCCTCGATGGCCTATCTTCAAGGCCATCACTCAGAGCTGATGATCCACCCAGTGACCCGGTCCTGGTAGCTGACCGGGAATCCAAAATTGTCTGCCTCAGCGGCGAATGCAATTTTGGCCTGTGCCAGGCTGCTTTGCCTGCGCCACTTCAGGCCTTTGAAATTGCCCCGGTTGAGGCCAATGAGGCCAGTGTAGGCCAGGGTGCCTATGCTCCAGTGAATGCCTGCGACCTCAAGTTGAGGCCGGCCTGGCACCAACCAGACGGTGTACCACCTGAGATCCGGGTGGTCAGCAAGGCCAACTTCTTCAGGAAGTAGGCCGGTCAGCCCGTAGTAACACCTCGTCTCAGAGAGGAACACGTGGTCACACCGAGGATCAGCTTCTGGGTCTTGCAGCAGTGACGTCCGTGGGCTCACAGGCGGACTGTTCTCAGATCCACTTGCCCTTTCAGGCTCAGAACCAGTTGCCCCTTCGGGCTCAGGCTCAAGCCTCGAGGTGGCCAATGGCGGGGGGGGCCG
>VSDK01017448.1:590073-622603 GCA_009767595.1 Symbiodinium kawagutii | reverse complement strand
AAAAATAAATAAATATGAAAATAAAAATTTTATAAATATATAAATAGATAAATATATGTTTCAATATTTTGAAAAAACATAGATATTTTAAAATAAAAATAATTATACATATATATATATATGTATCTTTTTCGATACATTTAAAAATTGACTTATATTTATATATACATTTTTGCATATGGATTTACTTATTCAATTACTTAGGTATTTATTTAGTTGGTTATTCAATGATCTATTGTTTTATTTATCTATCTATACTTATTTATTCATATGTATTTGTTTGTTGATTGATTGATTTACTCATACAACTAAAAATTTTTATGAAATTGCATCTTGTTTCTTTATTCATCTACTTGGTTAGTTCAGTGATTAGCATGATGATTTTTGAATAACGGGGTTTGAATATAGAATGATTACTCAAGAATCTTTGTTTATGACGATCCATGATGGCTTGTCACGTCTAATTTTACAGCAACAATAGCTGGTCATCGGAATATAAGCAACAACAACGAACCACCATCAATCAATCATTGATGCTGGGTTCACACTGGGTCACTATGCACATCGCCATGTGGATCAAAATCTAAACAAATCAGTTGTAAGTCTCATTTTGATAAGGTCTTCATACCGATTTTATCCAAAATTCATCAAAATGAAACGGACATTCGGTATTGGAAATGCATTGGTTGTGCGTGCACGCATTCCTTGTACATGTAGCATATCCACTTGCCATCATGAATTCATCATATTCTATCTGTGCGCAATGTATTAATCTATTTATCAATAGAACGCAACGTAAGCCAATGCAACACAACATCATGCATCGCGACAGAAGCTTGCGCAATGTAGTCCAGCTTGGTGAAATTGATGAAAATCGAATGTGAAGGTGTTCACGTCTGGCATGTTCGGGCAATGTAATGTCTTGCCCCATGCGCTATCTTGGAAAAATCTTGGTGATTGACGGGTGATGTACCAAATTCAAGACTTTGATCATGACCCAGAAATGAAAATTTGCAAATTATTTATTTTCTATGTTGTTTCAATAACATGTATGCTTGCCCCTGCACATGTCCCATGTAACCAACAGCTGGATTGCTCACACTGCGTGACCGGAAACGTGGCGCCCCTTCCGCCCGAAAAAACACCAACAACAAGAAAAGAAAACAATGACAAAAACAAAAACAAAGAAAACAGAACAAGAACAGCAAGAATGACAAGAAGAACAAAAACAAGTAGAAGCATAAGTTTTTTTCCCGGGAATGCTCTTGTGCACGAAACACAGGTCATCACATGTCCAGGTAGACTGCAATAGAAGATTGATGATTTGACTGCTTGATTGATTGGAGAGTGATGACAAAACCAGAACCAGGGCAAACAAAGAACCGTTTTTTTTCCTGGGCAGTGCCTGTTGCACACGAGAGTGCAAATTATCAAATGTTCCGAGAGACTGAAATGCACATTGTAATTCCACTTTCTCCAGAACAAGATGACCGTGAAAAACACAAACCACCACAAACCAACCAAACCAATCCCACCAAACCCAGCCAAACCAACCCCTCCAAAACAACAAAAAACAGCAAACCAGCAACAAGCCACCACCAAACAAACGAAAAAGATCATCTTACTTGGTCTTGAAAAAAACAAAACAAGATCAAACACACGACCAAAACTAGCACCGAGCCGAGGCACCAGACAAAACGTGAGTTAACACAAGTCATCTAAGTTCAACTTCAGCAACACAGAAGGAGAGACGCGTGAAACTCCGCACTCACCCTGCTTAGAAGACAATCAACCAAGTATCAGCGTCTTAAGCCTCTTGCTTGCAATCTTGCAGCGCTAATGCTGTTCAAGGAACGTTTGTAAAAAGAAAGGCGACGAAGATGAAACAGTGTCGGCGCTGCGGAACATGAACATTAAATTCATCCAAGAAAAAAAACACATCATCGCATTTGTCTCACATACACCCATGATTCTCTTCGCGCACTGCATGTGAAAACTACCCGTTTAGCTCCGCCAATTGAAGCCGATTTTAATTCATAAACAGCACCAAAGCCGAAGACCTATTCATGGACCTTTGCAGTTCTTGCTCTAACTCCTTGTTCTTCACTCGTTGTCTTCGTTTTTTTTTGTGTTTGTGTTCATTTTTTCCTCTCCAGTTGCCCCCCCTCTTCCCCCCAGATTTCTAACACTTGAACATGCTAAGAAGTGAAGGTTGAAGTGGCGGAGGAGAGGTTCCCTGTGTTATGCAGTGGTTCATATTTACAACAGGGTGGAGGAGTTTTCACATTGGCGAAACCAGCGGAGGAGGTTTGGAACTCCTCAGCGGATTGCTTGTCTACAAGAAAGTTCATTGTTTTTCCAAGTTAATTTCGCATTTTTCTGGGGAAGACTTGGGGAGGAGGAGCAGAGAAGTGGCGTAAAACATCTAAATCTTCAGTCTCTTCAGACAGCGCTGTGATTATTTGCAGCTTTATCGATGCTGTTTTGAGCTTCAAAAACGACATGTAATTTTTGAGACCAATCGGTGTGCCCCCTGAGTTTCAGTTTTTGAGGTTTTGTAATGTTCTTTTCACAAGTGAGCTCTACCAAAATGGTGTGCAGAGCAGCGTGCGCAAAGGAGTGTTGGGCGCAAGCGTTCCAGCGTGAAGACGCAAGAGCTGGCGCATAATCAGAGACTTTTCCGGCGCAGCTTGTGTGTGCTGGAATGGGAAAAATGGAGCCGCCAGGTCGTGAACCAAGGGAATGAAAAACCTGCGCGTTCGTGAAGCCAGTTCTGGCTTCCAAAAATTTGCGCATTTCTTTCAAATCTGAATAGGCTTCAAATCTGGACTTGTTTTTTGGCTTCCAAAACACGGTTGTTTTTTTTGCGCTTTTCATGCGGTGCGGGCGCGCTTTTCCGCACTCCATTGGGGTCGCGGAAAGTGGGCTATTTTGACTTCCAAAGAGGATGCTAATTTGTGATTGATGGCCCAAAAAAAATTTGCCCAGCCACAGCGACAGAATTGCAAAAGGCAGTTGAGCAATGTTGATGTCGCCAACATGACAGTCAGAAGCGGAATTCGTTCGAACTGCAGAGGTCCATAAATTGGTCTTCGGACTTTGGTGTTGTTTATGAAATCAAAATCGGCTTCGATTAGCGGAGCTAAACGGAAAGTTTTCACATGCAGTGCGCGAAGAGAAGCACAGGTGTATGTGAGACAAATGCGATGATGCATTCTAGTTCTTGGATGAATTCAATGTTCATGTTCCGCAGCGCCGATACCATTTCGTCTTCGTCGCCCTGTTTTTGGAAGTTGCCCCCCTCTTCCCCCTAGATTCCTCAGACTTGAACATGCTGAGAAGTGAATGTTGAAGTGGCGGAGGAGAGGTTCCCTGTGTTACATACTGGTGTATATTGAAAACAGGGTGGAGGAGTTTTCATATTGGCGAAACCAGCGGAGGAGGCTTGGAACTCCTCCGCGGATTGCTTATCTACAAGAAAGTTCATTGTTTTCCCTAAGTTAATTTCGCATTTTTCCGGGGAAGACTTGCGGAGGAGGAGCGGAGGAGTAGCGTAAAATGTAAATGTTCAGTTATCTCTTCAGACAGCGCTATAATTATTTGCAGCTTTATCGATGCTGTTTTAAGCTTCAAAAACGATATGTAATTTTTGAGACCAATCGGTGTACCCCCTAAGAAGCACAAGAACAAGTGAGAAAACAAACAAAATAGGAAGAACAAGAAAGCAAGAATCCACGGATTGAATACAGGCTTTTGAGTAAAAAAAATGGAAGAGGTTTTATCTTCCCCACTGTTTTTCTGTTCTTTAAACAGTTTTTTTCAGTTGTTTCCGCAGTAGGTGTTACTGCTTCATGTGTTATTAACATCTTTCTAAATTTGTGGTTTTTGTTCTTGGGGTGTCTGCCTTTTTGTTTCCACTCATTCTCCTGATGAAGTTTGTCCATCTTGAATGTTTTTTCTCATTATTCTTGTTCTGCTAGAGTATTTCCTTCAATCGTTCGTTTGTTTGTACTGTTTTTCTGAAGAAGTGACCGCGAAACGGAATCTACAAGAATTTTTCGGAAAAACCAGTGGACACGAGCAAATTTTGGGAACAGTTCAGAAACGTCGCAATCTGTTCACCGATGCAGAAAACTCCAGACAATCTATTGCCGATTCCACCAGTTCTTCCACCTCTCCAAGTCAATAAAAAGATGAAATGGTTTCTCTAGCTGCAAAGTTGCATCTATTCTGACCAGACGATCCCGCCTTGTTGAAAATTCTTGGCGCCTTGCTCGTTGAAAGTGAGCGTGCACGGGCTGTAACTTCGAGCGCAGAGGTCTGGCTTCGTAGAGTTTCTTTGCGCACTTCTGCTTCCCGGCAACTATTCTTGTCACTTGTCCCCATCAAAACACGCTGGCTGGATCGATTCTGAAGGTTGCTAATGGTTCTATCGACAAGTAAGAGATTGTGACTTGGTGCTATTTGGATTCTGAGTTGTTTAGTTTGTTTTGTGCTTTGCTTGGTTGCTGTTGGTTGTGTCTGATTAAGTCATTATCTCACTTTTGCACATTCAAGTAGTGATTTAGTGCCCATCGATTACTCTGTGGCTGGACATTTAGCAAGCTGGGTTCTATGCACGTAAGATGCCATCCAAACAAAAGAGAGTATTCAGAAAACTTGAACAGGAGCGAAAGCAGAACATGCAGATTTTGCAACGCTGATGCCTGGATGATTGTCTTTCAAACTGAGTCTTCTGAGAAGTGATGCGGAGTTTCACACATTTCACAAGCTTCTCACTGGTCTTTTGTTCCATATTGGTGAGACTAGCAGCCATAGATCATGTTATCAAAGGAAAGTCAGCTACGTCCCAGTGCCGAATGCGTCTGTCCAACATGTCAGATGCTGGCCTATCGCTTGTAAATTCAAGCAATCTGTCATTTATCCACGCAAGACGCTAGCTGGGAAAAAAAAACGGGGGAAAAACGTAAAGCGTGTCATTTCTTTGTACGAAGCTGCAACGCTTGGGCATCTACAGCTGGCTTGAATCGTGGGCAGTCTTTTGGCTTGAGCAACCGAATCTCTCTTCGTAATGATGCTGAGAGACGGATGAACGATGCCTAGTTGACCGCCTTTTGAGATGAGTGAGTGCGGAGTGTCATCTGTTTCACCCTGTGCATATAGTTTGTCAACTAGCTTGATGACCTTTACGATGGGGCTGGTTTGTCTCTTTTGGGGGTGGTTTTGGTTTGTTGGTTTGCTTGTTTTGGTTGGTGCTGGTTGGTTTGGTTTGGTTTTTTGGTTTGCGCCCATACGGTCATCATGCATTAATTGAAGCTCATGTGAAATCATGTGCAGTCTTTGCAGCTTTCCGGACTAGTAGTGACCTGCATCGTGTGTGCAATAGGCACTTCCTGGAAAAAAAAAAGCTGGGAAAAAAAACGTAGTCTCTGTCTTCACCATCACACAGATTCTATCTGGTTCTGACTTAACTTTCATTGATTGATTCGCTTGGTGGGGGGAGGGTGAAGCCCTCTGATTCGTAACACAAGAGACAATGAGCGCATCCAGGCAAGAGTACCTGCCATGAGATTGGAATGTCTGCCGCACTCATGCTAGTGGACGTTCGTCGCCTGCTTCTGGCAGTGCAAGGTCGAGTGGGCCATCATCTATCTTGGGCGGATTGCCACGCTATCTCGGGCGGGGTGGGAAGCAGATGTGCTCACAGGAGTATTCCTGCGCGTGCGGCTGGTGCTTTTTTTTGCTCGCCTGCATCGCCTCGGTAGCACTAAGCTAAGGTCGATAAGAAGCAGTGAAACGTGGTGAAACAAAGTGAAACATGACGAAGCTCCGAAGCTAAGAAGCAAGGGAAGCAAGGCAGTAGACTGCGAAAAATGTATATGCAATGAATTCCCCGCCTCACAAGTGGTGTGCAAAATGACAATGCAGATATGCCATCCCAAGGTCCAATTAACGTTGTTGCAATGTGAGTTCACACTTGAGCATCTGTGCTCTAACTTAATCTGTCTTGGCTCAAATCTAATTGCTCTGAAACCTTGATGTCTACTGGTATTTCTTATCCAACTTGGACTTGAAACTATTGTGAGACTTGTTATCTCGCCAGCATGAAATAGATTGTGGGAGGGGAACTAGTAGTAAGCAGCTCTTGCCTGCTTCTCTCCGTAGCTGCTGGAACAGATTGAGAGAGAGAATTAAACACACTGGCGTTTGAGTGTTGCAACCGCTTGCAGCCGCTTCCTCTGCATTGGCAACACTTGACAGAACTTGCCATTACGAGGACCACCGCTGCGATTACAAGAGGGTTAGAGGCATGCGTTTTGCTCCGCTGGGTGAAGATGAGGATGATGAGATGACAGTTAACATGTGAACCGAATGAGAGCGGACATTTCACCTTGTTAATGATTATGCGCCATTGATTGGATGAACTCGTTCTGGTTGCCTGGTTTTTTGTGGATGGTGCTGGCTGGTTTGTTTTGCCGTTTCTTGCTTTCTGGTTCGCTGGTTTACTGGGGTCATCTGATCTTTGGCACGCTTTTTTTCATTTCGCAAGATGTACATGTGACCGAGACGTCGCGCCACAACGGCACTACCACAAGTAAAAAAAACGTTTGAGTGTCTGATGATTCTCAGAGCAGCTGGATTATTTTGGCTCATCCTTGCTCTGGTGCGCCTTGAGAGTCAATTGGTGCATTTCTGCGGCAGTTCGCTTGACGCTATTGCATACCGCGGCTATAGAAGGAAGGTGGAACGAGAGTATGTTGAGCTGGGTCTTTGCACGTAGAAGTTTGATCTTGGATGGCACAGTGTATCCACGAGTGTCGCTTCGACAGGGGGATCTCATTGCTCCGAGTGTGCTGTTGAGTGTCTATTTCTGCTTTGTGCCTACATGGTTTCTATGGGGCGACCTGGACAGCTGCAACCGGACCCTGTGGGTACGCATCGCCGGACGTTTGATGGTCGGATAGTCATTTCGACCCATTGTACGTCTGCGAGACTCTGACCGTCCTTGCTCTTTGTCGGAGGACACTACGAAACCCTCTGGTGACCTGTTTCGGCATGGATTGGACTGAAGGTCTGCGTTTATTGGAACTGTTGCTTATGCATCCCGTGGTGGCACCTCTGGTGCTTGGCTTTCGATGATTGATTCGCTCGATGATTTTGGGAGGGGGGCTGGGGCCCCCCTCCCCCTCAGTACAGTCTTTTGGATGTCGCATCTTGTTTACATCCTCGCATTCACTGTCGAATTGACGCAGTTCGCTTTCCATCTCTTTTGTGCGAAGCTGCAAATGTTGGAGACGTATTCCTTTGGCAGTTGTTTTCAGTGGTTATCTGCAGGCATGGCGCAACCTTGGATACTCGGAAATTCATGGGAGTTGCTTACGACGAACCGAAAAGATGATGCCTGGTAGAATGAGTTCTGAGATGCGTGAGTGCGGAGTTTCACTTGTTTCACCTTGAGCATAGTTTGATAGTTTTGCAGGTAAGATGACCTTGATTGGTCTGGTGGTGGCTGGTTGTTTTGTTTGGCTTGGTTCTGGTTTTGGTGGCTTGGTTCGTGGTTGGTTTTTGTTTCTGGTTTTTTCAATGGTCATCTTACTTCAATTGAGGATCTGTGGATCTCCATTGCAGTCTTTCTGGACAATTAGTGACCTGCATTTCGTGTGCAATAGGCACTACCCGGAAAAAAAGGGGAGGCTGGGGCCCTCCTCTTTTCTTTTCTATATTTATTCTGGAAGGTACAAGAGATTTGCAAGTGTCATCTTTCGCTTTGTTTGCATGTACGAAGTGACTGTGGCATACTGAAGATGCTGGAGTGCAACGTTGTGGATTCCTTGGTTCGGGTTTCTGTGGCTGGTTCTGTTTGGGGTGGTGTTGTTTGTTGGTTGCTGGTTGGCTGTTGTTTCTTGTTTGTTTTTGATGTCACACTCAACATCATTGCATTTGTACAATCTAGTTATCACGACTTTTCTATTCGGACACATAGCGACCGGAGTTTGGTGCTCGTGTGGCTCTACCGGGGAGAAAAAATCCAGGTAATGCAGAGAAATGGCATCGAAAATGCACAGAAGATGCCGGACAGGCAGAAAAAACACAAAAAATGCAGAGGATGCGCAGAAGAGGCGTGCAAGCTACGCAGATAATGCAGCAAAGGAGGACAAAAGATGCACATGGCTGAAGATGCATGGAAAATGCACAGAGAATGTACAGACAAAAATTTTGCAGAAGACGTGCGGATATTTCAAAAAAGATGTACACAATAGGTGCAGAAGATGCGCAAAAATACGGCGTAGATAATGTAGAGAAGATGCACAGAAGATGCACGGAAGATGCGCAGACAATGCAAAGAAGATGCGCAGAACATGCAAAGATGATGCGAAGAATATGTACAAAAAATGCGCAGAAAAATGTAAAAACAATGCACAGAACATGCGCAGAAAATGCAAAACATAGGCACAAAAGATGCGCAGACGACGCGTAGATAGTGCAGAGAAGATGCGCAGAAGATGCGCAGAAGATGCACGGATAATGCAAAAAACATGCACAGAAGATACGCAGATAGGGCAGAGAAGACGCACAAAAGATGCGCAGAAAATGCACAGAACATGCGCACATAATCCAAAGAAGATGTACAAAAATGCGCAAAAGATGCACAGATAATGGAAGCAAGATGGGCAGAAGTTGCGCAGAAGCTCGCAGAGAATGCACACACAATGCTCAGAAGATGTACAAAAGATGCACAGAAGATGCACAGAAGATGCACAGATAATGCAAAGAAGATGCACAAAAGATGCGCAAAAATTGCGCAGAAAATGCAAGGAAGGGGCACAAAAGATAAACACAAAATGAAGAGATAGTGCAGAGAAAAGGCACAGACAATTCACAGATAATACCATGAACATGGACAGAAAGTGCAAAGAAGATGCGCAGAGAATGCAGCGGAGATGCACAAAAGATGCACAGAAAATGCGCAGATGATGCGAAGAAGATGCACAGAAGATGCACGCAAGATGCACACAAGATGCACAGATAATGCGCAGAAAGTGTACGGATTGTTGCAGATTTAGGGTCAGAAGGATAGAGGCTCTCCCAGCAAGGACAGGGGAGTTACGAAGTGATGAACTTCAAAAACTACGACTTGGCTTTTAGACAACCGCCTTAGAACTCAACTTGTTGTGACTTTGGGGCCCTGACGGGGATAGGGATGGTTGCAGTTGGACCGAAAACCACTTGAAAAACGCCTGGTTCATGGATGTTTTTAAAACTACAACAGGAAATCCCGTCATCAAATAGCCATGACGTTGTGCAGTATTCCCATGCTTGGTTACGCCCGAGGTGGATCGTCTTTAGAGTCCACTCCGCAGCGGGGTCAATATGTTTGTTTGTCGGCTGGCATTGGTTGTGCGCCTCTCATTTTTGGAAGGGTGGTGTTGATGATAGTTGCAGGTGAATGATAACCATCATTTACCATTATTTCATGATTAAAACCATGTTGGGGTTGATGGCTACATGGTAAATAATGGTTATTGCAGGTGAAAGACCGTGGATGATGCGCCACGCCCCAGGTCCGCTTCGATCCGCTTCGGCATCCAGCTGGAGAGAAGGCAAGACCGCGGGGGCTGGTGGTTGGTATGCCGCCCGTGGTGCTTCTTATCCCACAAGTGATGGTGATGGTGGTGCTGCTGCCGATGATGAGGACGATAATGATTCGTATTCCCATTGTCATGACACGGTTTCTTTCAGGCGAATCCTTGGATCATCTTGGATCATGCTCGCAGCCTGCCAGCCACCCTCCCACTGTCCACTTCGCATTGATCGTGGAAATCGTGTTTTCATCACGCCCACTGATGTCTTGTGTTTTACTGTAGCCAGGGACCTAAGGTTGGTATACGGCTGCATTGTGGCTCTAGAGAGCGGCTGAAGCAAGCTTGAAAGAAACCTTGATACCAATGCCACAGTGCCATAAGATGCTTTGTCTCCTGCCGGCACTTTTGCCATGGCTTGGGGCGGCCAACATCTTAGAGTTTGACACGCTGCCCGTCAATGCAGAAGGCACTTGGTTTGGAACAGGCTCTTTGCACGCCAAATACGCCTGCTCAGACCCGAGCACAACCGCAGGTTTGGAAGAGTGCCTCACGGTTTTGCTCGCGCCAAAGGGCTTGACCTCGGACTATCTGACGTTGGTTTACGAGGCCCCAGCGCTGACTACTGCCAACGGTACAAAAACAACTCTGGTGCCAGTGGATGGTTCCACGGTCAAGGTGAAGGTAGGTGAAAACATTCCCCAAATGTCTCCGGTTGACGAGTCCCTTGATGGTGAAGGATCTGAGTGGAATGGTATTTTGATCGCCACAGATTTTGCCTGGCCATGGGATACAAGCAAGAGCGCAATCGAGATGATGCTCTCGCAGCTGATCATCAGCAACGGGTTTTCGGCGAGGATGATGCCAATGTTCAACTACGCCAACGATGGGGTTGTGGACGATGATGGATGTCTTGGGCCTGTGAACAATACCCCTGGTTTCAATGCCGACACGCCGGAAGAAAAGTGTCCTGGAACCAAGGACCTCACCAGTGGGATGTACAAGTACACCTTCTTTGCCTATCAAGCTCCAGAGCTTGACTGTGAGAACTGCACGCTCACTTTCAGGAACCGCATTGATGTGGGCATCTTTACCATGATCACAATCAACAAGGACCAGAGCCTCGACACCATTGGCACAACTCCGGTCACAAGCATCCATTTTGGGGCACCCGATGGGACGGTTGTGAATGCGTCCAATGAAACCCTCATGTACATGGATATCGACCTACCAACCCTGGTGACAATTGGACGGAAGGACTCCCAGGTCTCGTATCCCAATGGAGCCACCGTCACTGTCACAAAGATCAGTGACACCTCCTTTTACCTGGACTTTGCTATGATGGCTCCTGGTCCTAACCAGATGGCCTTCTACGATCCAGATGTCACTGGACAGGGCCCCGAAGAATCTTCGGATGTCGGCCTGGCAAACTTCGGCATGCTGAGCTTCGGTTTGCTCTTTCTTCTTTCTGGTTTTCACTTCAACCACGACTGAGGGAGCCTACGGTGGGAGCTTGCAAGGATTTGGGCTGAGTATCAGGGTATAGTGACACCAATTGCAAGGGACCTTATTCATCCTTCTTGACTAAAAAGTCAGGAGATACATGGCCCTGAAATACTAGATTCCCAGTCCCATCAAGCAGAGTTCCTTCCGCCTCCGTCCAGGTCCTCGGAACCCTTCGTAAATCTGAGGCTCTTGTAAAATTTCTATCTTTGTGAGTCCTTGAAGTCCTTAAAATCCTTCGTTGAATTTTTGAGTTTGGAGATTAGAATCTTTTTCAGATTTTGTGAAAGGGCTCCATTCGAGGGTCATTTGCACAACTGATATTCTCCTTATGGAGTCTCAAGACAATTATTTTTGCAGACCGCAACAGCACCTGCTGCAATCTGCCGAACCAGACACCTGGGAAAAATGACTTGGCTCCTGTGGCCACGGGTCCCACAGGAAGTGAAGAGGGGCAAGAGGCTATCTCCATACGGTCTCGTCCTACAGGGAAACCGCCTATGCACAACCCAGTCGGTTCAACCCAGTGTTAGACTTTTTTGTAAGTTGTACCATAAGGGTTATTATTCAAGATTCGGCAACCCGAGCAACACATTGGACTGCAGGGTTGACATCGCAAACTCTGGCTGGGGGTAATGCAGTTTACATCATTTTACTATAGTGCAAGCACATCATTGCAACGAACGCCAGGTTTTGCAGATATGGTTGCGCTGAAGCTGGTTTTCATGATGGTTAGAGCGCGGCAGGTGCGAGCTTGAACGGAACCTGCTTAGTTGAACGGAACCACCGCGTGGCTTGATTCATCAGAAAACCACTGTCTGAAACAGCAGTCGAACGCAAACATTGATGCACAGATCGAATTGTTCATGCATGGTAGTAGCTAGACCCCGAAACAAGCCGGCAAGTTCATTTGTGATAGGGAAACAATAAGTTGTTGGGATAACAGATGATATGATAATCCAATCCAATGTAATCCAAAAAGACATGTGTTACATGGAATAGACATCGCCACCAAGCGTTTGCTGTCATTCATCGTTCTCGATCATCATCCCTTGAATTGACTCCACTCGTTTTATCATTTCCTTGTGAGTTAGCTGAGCGTGACACCAGGACACCTGACATGTGGAAGCAAGAACGCCGGTGCGTGATTGCAACACACGAGCGCTTATGAAGGATTGGGGATGATTAGCACTTAAGATCAACAACGGTGACTACTGCTCTTTTATGATGGCTGTCAATGGTTATTGATGGCCCAGCGTTCCGAATATGGGAAGATGATCACAATCTTTAGTTCTACTAGTGATGTCAACCCAAGCAATGCGTCATAGCAATTCCCTCGTCTTTCCAGTGAATCTACCAGAGCTGTACCCTCAACAATTCTTCAACTCATCATTTTCACTTGGAACATCAGCGCCTCATGTGGAGTTTCCATTCTTGGGCTGATGAAAACTATCCAAAAGGTATCAAAGCACCTGTGGATACGCAAATAAATTGTCCCAGATTATTTGATATCTCGTATGCGCCAGGTGCATTGAGAGATACATTTTTTTAAAAATATATTGAGAATGTCAAACATTCATTCAGACATGAATACCTGCTTGCATCCATTCATATTTGCATACATATGTACGTACATACTGTACCTATACATACAGACAGACATACTTGCAGAGTCGTGTATCAAGACTTGTGCTCTTTTTAAAACATGGGGCATGGTGAGACCTAGTTTATCATCCAGTGATCTGAAACCAAAATTGATTTGAGGATCTGAACAGCGGTGTTGAATTCCGGAGCTGATGCGATCTATGTAAGGGAGTAAGATCATTTTTGTAGGAGAACATACTTTTAGCCAATCAGTTTTAGATGAGAGCACATTGTTTGTTTTCTTTTCCACCACTGCTCACATCTCTTTGGGATGACGTCGCAGTTCATATTAGCATTGGGGCCGAAGTGTTGATAGATGAAGGCTTTTGACACTCATTTGTAACGATGCTTGTTTTGTATGGTTTCGGCTTGCATGCAAAAACAGGGACAAAAAATCTGATTGCTGAAAAAATAGAGCCCATGTACCTGTAGAAGGAGACTGGGCTCTCCTGTTTCTACAAATTGTTGCACTGTTACTTTGGTATGCTGCCGAAGTAAGGGCGAATCAACACATGACTATTGAGAAGTACAGTTGTTATCCGGTTGAATCCAAAGATACTCATGTATTTTGAGCTTTGATTTGGATGTTCCAGTAGAGTAGGGGCCTCTACAAGTCCTGATCTTTCCGCACGCAATGATTCATGAAGCCTTCCAATGATGCCTTGTGGAAGGTTTTTGGATGCCCTGAAACAGTGGCATTTGTTGGAGGTGGCGGTAAAACAACCCTGAGCTTTCAGGTGTTGAATGAGGGCGCACTTACCGGCCGAAAGAGCTTGTTCACGACAACCACAAGAGTTCGTTTGCCACGTGTTCCAGAGCAAGTTGACGTTCTAATTGAAACGAAAGATCTTGAAGAAGCTATCCATCTTGTAGGTGAAGCTTTCAAGGAAGGTCATCGGCGGGTTGCCTTAGTCTCATCACGTGAAGATTCAGCACACGGCCTACGGGCCGTTGGTATTCCTTCTTCATGGATTGAAAATTTGTGCCCACATGTTGCGGATCTCTGTGTCGTGGAAGCAGATGGTTCGAGGATGTTGCCTTTCAAAGCTCCACGTTCAAACGAACCGGTCCTACCTTGTTCCTGCTCAGCAGTTGTTGCGGTGGTGGGCCTTGATGCTGTGGGTGTCCCCTTGGACGAAGAGCACGTATGTCGAGCTGAGATTGTGATCAAAGTCTCAGAAACAAGCGACAACATCGTTACACCATCTATCATTGGGAAGGTGATGGGCAATCGTGACTTGTGGTGTCATCCGCTTTCCAAGCTGGTGCCGTACCACATTGTCGTGAACAAGGCGGGGGGTTTGGTCCGGGGAGTCCAGGGTTTGCAAGTCAAGGATTACATTGCAGCTTGTTGGAACTTGCCAGTTGAAAGAATTTCAATGCTACTGCGTCAAGCGACTTCTTCATTTGGTGAAACAAGGAGTCGGGCTTGTATAATGAGTGTTTCTCAACATAGGGGAAAGCCAAATCATCCAAACACAATCGTTTTTCAGTAATACTCGATGGGGATCCCATTTTTAAGAAAGTGCCATGTAGCCTTCAATCGCACACACATTTTTCAGACCGAGACATTGCGAGGTTGATAGCACTTCGCAACTTGTCGTCGCACACGAGATCATTTCTGCTATTCGCAATACTGGAGGCGAGGGTGTTGCTTCTATTTCCTTGACTGGTCAGACTGCCGGTGAAAGGAAATTGTGGGAGACACATTGACTTTGGCAAAAGCGACCTTCTTGCTCGGACGTTGTTTCTGATGTCAAGAGTTGTTTTGTCGAACTCATATTTGTGCCAGCATGCCGAAACTGTTTTTTTTTGATGTCTAGAGAACACTCATTGAGCAAAAACTTTTTTTTGCAAAACGTGTTTCTGCCTAAAATCCATCGGTTTCTTTTGTCAAAGTGGTGGGGTTTCAAGGCTGATCGCATTTTGGAGTGACTTTACACATGTATGTTTCATGATATAGTCTTGTCCTCCGATTGTCAGATCTCAAAGACTTAAACGGTTTCTGTAGAAGCGGCATGCCTGACACCGCAAGACAAAAGATTAAAAAACGATGCAAGCACCCAGCCTGTCAGAACCCTAGATGACGATGACGCGCAGCGGAGGTCGCAAGTAAAGAGAATGTGAAACACTAGGAAAACCACTTTCCACCATCCCCACAGGTAGCTCCCTCCATCACGTTGATATGGTTTACTTGCTGTTTTGGGGTGGCAAAATGAGCTCGACCTAGACTTGGTGTATGCCGGTTACACCTTTAGAAGTGAAGTGGGCTTGGATCAAATTTCTCTGGTGACTCCAGTTTGGGGATCATAGATGTCTGATCAGTTACTGGTATGAAGTAGCAGTCTGGTTGTTTCAGCCCCATCTTTGAAGCACTTGCCAGTAGCCATCTGAGATTCAAGCTGATAGCCGGGCGAATCTCTAGTCCGAAGAATGGCGAGGTCCGTTTTTTTCCTGGGTTTCCCATGATTTCCCTGAAAGCTGCACACGGAAGAAAACATCATTTGCTTTGCAGGACATTTGCAGCAGTACTCAGCTCAAAATTCAACATACTGCAGCTGCAGCTCACTCTGAATGTCTGAAACTGGTTGTGTGTTGAACCTGCGTGTCTTGATCCATCCCCCCTAGGCACGTGTCCTTTCCCAACAGCAGCGACCAAGAAGACGAGTATTTCTTGGCGTGCGCTTGGAGGGTGTCATCATCACTGTGCAAGAAATGTATAGTTCGGGAGTGGACATGAGTCATTTTAAGTTATTTTGAGTCATTTCTTTCCAACCTTTGGAAGCCGCCAGTGTTTTCTGCAGGTATCCTTGGCACTTGCAGTGGCCTTCCACGCATGGGGCTTCGTCCCTCCGTCTCATTCTAAGAACCCAATTTTCATCCCAGGTGCAACCAGCTGTCAGCAGTCAGTCTCACCCGGATCGATTCAGCTACTGCATAAACTCATTCTTGTTAAGTAAGTGTTTATTAAGTGGATGATTAATCACCGGTAGCCAATTCTGTCCTTTGACAAGGCCAGCCAAGACTTCAGAGAGCTCAGCAATCTCAGCTTCACCGGCCTTGACCACTGACATCACCCTGCCACAGGAGGCGGTTTTCTTGCCTTAAGAGTTGCTGTGTGTGATGCTCTTGTGATCTTCGTTGATCTTCCTTCGAACTGCAGCCACGACAGTCAAAACCACGTTGAATCAAAGGATAAAGTTGGGAAAGCTTGGCTTGAAAGGTTTTAGAAGTAAAAATCCTTTTAGTCCAACATCTTGGTTTTAGATCCATCAACTTCAACAAGCAAGAAACACAGATTTCATCTGAAAGAACCTCAAGCATGGCCTTGTTTGCAGTTCGCGCCTCATTTTGTGTTACTGAGCCGATCAATATCTGGTGATGCGGCACTATTAAGGCTGCTCCGACGATAAGGGTTGCCACGCAAGGGTCAGATCGTGTTCTGACGGCAGTGGCCTCAGTCGGATGACAAGCGCGTCATGCCCGGAAAGAGAGGCGGTTTATCCCGATCCTCAACAGCACCACCATTTGAATCACGACAAGGGTAACCTTGACCAGGGACCTCCGTTCACCCAGACGCCATTGCCACGAGTATGCAACTCAGCACCGAAACAAAACACGTCGGAAATCAGATGCATTGAGTTTCCTCACTGCACCTAGGAGATCAAGGCTTCAGTTGGATCCACTACTCTTGTGGGATGCCCAGGTGTTGGATCTCAAGACATCTGTCGTTGCTTGTACTGCGCAAGAAAAACCTAGCACGGATCTTTTTATGAAATGTAGCACTGAATCATCCCGTTAAGTCCGATATTCTAGTGGCCTCGTTATGGAGAGCAGAGCATATCATTGTTCATGGAACTTTCTTTTGCTCACCAGTGTGCATGTGCAGAAAGTTGGCCCCCCGATCCATTTTTTGACCACATCTTTTTTGCTACCTTCTGAGACTGTGCAAGACTATTCCAATGATTAGGGAATCATAGAATCGCCTGTTACATTTTGTTACATTTTCTTGCAAGTTTGGGTCTCGTTGCGACATTCTTGGAGACGCTGGGGGAGCATGCAAAAGTGCGAATATTTGAACTATTGCGAAGTCAAGTTGAGCATGCACAAGGTCCCACTCAACCCTGCCCAACAGTCATATGGGGCCTGTCCAATGCAAGCTTTCCAACCACTTATCATTCAATGTGGACTTTGCAGACAGGATGTCTTTGAATCCCTATGATACAACTTGCTGCAAGTTCCAAGTGTTCGCAGCTGCGCACTTCTTGAAAAGAACATTGCTCAGTCGAAGGCTTCATATCTACAAACACAGCCCCTTTTTCATGGACTACGCCAAGCAAGACAGTCCTCTCCGACTTTTGAATACGCTCTTCGGCACTGAGCCTATGTTGAGATATGCAGAGAAAGTGCGTTCCTTTTGTTCCTTAAAGCGTCATGAACTCTTTGACTCCAGGTGAACACTTGAAATTTGATTTGCAGCACAACAAAAAAACAAAGTCTTGAGCAAATTTTGGAGCTATTGAGTCGACTATGTTGACCTATGTTGATCAGCTGATCAGCTATGTTGATTTCATGTCCAGAGTCTTTTAAAGTACCCAACTTGAGCCATTGAGCGTATTTTGGGACTCCAGGAAGTCGGTCCCCGGGAAGGTCGTCGCTTGATTGTTCGATGGCATGACACGTTTGATTCAGCTGGTGGGCAGAACATGGAAATCCACTGTGAACTTGCTTGTCGTATGTTTTGGACTTTGCCACATTCAGTTCTTCTCATTCCACTGAGGGTCGAACATGCCACAACGAAATGACACGCTCTGGAAAGTAGACGATCGATACCATGAGAAAGTTCTTCCAGATCCTGCTGTTCCTTCCTGATAAGGTTGTCACTGCAGCTACTGCAGCAGCAAGACGGAGCAGAAAAACTGGTTCTAGCTCCTGCTCGGCTCTTAAAGATCTCGAAGACTGTTCGTTTGTCGAGGTTCATTTGGAGAATATATATCTGCCTCGAAGCTTCTTTCACTTTGGTAGCCAGAAGGTAGCCAAGCTGATTTTTTGTTTGCAAGTGCTTTTACGTGCTTTGTAAAAGGAGAGCGGAGATGTTGAGGATGAAAGAAGGGGCAGAAAAACAGGAGGACAAGGACAGAGCGATGAGTAGAACGAGGACATGACAACGATGGCAATGATGAAGAACGCAACGATGAGCATGACTAGGACAGGATGAACATGAGGAGACAGGAGGAAGGGATGATGAGGATAGCGAGGACAGGAACGAAGCTTAGGGGCGATTGTGCCTTGTGGATTCGTTTCCGACGTGAGGTTTTGTCCGAGCAGCTACTTGGCAGCGTACGAATAGACAGATCCATTGAAGGTACATTTCTGTTTATTAAGTAGTTATTTAGATGCATTACTTTCATCAATTTAGTTTCTGTTGATATCTGTCTTGATATTTTATATGGACTTTTATACAGTATCGTGTTTTCATTTCCGGGTCGAGGATCAAGTTCCACTCTTTGGGCTCAGTGCCGAGGTGGCTCAGCCTATTGAAGCTGTTGCCAAAGTCAAGCTGGACTCTGAGACGATGATCACTGCGATGACCGAAGGAACAGGAGGCTGTCATTGCACTGTGGCATGGCTAAGGTCTTTGCAAGGACCTGCACCTGCCTTGGTACAGAAACTTTGGCAGCAGGCACACCATCAGCGCGATAGTTTCGTCAAATTTGAAGCGAGAGGGATATGAAAGATCTGATAGAGATCTGATAGATTCAATATGTCCTCTTGCTTTGGTCCCGCTTTTGCAGGTGGGTATCCCGCGTGGTGCGACCCTCAGTCTTCTTCTTAACAAGTGAGGCAGAAGCTGGGAAACAGAAGGGCAATTTGTTTGATACTGAGGGGATGTCTCAGCTGAGAAGGAGTGGTTGGATGCCTTCAGCGCAGATGCCACAGTGGAGGACTGCTGAATGCAGGTAGCAAAACATTCCAAGAACCAGATGGCTTTGCAGGACATGTCATGCACAGGCTGCTCATGTTTCTTGATTGGGGTTGTTGGCTCAATGGTGAACAGCGTTTTGGCTCAAGTTTGCCAGTTTCCTGTAGGATTGTTCTGGCTGGTCATTGATCTCAGTCTTCGGTTTGAGCCCAATCTCTCATTCCAAACTCAAAAACGGTACAGCAACTAGCGAATCCAATGTGAATCCTGCTGTAAACCATAAAAAGTCTCCGGGTTTGAAAGTACAAGAATCCTCGTGTATGATCACCTGCCGATGATACATTCAGTAGGCCAATCTGATTGAAAGTTATTTACCATATACCTGCAAATGTGGTGCTGACAGTTCCAAGAGAACATGACCGAGCGGAGGCTGACATAGCTGACTGATGCTGACCTTGGAACGTGAGAGCTCTGAAGCCGCTACCGCCGCTACCGCCGCTACCGAGTGTTCCCGTTTCGCTCGCTTGAAGAGTTTGGACTCATTTGCTTTCGGCTCCATCGATGGAGGAATCAACGACACGAAGGATACGGCTCTCACCTCTGTGAGTTGCAAAAATGGCGAGACGCCGTGCAGTTCAGCTCTGCAGGCACGGGACATGTTTGTAAAAGACTAGATTAAATTGAAACATGAAATCATTAATTATTATATGAATTATTATGAATTCAACAATTCATAAATAAATCCATATGTATTGAATCTGTAGGATTACGTTGGTAAGGGTGTGTATATTGTGTAGGGACTGTGGAGGTGAGCTCCATGTCTACGTCGGAAGCTTTTTGTTAGTTTCGTTTTTAATTCAGACGTGATTGTCTCTTGGGCACCTTTAGTGACTTGCAGATTCTACGGTCTGAAAGAGGTAGCCAGGTCCCAGGTGCTGCGTTTTGAGATGGGAAGTGCAGTGCATTTTTAGTGCAGCTACGTGCTCGTGAGGTGCTTCTTGAGGATGGTCAAAGGAAGGGTCCAGCGTTGTGGAAAGAGCAGCTGCGTGCCGTCCTTTCTGCCAATGCAAGAGGTACCGTCGAAGACTTTCACGACTTGTTGAGTTCCCTGGCGGGGAGCGGCAGCGAGAACGGCATGGAAGATTCTGACACAAAGAGCTGTCAGTCTCAGTCCTTTGTCAGTCTTTGTGCAGCAGTCTTGAGCGCCCAGACTCGCGACAGAGCAGCAATAACTGCGATTCAAAGACTTTCAGACTCTATCGGTTCGACGAATGGTGACACTCCAGATTTTTCGCCAACAGCTGTTGCCCTTGCACCACCTGGCCTCATTGAGCAGTGTTTGAAGGGTGTCAACTATTTCAAAACGAAGGCAAAAAGACTCAGTGAACTTGCAGCGATTTTACTTACAAAACACGCAGGTAGAGTGCCTTCGAACTTTCTTGAACTGACGGCACTTCCAGGGGTTGGCGCAAAAGTTGCAAATTTGGTTCTGTCGGTCACTTTCGGTAAAGTCGATGCTGGCATGGTGGTCGATACGCATGTTCACAGAGTTGCTCGACGTTTGGGATGGTCTGATGAGAATGTCCCCGAGAAGACTCGCCAAGAGCTGGAAAGATTCATGTCTTTTGAAGTTCGCGAGCATGCGACCATTCGGTTGATTGCATTTGGGCAAGAAATTTGTCGCCCGCAGTATCCCAAATGTCATATTTGTCCTGTAGCAAAGGCCAATCTTTGTCCAACTTACACCCAGAGGGTTCATGGTAGTCATTCAACTTCGACTGGTATTTTCCCTAACTTGCGTTCCAGTCCAAAGTCCCGGAAAAGAATTTTCATCGAAATCGACGAGACTTGAACACCAACAGAGTGGAAAAAGAACGTGGCGCTACACGCAAAAGCATTCATAAAGCAGTGTATTTCAGCCTTCGGAGTAAAGGCAAACTGTTTCTACTCAAAGTCATAAGTGGAAACTATTGAAGAAACTGTTGAAGTTGAAGAAACTGAAGAGACCATCTTGAAGGATCTCTATCTTGAAGAGAATCCAACGGGTAGTGAAGGCGTTTGGACCTGAGCCTGTGACCTTCCAAGGCACAACAGGTCCCCGATTAGGAAGACCCTCACAAGGTTCAAGCCTACTTGAAGAACAAGTCTGCGTGTGGAAAGTGAGCTGCTTAGCACAAGTTGCCTGTTTTCAACAAGCCTATTGCATGGCTGAAGGTTTGTCAGTTTGCCTCACGTTGCACGACTTTGGATAGGACGATGTGTCTGAAAGTTGTGAGGTTAGTGATTGACCGATGCAGCGATGGTGACAGGCTTGCACTGCATGTGAACCATGCAGCGACTTACAGAAAGCTTTGCAAAATTGTCCCGGCCAGAAGTTCACAGTGACAGGTCCTGTGGCTTTACATGGCACTTGGAAGAGAACGGTGGGGTCCGGTTCCATTCCAGGAGTTTTTATCACTGTACCTATACACGATTGAGACTTGAACTGTTCGAAGATTTGGCTTGTTTTGCAACAACATTTTCTGACGTTGTTCAATCGAGGTCGGTATTCGCGGAACGACGTTCATTCAGCTGGACGAACAAGGGAGTCTTGCCAGACTGAATACTGTGGAATGTTCTGTTTACTGACCAACCCCGAGCATCTCCAAGCCATGTTCTTGGTCGTGCTATTGCTCATGGGGTTCTAGAATGTTCGCACTTTTCGATAAGTTTGTTTACATAATGTAATTGTACATGGTTAACCTGTAAATCTGTATACACCTGCAGTTTGCAGTTTGGACGTGTTGTGACTTGCTTTCAGCAATCTAGCCACTTCCATTTTCATTTGGACCCTGAGCATTTTGGAGATGCCAAGCATAGCGAGGCTAAGCCAAGCATTGAAGTTGTTGCAAGTCCATCGAAGCAGTTTTTTTCACCAGGAAAGTGTGCTTTCTGCGCGAGATTTGTGAGCCGCTTTTCAAGCCTGGCGATATGACTGTGGAGCTCCTCAAGGCGGAAGTTCATAGGGAAGTTCATAGCGCATTGCACCATCTCCGACTTAGCGTGTGAAGGCCATTGGCGGTGACAATGTAGCGACATTTGAGGAGGTGGGACTGACCTCAAAGACTCGTGCGAAAACTTGAAGCGCTGCCCTTGCTAAGGCCGAGCGTCGCGAACCTCAAGGAGCTAGCCCTGGGCTGAGACGAACTGCACCACTTCCCATCACTTGCCATCAATTCCGATCACTTGCCCCTTTAATTTCAGGTGACTTATGCCGATATTTGTGGAAGGAACTCCAGGCGGCTGGCAGCAGTGTGCTTCTTGAAGTTCCTAACTCGTACTGTGCCAGGGCAATGCACCGCCGAAAGAGTCCTTGGCTTTTTTTGCCGACGAGGCAAAAGGATTTTTGCCGGGGTTGCATCGGCCCGTGATCGCCCTTGGCATGCGGTGTCACAGGTGCTGTACGAAGATTTCAACTACGAGCTCCCGCTCCGTTTGGGGCCCAGGATCTCTGAACTTTGGTCTAGTGCGGGGCTGCTTTGTGCAGCCTTTAATTGTATGTATCCATTTGCCTTCGTGTGTTTGCCACTCTCAGGTGGCAAGGGAGAGGTGGGTTTTGTCCTCAGCTACTGATGAGTAGTTTTTATATGTTTTCATTCTCCTTCAATTCCCATCCTTTGCATTGACTAAGCAAGGCTCAAGGGATAGCACATGTGTCTGAGGTGACTTTCTGGAGAAATTTGCTGCTTGTAGCAACTTATTTGGTGCTTTTGGAGCCTGGCCTGCGTGAGCATGACTCAGGCCAAAATCAAGGCACTCAAGTTCGTGGCCGAGCGTTTTTCAGATGGCGGCCGAGCTTGCTGCACGAACCTCAGATTTTGATCTCCCTGGCTTCATGAGCAGGTGCTTCCACGTGCTTCCTACATTTTGGAGCTTGTTTCTTGCATTTTCTTGCTCTTGAGTCTCCAAGCAGGGGAGGCAAAAAGAGTTCTGCTTGGCAGTACTCATTTGTCGAGGCTTCACTTGGAACGTTGAAATTGTTGGAGCATCAGCAGACGCTCCAAGGCCAGAGCAAACACAGAGATGTGGAGCATCAGCAGGTCATGTGAGTCATGTGACCTGACCTGGTGCCAGGATCAGAGGCATTTCATTTTACGAGCTCAACGATGCAGGTGTGGCGCTTGTTTTGGGGGGATTAGTTGCTGTTTTTGCAACTGCTGTTGGAAGTGACAAAGGGCAGGCCAGGCTAGGCTAGCTGTGTATTTCGAAGAGTCGACCCAAGATAGTGATGTCAGCTGCCTTCAAACTTTTCCCTTGACTCTTGAGTTTCTGGAGTAGCAGCTTTTGCCATGATGCTGGTGTATCAGAAGATGAAACTGCGAAGAATGGTGGGTCCACTTTTCAGTGCCTTTGGGACGCTCCTCTCCTCTCAGATTTTGACAACCTTGGCCCTTGAGCCAGGAAAGATCATCTATGTACGAGACATTCCTGAGAGTGTCACCAAGCCCCCTCCTTTGCAGGCGCACCATGGTACAGAGTGGTACAGGTAGCCCATGACGATGGTAGTATGGATGGCCACAGGCACTGGCAGCTGCTCTGCAGCCGAAATTGAGAGTTTTTCTGCCGCGATCCTCCGTGGTGTCTGGGGAGGACGGGCTTGAGAGTTGTTCTGCGGTGGCTCCAAGTGGCCTGTGCACCAAGTTTCTCAAGGAAAGAAGGGAAGCAGCTCCACTCTTTGAGCAATCCATGTTTGAAAGGAAAAACCATGCAGGAGCGTTGCAATTGCGCTGATGCTGGTGGCGTGGCCTGCGTCTCAGATCTTTAGTAGCATGTTTCGAACATATGTCATTGTAGTTTGCAGCGGTGCAACTGACAAATTATAACTACCACTACCACTACCACTATCACTTTCACTTCCACTACCACTACCACCACCATCACCACGACCACCACCACTCCAACTGCTACTCCTACTCCTACTCCTACTACTGCTGCTGCTGCTGCTGCTGCTGCTGCTACTACTACTACTACTACTACTACTACTACTACTAGCACTCGTACTGGTACTCTTGCTGCTACTGCTACTATTGCCACTAACGCTACTACTATGTAATGGCAGAGACAGGTTCATTCTCCAAGCCAAAAAAAAAAAAAACAAATGCGGCCAAAGTCGTAGAGATTGCAAATTGGATAGGTCGACATGCAACGCTGACACTGCACAATGTCCCGGTTCAGCTGTTGCTTGCATGAAGTCTGCAATGCTCGTACCAGTGGTTGTCAAGAACACAGCCAGAATTTGGTGGTGTACCAGTGAGATTTGAAAAGGCATGCCATTTGTTGCTCTCCCGAAAAGCAACATGAAGTTTGAAAGTAGGCCCTGGAAAATGATATTACTCATATTTTTGGGATTCAAAAAAGAAGTTCCTACCCCCGGGCCGAATAATTAGGCCTAGTAGGAATCAAAACTTGTTGCCATCGCAGCTTTTTCAAGCTTCGAGCCCAAAGTCAGAGATAGAACGGACCAAGAGGACACGATTGCAGAGATGCCTCGAAAATTGATTTTTAGCGATATTGATGGAACCTTGGTTCACATCTCAGATGATGCTTTGCTGAGATGGGGAAGCCTGTCTGAGGATGGACGCAGCTTCAAGACCACGGAAGGAAGCAACATTGCAATTCGGCCGCTTCCACCTTCATCCACCGGGACCCAGGCCTTTATCAGTGAAAAGACACTGAAACTTGTGGCAGAAATCAGGCGTGCTGGTCACCTTTTCGTTTTGATCAGTGGTGCCAGAAGTAGTACCTTCATGGAGCGATTGCCATATTTGCCCGCAGCTGATGCATATGTCATGGAAAACGGTGGTCGCATATTCCTACCGAGCAGAGACAGTGCTGAAACAGCAGCACCCATTATCGAAGACTTGGAATGGCGACGTCGACATGTGGCTGCTCCTTTAGTCTTGGAGTCTGTGCCACCTTCTGATCGACCTGGTATTCTTTGGGATTTCTATGCAAGACTCCAGAAGGAAGGTTGGGTCTGTGATGCGAATAAGTATTCAACTGATTTCAGAGTCAGCCTGAAGAAGTCGAAAGGGAAAACTGCAGCAGACTTGGAGAAGGTCGTTTCAAGCCTTCCTTCGCAGCTTGCAAGCTCCTTCAATTTGGGCATGGCAGACATCTACCCTTCCAGCAGCGGCAAGGACAAGGCAGCCGAGTATCTGATGGCGAAGTTTGGCTTCGCTCGAGAAGATTCGATCAGCATGGGCGATGATGATAACGACTTGGCTCTTGCCAAGATAGTCAGTCACACCTACATTCCAGGTTTTGCGGCAGACTCTGTGCGACTGGCAGTTGAAGCCAATCCCTTGGCGTTTACTGTAGCCAGCCATGGAGCCTTTCTGGGCACTCACGAGGTGCTACAAAAGATACAGGAGTTGCCAATCAGATCTGCTCGACCGTTGTTGATTTGTTCACTTGCCATGCTTTCCTTGGTTGTTTTGGCTGCAAGGCGTAGGCAAAGAAGAGCCTAAGCCAAGCTTGCAACACGCAAGCCATTTTTTCAGCTGTCCCAAAGTGGAGCCTTGATTTCACTGTGTGATCGCCGCAACTTTTCATTGCAACATCCCTGGTGAAAGCGTAACTGTGAAAGCCGACTATCAGTCATTATCAATCATTAATGAGTAAGAAAAAATAGTTTGCCGAAAACTCCAGGTTTGGCCAACTGGAGAATGTGTTGATGGACAGACGGTCTTGGTGTGCTCCCCAGTGCTGGTGACTGCCGGTGTGTCCATGTGTTGGGTAACCCCACCGGTTTCCTGTGAAATTTCTGACAGAATTCAAGGCCAAATACTGAAACTGAAAAGGACAGAGGATTGGTTGTTTGCGACTTGTAGTTGAAGCAGCTTTGATACAGATCACCTATTGGACTTGGGATGGAGTTGTGGGTACTAGGCCTTTGGGAATTTCCTTCACCTACCGAATTCTGAGGCCCAGATGATCACACGGAACCTTGGTGGCAAAGTAAGAGATGCAGGGAATTGTTTTTGCCAGAATGGTCCTGCAGATCCAAACCTCTCGTGATATTGTAGGTTTGTGGCGTATTTTTCATGCAGATTTCTGTGGTTCCATGACTTGGACTTCCTTTCAGGTCCGATGGAGAGCGGTGTAGCGTTGCAGAACAGATTGGAGGAGCCTGAAGCACAGAGCTGACATGGCAACCGTTGAGTCTAGACCTGTTCCAAACTTTGCAGAACTTGGGTCCCTTCAACTCGGTTCTGGATGCCAAGGCCAGAGGTGCTGTGGTTGTGTACCTTCGACACCTTGCCTGTCTTCACCTTAGCTTTGGATATCCAAAGGCATTGACGTTTTTTTATTAGCTCAAAAACCCTAAGTGTTTAAGTTATTGCCTGACATTGCCTTTAGCTTCCTGCCAAAGTGTTGGTATCACCAAGGGTGTCTCAGAAAGACGTCGCTTGCCGAGGACCCTACTGCTGGTCGCACGTACGCGAATGGTAGCAACCTCACAACAAGAGTGGCATTGAGCTGCTACTTGTCAGATGAATGTCCATCTTATTGGCTTTACAATCCTGCAGATACATCCCTTTGAAACCTGCTGAATTCTTTTGTGTATATTTTCATTAGAAAGTGTTGCCTCAGGTGTCAACCTGATGTACTGAAGCGTGTTGAGGCACAATTGACGTGAAGTGACAAGAAACGTGATCAGTTGTGAATGCATCCTGGCTGAATCGCGGTGACAGAGGGTCGGACATACATCCGGCACTGAACCATGCTGAACCACTGGGCGGCTTGTCCAGGATCAAGGACTGGTGGGACCCCTGATGATTGCTCCCGGAACGGTGACGCTGGCAGAGTTGGAAACGTGATTGCTGCAACGCAATCGTCCCACGCTCCTGGACCCTGGATGATGTTGTCTAGCTGTGCGATGCACTTTGTTTTGTGGCTTTTCTTGTTCCAAAACGTATGGGGGTTTCTCAAACTTGGGAACCAAAGTTTATCACTAGAAATTGTCGAGAAAGGATGATTTGGGGGTACCCCTGAGTTCCTTGAGGAACCACCATGATATTTTTCAGGCACACCCTAACAGCGATTTCCAGGCAGCGCAGCTGAATGAGTTTCTGGACCAATTCCCCGATGTGCCCAGGGACAAGGTGCGCTAAGGGATGCGCAGGTCTCGAGTCTCACAGCCGCGGTGCGGTTTTTGTGCTCAGGTCTGTGTGGACGACTCGGAAGGTTACCAGGCGAGCGGCTCGGCATTGGAGTTTTCTATGTGTATTGAAGGATTATATATATATATATATTATAGTATAGCAGGAATAGCATTATTTTTCTACTTGGTGGTTCCTTGAAATTGGGAACCCCTATTCTCAGGGGGTACCCCGGTACCTGAGAAACACCCATGCGTTGTACGCTTGTCTTGAGTCGCCACTGAGACCAGAATGCCCAGAAAGTAGAGAGGGGGTTGTTGTCCAGCTTGTGCTATCACGGCCCCCACCTTTGCTTTGTTGCTTGGACTGGCATCGAAACGGCTTTGATGTTGCCGAGAAGTCGCAGCAAAGCTTTAGTTTTCTGAGATCGGCTTTCTTGAATGCACTGGCAGGCTTACGCTGCAATGAATTTCGGACGTATTGGAGATAGACCAGCAGGAGACGTACAATTGCAGGCATCGCAACCATCAGCATTTCCATTAATTTCATTGCAGCAAGCGGCTTTCGCAATTCGAATCACAGGCACCAGATCTTGGTGGTATTGGTGGGGTGTTTGCGCCTTACATCCGCCGTGAAATTCTTGTCAAAGCAGCAAGCTGTCTCAGTAGATCAGAGTAGCCACAAAGCAGCGCTTTGTTTGAGAGTCATCAGATTAGCATAGAGTAGCTCGTCTTTTTTCATTCATGAAGTTTGGACATGTTTGGACACTCCTCTTCGAAAAGGCGATGTTGGAGTCTCTACAACTTGTGCGACTTGATATCACCATTTCTCGGGCTGAGATTCAAGTACCTCAGCAAAGTGGTGTCACTGGCACCAGAGCAAAGGGATGCCGACGGCGTACCAAAGGCCCTCGCTGAGTTTTCCACCTGTGGCTTTTAGCTGCTAAGATCTGCTCAGTGTTTCTCGTGCAGGGTGTCCTACTGTTGGGTGGCACGTTCGTGGTGAAGGATGCCGAGGCAGAGTCATTGAGATAGTTGATTTATTTGATTGGTATTGACCAATCAGTAGAAACCAATAACCACTAATATTGGTATCATTTTATATTGATATGAATTGATGGGTGATAGTAGAAACGAGTAGAAACTTCAGTGATAAACCAGGAGTGCTCGTGCGAGATAGCGTTCTGTGACTTGGCAGGTGGTCTATGCCTGGGCAGATCGTGGAGCTTGGCATGTTATGACTCCATGTTGGTGAGACGACTTCCTATGAGTTCCGACATGGACAGATGGCTTGTGACAGGAATCCCGGGCGACTATCCAAAGCCCATTGCTTAGACCACTGGGCTGGGGACAAGCGAACATGCATCGTTGCCAAGGCCTGCCGAAGTCTTCGCCGGCCTTTCCAAAGCATAAACAGGTGGGACCCTGTGGGAGCTTGGGACCGGTGGGACCTGGTGATCTGGTGACGTGATCCAAGATGACTTCGAAAATGGCGCCCACCAGCAGGCTGTGAGTTTGATTTGGATCGAAGTGAGCATCGTGGCACAGGCCAGTGACGGGCTTCTCTAAAGCTGGGCACTGCATGACCTGTGACACGAAGACAGGTGAAGAACTGCGAATGGTCTCATCGTCTCTCTTGGTTCATGCCTAAGACATCTGTCATTTTTCATTCTGCTAATTCTCACCACTCTTTTTTGTCAATAGATGTTCCACTCCAGACTCAACACTGTTGCATTTGAGGTGAGATCAAAGCAGATCTGATGAGCGTCAAGATGTCAGTCTCCGGTCCAAACTCAAACTTCTTGCCTCCAAAAGGTCATCAGTGCAATGTTCTTATTTTTGAGAACTATTACCCATCAAGCACTGCCCATATTGTTTTTTTTTTTTTTTACCTGCTATCTTTTTTTGGGCTCCCATTAAAGACCCACTTGAGCTTTGCCCCAGTCAATTGCTTTTAAATTTTAACATTTTCCAACTTGCTCTGAGCAAGTTGCCTCCGCTTGAAGTTCAAATTTGTCAAAAGGACAAAGAACAAAAAGAAAGCAGCCGACTCCAGGGTCACATTCTGAATCAAATGAGTTTGGATCAAGCCATCAGGGAGCTCAATCGCTTCAAATCGGTACGTGAAATGACTTTGTCTTGGTCGTCTGTCTCCATCGTGGTATCGGGGGTGTCCGGCAGGCTTTGGCAACGACATCAAGGACCGCTCGTGTTGCATATGGAGTTGCACTGAAAATATGAAGATCTACCATTTTCACCTTGATAATGTATGTTGATGTCATTGCAGGCCGGAAAGTTCAAGATGGCTTGGCATGACAAGCCTCACTGCGTTCTGCCGACTTTGTTGCACTTACGAACTGGTCGGTGTTGTTGCGGTGTTTCCTCTGCCGTTCGTGCTGAAGCACGCACAACTCTATATTCTGAAGCTCAACCCCATGCCTAAGCCGCAGTGGCTCCAGCAAATTCAGGAGAACGTTAAATCAACACAGTTTGGAGAGACTTGTTTCTGTAGCTGCCAAGCACAGCTTGCAACATCTTGCAACCTTGAACTTTTTCCACATGCTTCGGCGTTTCATATCACACTCCTGGAGGCCGGGGGATGAACAAATCAAAGAAATGATAAAACATGTTTTTTTGTGCCTTACAGGCTGTACAGGACATATCTTTGCCTTGAAGGAATCATAAGAAGTGCATTGTGCTTTGGAGATTTTGTGGTATTCTGACAGGTCGAACGAGCTGCCTGCGGTAGGAGCTCAGAAAGCCTGAAGGCTCAGCGAATCAGCTTGATACGATTTTTCAACTTGGCAGGGCCACGTTGTGCTTGTAGCTTTGCGCAGGGAGATGGAAGGGTGGAAGCATGCTCATCCTGGCAGCCATGAATGATGAGAGTTTTTGGCTCAGTATGTTTGTTTTTATAATCTTGCGCTGGTTTGGGTGAAGAGACTTGTTCGGCCGAGGTTTGCTTTCTGCTGATTTGCTTGGTGCCTGCAATAGGCGATTCCAAGGCGATGAGTACTTCTCAGTTTTCCCTTTTGAGTGCTCACTACTTGGGCTCCAGCTCACCACTTGAGCTCATGCTGATTCTTTTGTGGAGGTCAGTGACTGGCCACTTGTCTGCAAGAAAGTACCAATAGCTGTGCACGTGCCGAGCCGCTGTCTCCAAGGCTGGTTCCCTTCCAGGAGTTGCCTTTGGAAACCCAAGGCCTGGAGTGATATATATATATATACACACATATATATATATGATCTAAGATCTCTGCGGTAAGTCTCCAGTGATGATCTGCGCCTCAGGCAGGTATGTGGTTGGGCAGTCTGGAAGACGAGCGCCAGCCTTGGAGGTCAATCGAAGTTGCTGCCATGGCACCAAGCCCTACGGTGGACTGAGGTCTTGCTCGCTTGTGTAAACTGGTACGGTGCCTCGCAAAGGCAGGGCAGGGATGTTTCACACATTGTGGAATGCAGAAGTCACGACAACAAGACCTGCATTTACAATGGTGAATAATAGACTCAAAGAAATGGCGTAAGTATATACACATAGAAAACTAATCACAATATATAAAGAGCTTTGGAGGTCAAACGTCCGACTGATGGAAACTTGCAGCAGGTAGCCTGTTAGACAGGAGAGATGTGAAAGAAGACGGTATGAAGAGATGTTGGATGGGTAGACAGTTAGATAGACGAATAAGATGGATAGACAGATGGCTGCATAGATGGGTAGAAGCTGGCTTAGCTTTACAATAGACAGGTACGCAGTTAGATACTTTGATGGGTAGACATGTAGATTGAAGTCTGACTGGCTAGATAGATTGATAGATGTAAGGACAGCCAGATAGAAATGTATATAGATCGATAGATAGATAGGAAGACAGGCAGCTGGGTAGATGATTGACAGACAGGTAGTTCAATAGAGAGATGACCCAAAGGTAGATAGAAGCACAGATACATAGATGGATAGATAACATATAGATACATAGATAACTAGAGAACTAGATGCATGGACTGATAGATTGGTTGTCGGCTCATGGCCTCGAATGATGTGAGGCAAATGGTCAACAATGGCTTGGACAACCAACCACTTTCATTGATCGCTTCAAGGTGCCCGTCGCGAGTAAGTTTATCCCGCTGGAAGAGTGTGTTTATGTCCGGTGTATGTGCCTGTCCTACAGATGTTCTTGCAAATTGTTGTCCAAAGTCAGAACTTGCAGATTTTTTGTCCAAAGTTTGTGGCAATCGCTTGAAATTAGCACAGCCTAAGCCAGTCGTCGAGGATCGTGGAGTTGCACTTCAACTGCGTTCGATTGCCATTCAGTTTGGTCCGGTGCCAAGATAGTGAGCATAGCGTCGCGGAAAACTCCAGGTTACCGATTTTGCCTCAGGAAATGGTGCTGGACAACGTGTCAGTTCCAAGACCACAGGCAAGTCTATTTACCACTGCGATTGAAATACAGACCTCAGATGCAGGGAGTTCTGGACTCTTTGCCTTGATGAGACATCTAGCAAAGTCAGAAAGGAGATGCTGGCTGCCAACCCAGAACTTCTCGGCTTGTCTCCAATCGAGGCCAGGTGTAACCGTGGGTTTCCTGAACTCAGAGTGAGTAGAGTTCAAGGCATAGCTAGCACTTGTATTTTGAAGATGCCTAATGACAATCTCGCAATCATTCAATCAGCGGCAGATGAAAGTGAACTTTACCTGCACACCTTGCAACTTGCACAATGCCCATGTGAGCGCTTTGCTTTACCACTTTCTTAGTGTTCTCTTACTGACAGGTGTTTGACAGAAGTGTTTCTTGCTTCAGGTGTTTGACAAGACAGTCTCAGCTCAAATCCCGGTCTTCACAACGCATTGCCATCGACTTTTTTGTGGAATTGGATCCTAGGCTCTGACGCAAGTTGGCCTGTTGGTCATCCTCAACAACCATGTCTCCTCTGCAGTATGGCCCAGTCCTTGATACCATGTTCCAGACCTGAAAACATTGAACAGATATGAACAGATGGCATTGAACATGCAACGTGTGTGCAACGTGCCATGAACCTGTCATGTGTCTTGTGGCAAGTCGAGGTGTTGCAGCGGAAGTGACGGTGAAGGCTTGTGGCACACGGACAGGCACACGGACTGAATCCTGTCGCAGTCGCCTTACCAGGATATGACATGACAACGGCAGGAAGACTGTCCTCCTTTTGCAGGTATTCTGAGCAGGATTGGCTTAGAGGTATTCGCTTGGTGGCGAGGAGGTGCGCTAGAACAGGGGATTGACCTTGCTGTCGTTAGCCAACCATTGCCTCCTTCAGGTAATCACCTTGATTCACAAGACACACAATCTCCTGATTCTGTTGATTGAATGTCACCCTTTATGCAAGCATTTGGATTTTAGCATTCCAAGCTTTGTACCTCAGTTTGAATTCCGAAGACTAGGTACAGCGAAGATCCTCGAGTGGTTGGCTTCGATCTGAGGACTGCTTCTGCTTGGGAGGGTCTCACTAAGGGTCTCACCAAGGGTCTCACCCTTCTGCCATTTTGTGCTGCAATCCACGCGGCGAAGTTTGAAGCCGTGCTGTTTCAGGAATGAAATCAGGGCCAACGGGTGTTTGGCTTAGCTGGCCGCAAACCGTGCACTGACTGCTAGATCTGTTGGCGCTAGCATTTGCTATTCGGAGGACCCTGCTTCAGAACCAGCATAAACATTATCCTGGTCAATATTATGAAAAGCATGTCCAGTCGCCATCAGCAGCAGCAGC
>VSDK01017448.1:549856-584791 GCA_009767595.1 Symbiodinium kawagutii | reverse complement strand
CGTTTGCAGCTGCTATCGTTTTCTTGTTGTTGCAGCTGGCGTCGTTTTCTTGTTTTTGCAGCTGCAGCTACGCTTGGTACACTGGTTGTCTTTCTTGGAGCTGTCCCCGGCCGATTACTTGGGAAATGGAGATACCTGCGAGCATTTCTGCTAAGTTAGCCTCGACCAGCTGATGCGTGCAGGTTCTCTTGAATCCATTAGTCGTTTTTAGGCTGCACACTGGCTGAGGGGCAGTGAAAGTTATTCTTACCCTCAAGGAGTCAGCCACAACAGTCAACAAGTCATGAAAGCCATAGAAGGCAGAGTACCGACCTGGCCCCTGACATAAGGTATTTAATTAGTAGTATGGCGTGCCCTGACAGAAGACTGGCTAGGAAACAGCAATTTGCCTTGCTTGGTTTGATAGACGGACAACGATCCAGGAAGCAGAAGGCTGTACAGCCCAATTGTGCCTGTCATATCTGTCCACCAAATATTGCTAGCAGTGAATTTCCAATATGGGTCACATTTTTTCAGGAGAGACATCTCAACAATCACTTCCCTAATGATTCTAATGATGGGTGCAGAAAGACAAGTAGGCAATAAATTTCTGACTTGGGTCCCTCATATTCATACCTTGCCCTCCGTAGAATTGCAGGTAGCAAATTTCAAAACCGTGTCCCTCGCACTTGGCGCCGCCCCCACAAACATTTTGCTGGCACTCAATTTTCATGATATCACTCGCATGCACTCACATGAACTTTTGTTCCTTGATGTTCTTTTGGCGGATGAGCTTGTCAGCAGCAACGGCTGGGTGATTCTTATTCTTTTCCCAGTTGGCAGCATTGTTCGTCGCACTGGTTGGCCATTGTGGCAGATTGGGATGGTGCCTGGCGTTAGGAGACGGTTCTGTGCAGCAGCAGCTTTGCTGCTTTTGATGATCCTGATGCTGGTGGGAGAGAAGTGTGGCTCCTACAGCAACTTTCGAGGCGCAATGAGGAAGCTGTGACGCAAAGACCATTCGTAGGCACGACCTGGCCAGGTGAGTTGGATGCATGCCTAGGCAAGGACCAGAGACGCAGCGTCATTTCAGCACATTGTCTCGACCACAGGACCGCTTCTCAGTGGTGAAGGTGTGACACCTGCCCCAGTCATGGACTTAGTGTGAAACAAGCAGTTGGGCAATTGAGGTGTCTGGGGCAGTTGGGCCGGAGAAGGCATCCATGGAGACATCAAGAGACATCGAGATTTGCCCAACCTTTTTGCCTCTGGAAGTGACCTGAGGTCTGGTTGAGTGAGTGCCTCCTCTGCAAAGATATCCAATTTATCGTGTTTCAACAGGGGTGCTTTTTGAGGTTTGGAACGGACGTCCGCGACAATTACTTCAACAATATCATGCGGTACATCCAGGACCGACTGTGTTTACAAATTGGGGAAAGGGATGCAAGCCAAAGGGAGATCAAGCACAGCCCCACCAACCGTGAGGAAAACCAGCTTGACTTTGCGTACTGGAGCATCAACGGCGAAAAACGACTCAACGAAAGTGAGACTTATGGTTTGCTTCAGGCAGGTCTGAGAAGCCGAGCGCAAGTTGCAGCAACGATTTTCATGGACCTGTTTTGAGCTCGACAGGATGACAACTTCGCAGTGAGACATCCCTGGAAACTGAAGATGCTGCATGACGTGATGCGAACGCAGTTGGCAAAAAGATGGAGGGCCAAGCGAAGCTCTTTCAGTCTTTGGCCTTTGGCACTTCCCAGATGTGACTTCACGTGGCAGGATGCCGCTTATGTACATTGCAGCAAACAAAGGACACCTGCCACACCTGGTTTCGGCAGGAACTTTCAATTTCTAGCGTCATCTCACTCTCCAATGGAATTGAATGGAATTGGCACTTTCAGGAATCAGTGGCAGCAGGGCTGGAAAGTCCTTGCGCCGTTCAACTGCAGCCCCAGAGGACTCCAAGAGCCACGGTGAAGTTCACCTTGGAATGAATGCAGCCTGTAGACACCTGTAGAAACACGTAGACACGTCGTGCTAGTTTGATTGAAGTCTTGGTGGAGGATGTCCGGGGTGAAGTGACCGGAGTTGTTTTGTTGGAAGCTGAGAGAGTTGTGCCATGGAATGTTCCAGCTATGTTTCCTCACTTTGAAGCCTTGAGGCCTGTGCTGGCAGCTCTTGCTGGCTGGCTGGCCGTCATGTATGGCATCCAACATTCGCTCATTTCCGTCCTGAGCTTTGAGCCTGTCTCGCTTCCAGATTCCGATTTTATCATACCCCTGCAGAAAACCCCTATAGAATTGGAGCACCTAGGTGCTCTATAAACTGATTTTATTAGCTAGCTTTTTTGCCTCTGTAAATTTTAACCTAATCCGCTTTTTATTCAAAACCAAGAGGACGCGAAAGTGTCTTCATGCTAAATTTGTCGTTGCCACTTTCTCTGCAAGATTGAATCTTGTCTCCCGGAGTTTTTCCCGTGTCGTCTCCCTTCGTGCTATTGCGTGCGCCTTGCCATGCCGCCTTGTCTCCCAGACTGTTGTCTCCCAGACTCTCCCAGACGCTTGTCTTCTAGACTCTTGTTTGCCACCTTTTGTTTTGAAAGATGTGGGGCCCATGCGAGTGTAATAATTCTTTCTGGCATATAAAGCTATGATGCATAGCCATAGTTCACTGAGTTCACTGTGTAGATGAGAATTGCCGAGTAGAGCTTGCGAGGTGCCTTTCCTCACAGGAAACCAGTATGAGTACTTTCCAATTATCGCCACCTTCATTGCAACTTGCCGCAGAGAAGCATCCTTGAGAAAGAACATGTAATATACATGATGTATACTTGAGAATCGGAAGATTTTGATTCCACGCATCGGAATCTTTTGTCACCAGGCAGCAGGCTGACACAAGACAAAGCGAGCTCATCAGTCTCAGCTAAGGCTGGCTACGCTGTCATTGTCTTGGAGGAGTGAACTTGGAAGCCTTGCCTTTGCGGGACCAGGGAAGAACAGAGAGACAAACACACACACACATACACAACATCACACAGCATCACACAGCAGCCTGGCAGGAGCAAACCGAGATCAACAAGGCACGATCTGAGTTTTCTTGAGTGAGCAATCGCCATTCTTTCGACATAGTCTCCGCCTGTTCACGCGCTGCCACCACAGCAAAAGCTTCAGTGCACCGCAAGATGATTCAAACCCTGACTCATTGCGACCAGATCAAGTCATTGCGACCAGATCAAGTGCATATTGCCATTGCAATGTAGTGGAAATGATTGAGATTAGAACAAGTCTTCTTTTCCAACAAATGTTGAAGAAGCAACCAAGATCATTGTGAGCAACCGGAGATACAGAAACATCTCAAAACATTGCGTCTATACACGTGGCCTTCATGGCGACATGGAGAAGCTTCCTGCCTCAAGGCTTTTCAACGGCCCCTCAGGCAGTTGGTCATCGCTGGATCGCAACCGTTGGCCTTGAAAGGCCAAGGCCGCTCACACCGTCAGTGCTGACGGCGACCTCTGCATTGAGCTTTTTCAAGTGGTCGACAAGGCAAAACCAAAGGGGAGGTCGGAGCCGGAACCTCCAGGTGGTTCGAAGAGGTCGACGAAAGGAAAAGTTGACGAAAGCGAGTCCAGGAGGAGCACTTCCTCGTTGCGTTGTTTTTGATTTGGATGGCTGCTTGTGGAGCCCCGAGATGTATGAACTGTCCTGGGACCGCGGCGGTGCACCCTTCAAATACGATTCCCAAGGGCTAATGCGAGACAGACGAGGTTGTGTCATATCCCTACACTCTGGAGTGGAGAAAGCTCTCACTGAGCTTGCAACTGACAAGAAGTGGAAAGGTGTAAGTGTGGCTGTGGCGTCCTGCTGTGATGTCCCACCTTGGGCGTTTGAACTGCTGGGCAAGTTCGAATTTGGAGAATCCAAGATGAAAATGAACGAATTGATTACGATCTCCCAGATTCACAAAGGGGGCAAGCGAGGTCATCTGAGGGAAATCCAATCGGTGGTGGGCTGCGACTTTGAAGACATGATCTTTTTTGACAACGAACCCTACAACTGTCAGGAGGTGGCTGGACTAGGTATGAAGCCCAGCAAGCCATGGACATAGTCAGTATAACTGGTGAGAAGAGGATCACGTCGTGTAGAGTTTTTGGTTAGACTCGCTGTGAAGCTGTTGCGATGACTTTCTCATCTAAGGTGTGACGTGCATCTATTGTCCGCAAGGAGTCACTTCCAGGGCATGGTCTACTGGCATTGAGGCGCGTTTTTCGATGGTTTCCGGCCTCCAGGTGTACACTGTGTCGCAAGGGTACCACATCGTCACTTGAGTATGAGGTATTGAACAGCTAACAACATTTAGGTGGTTCAATTTACTGACTCAAAGAAGACTTTCTAGACCACCTGGCAAACATCTAAAGATTTTGGTGCACAGTAGGCACAAAGATTTCATTCAGTCTGGTCTCTGGCCCAGGCTTTCCCTCAAGCTGGGCAGACCCTTCGCTGCTGACCTGTCTCACCCTGCTATCGCTTTCAAAAAAGTGTGTTGGTATCTGCTGGATTTTAAGGACCCTGTCATGACAGTTCCAACAAACTTCCAATTGCGACTCTGGTGTCAACGTGTGGAGGCTGCTACCGCCCTGGTACTTGGCGTGCTTGAACTGCCCTCAGTTTGTAGAGCATGGCATGTCCCTGGTGTCCCTGGTGGCCTTTTGCACAGGGATTCGGATGTTTCGGACGCTTGAGGTGTGGGCTTTGGTTGGAACTGGTGTTGACATGTCTGCCGCCAACTTTGACACTGCCATCAAGCCGGGTTCCTAGTCTGAGTCAAAACTATGCCTGCAATTAGGATCCTTTGTTCGAAAATCTAGATTTATTAGATTTCCTGATTGCTTCCACCCCTTCCTTGCTCTTCAATGCTGACAGCTATCATTGGAATGATGTAGCGGTGCATGGAAGCGCCCGGTGCAGGGAGACTTTAGAGGATGTCTCTGAGGTGCTTACCGAAGCTTCGAATGCACACCACAGGTTTAAGATTTTGGGTGTTTTTATGTTTTTTTTTTTTTTTTTGTATTTTTGATCCCATAATCTCTAAAGAAAAACAGATTCGATTCATAGCTTTCAATGTGGAAGCGCGTGTGGAGCTTGGAAGTCAGCAGGTTGTGTTCTTCCTGTTGGGTGCTTTGACCATCGTGGAGATCATGGATGCACACAAAGGCTGGCTGTTAGTCAGTTAGTTGGAGATCAATTGCTGTGCATTGTTCGCCGGTGTCAGGTTTTGACATTATCACGAAGGCCATTCAGGCCAAGACCCAGAAGGAATTGCTGGTGCCGCACTCAATTCTATTGCACTAGATAGTTTGAATGGCTACAAGGATTTACAGAAGTGTTGTTTAATCAGCTTAAACATATCATCTTGAAAATCAGTTATTCGAAGCATCTAGTTTATTCGTTCCTCCCCATGTAGTTCCCTCCGCAACGGATTTCTCCTTTGCCCACTGACATTGAGATCATCATTGGCGTTTTGACCTTCGTGCTCTCCTCCGTGTTGAACAACTTGACGGTGGTCATCGTGATGGTGCTGGCCACAGCATGGGCGGTGCACTGCAACAGACTTCGAAATCGGCATTTGGGGCAGTAGAACGCTGGAGCGGGCCACTGAGCTGCGCCAAGATCTCTTTGCTTCAGAAGCTCGTGAAGGTGCGGACGAGAGTCGATCACCGCAGCATGGGCCATGCCACGCTGCCACAGCTCAGGACGATGATTTCCGCATGAAGCTTGGTGGTCTGGTGGTGGTTGCTTCCAACGCGGGCGGAGCCTGGACGCCCATTGGTGACATCACCACAACCATGCTCTACATCGGTGGACAGGCGAGGGCTGTCCTGCTTTCATACCTGCGAGATTGTTGAAGTATAGTCAATTTTCGACTTTCTTGGAATTTCTTGGCCTTGATTTTTAGTACATTTCTGTGTTCATTGACTTGGAAGGTCACCACTGTTCCATTGCTGGCAAATCTCTTTGTTCCCAGCGTGCTGTGCTTGGTGGGCACTCTAGGCGAGCTCCAAAACAGGGACACCTCAGGGACCAGTGAGGGACACCACTGGAATTCTCACAGGCTGAGTCCTGCCAGGCTACGAGTACCTTCAGATGGAAGACAAGCCCTTTACTCGGGATGAGAGTGCTGCGCAGGCTCCGCGAGTTCACGCTTGCTGTGAAGTTCCGCCCTTGTTGACAATCCTCTGACACTCAAAGTGATGTCAGTGATGATGTGTTTCAGGATGACGAAGTCCCAAATGGCCAGGTTGACTTCTCGGTAAAGAAGTTGCGATTTGAGCTTTGGTTTTAGCATGTTGCACCTGGGAACTGAGGCTGTTGTTTTCTGGGGTGGTCTCTTTGGCATGATCACCGTGCCTGTGTTCACCGTTTGTGGCTCAGTTGACCTTGCGACAGGTAGCGGGTGGACAGCGGGCGCGTCGTGCGGTGAGCCAAGGCTATCACCCAATGCCCAGCCTGGAGTGGGTTTGCACCTCAGACACCACCAGGGGAAGAGGCAAAGCAAATGCAGCAGTTGCTGGTCCTTGTTGGCCGCCCCAGGATGATGCTGGTCTTGGGCCTGCTCGGCTTGATCACGTCATTGTTCCTCGCTGGAAAAAAAGCCATGCTCAGTTGATACTCAGCTGAGCTCGCTCGGAGGCTGCACGGCCCAGAGGACGAGAAGTACTCCTTGAAGGGTGCCCTTACACGTGTTGAGGCTGGGGACTTTGAACAAATTGAAGATTGACTCTTCTATGAATCTTTGAATCTTGTATCTTGGTTTCAATTGAATCAAGATTGAAATCTTGTATCCTTGGTTTCAACCAGATTGAACATTGTTGAGATCTGAAGCTGTGGGAGCTTGAGGTGCCCGATGCCCTTTTCTTCTTGGGTGTTCTCTTTGCAGTTGGTGGCCTTGAGAGAGTGGGACTTCTGAAGGAGCGGATGCGGTGAGCTTCCAAGCATTTGGTCCCACGGAATTGATGATTTTCCAGCACTTATGGCTGTTTCTTCTAGGTTGGTTAGGTTGGTTCGGGGTGCTTTGGGGTGGTCGGGGGTACCCATTTTTGTGGACACTCCATGCATCTTCCAGCTGTTGCTTTGGCAAAGCTACCAGGAATTTGCAGTGCAGCTGAGCGCCCTGGTCCCCTACGATGCCCTGGCAGGAATCTGAGTCAACTTGCGAAGTGTGGTTTTTCGTTTGAAGTTCCTCTGCCCTTGTCGAAGCTTTGACAGACCATTTAGACACATCTCAAGGGACCCCAATGCAGCCTGGATGAGTCGGAGATGGATTATAGTGTTGGGCTATGTCGAGCTTGAAGCTTGGGTGAATTGGTCCCAGACCCAGAATTACCAAAGCTGCGGAGGTTGCCATTTTCCTTGGCTTCGCATCTGCCATTGTTGACAATGTGCCACTGGTTGCTGCTGCTCAGGCAGCACCGATTCTTGTCATTGCATTGTTAACCAATTTTTGCCTCAGATTTGTGTCTTAGCTGCCTCCAAGGCAGCACAGAAACAGAAGTTCTAGAAACTTCATGAAACTTATATCCCTTAAAGCCTTTGTATATTTTATGTAAAAAGCATATTTGTATATACATATACGTATGGATATGTTTCTTTTTTGAATCCAGGGATTGAAGCTTCCGACAGGAGAACGTGTGGATTTCCTATCATTTCCTTTTTTCCCCTTTAGATAAGCACTTAGTACCAAAAACGGAAATTGTTTCAGCCGTTTATTGAGGCGTCTTGAGATCCAGTTTTGTATTTTCCGCTCCAGGGAATGTACGATCTCAATGCTCACCCTGCCAACGATGGCCTTTGGAATCTGATCACGTGAGCCTTTGGGAAGCTCCAGCTGCTCTTGCCTTCAGATGCAGAGACTTGTTTGACTATCGATGAGATAAGGCGACACTCCTTAGGGATTTGTTGTATGGATACCTTACATGTATCTTCCGTGTGGAATGCATGGTTGCAGTGGAACGTCATGACACATCTTGGCAGTACTTGTCATAGGTGTTGGCCTCCACCGGGTCACTTGTACTGTATTAGGCCTACATTTGTCTCCTTGAAAGTGATAGACAGAGTCATAGCTCACAGGGCTTACGCGGGAGGTACTGCGCTGCCACTGGTGGCTCCCTCTTGGTCATCGGATCCGCAGCAGGATTTCCCTTGGATTTGTTGCCACTGCTTCTTGTTCATTGAACATTTGCATCTCCGGGCATCACGATACCTCAGAATTGTGGACGGTCGAAACCTCCATATCTCACAGCCAGAGTAAACAGCAGTTCAACCTTGACCCCAACAATTTGACCAAATGTTCAGCCTGTCCTTTGCGCTGCGCTCAGAGTCAGTTTTGGAACGCATCAAACTCAAAAGGTTTTGTCATGTTTCGTTCGGTATTGCTTTGCTTAGCTGTCCCCGGCTGTCCCTCAGTCCGGTCCTTGTGCAGTCCTCCACGTGCCAGGAGTTGCTTTCATGGGAATGGAGAGGAAGGTCTCCTTCGCATGGCTACTTGACAGAGTCATTGGCGAAATTCCTGCGCTCAAATCATGAAAGACATGGAAAGACATAGAAAGACATGGTTTTAGACGACATGCAACGCGACATGCAACGATGGGGTTGGTGAACGCGTCAGTTGACGCGTCAGTTGACGCGTCAAGGTATGTGAAGAGCATTGGACCTGCTGCGCTTGCCGGCTACTTCTTGGGTGTCGGTGGAGTTCTCGCTCAGCAGGTGCTCCCCAGCAGGATGCATCGCAGGATGCGTCGCAGGATGCGCAGGATGCGTCGTAGGATGCTGTGTCTGGAAACGCCAGCTTTGATGTCAGGCTCTGGGGCTCAGCCTGGCCTGAGCTCTGCAAGACATCCCCTCCTTTCAGCACACCAATAGGTGCTTGCGTGAAAGCAGGTATTTTTCCCCGCCAATGCCATAGGTCTCTAGGTCCTTGCGTTGGCCATCTTCGCAATCTGGTTCAATGCTGGTTGCTGAATCACTTGAAGCGCTTCTTGCAGTGCTGGCCAACGTTAAAAAAGTCGAAATGCATCAGCCTTTAACATTCTTGAAACTGTTGCTTTTCTCAGCCTTTGCCAAGCAGAATTCTTCAATCTTGTCACCGGAAGAGGTTGGAATTTTGAATGCTCGGCTCAAGAGCAATTGAGGGGCAAGAAACGGCTGGGCCAACGAGTGCCCAGCCTCACTGGTACAACAAATCAGTTGCAGCAGATCGTAGCTATTGGTTTTCCTGTGGCACGCAACATGACTATGTTCAAAACAGCAAGGAACATTGGTGTCCCCACTCGATTGCCAGAAGTAGTGAGCAATGGTTGAACTCTCTCTGCAAGGCGGCACATTTTTCGAGATTTCAGGATGTGGCTTCACCAGCTATTAACCAGCTATTATTGGTTGGTCAATAATGGTTATATAGTGGTTATGGTTAGAATCTTTTTCTGAAGTTTCCGTGGCACGATTTCAGGCGATGTCCGAGATGGAAATCCCCAGGCTCTGCCAGGGTCTTGTTGTTAACAGCATGCCGTTGCTGGAAATCATTCCCTGGGATCTGGCACCATTTCAACAGTCATCCTATTACCTTTCTAACATCTCCTGAGTACAAACTGGGGGTGCAGGAATTCCTCTTTTTATATCTTTTTCTGTCAGTCCAAGCGGAAGCAACTTACTTGCAAAGTGTGGAGGTCTCTCCTTGACCACTCCCATTCCATTCAAGATGTTTTTAATATCCCTTAGCAAAACAGCAGGAATTTTCAATCGATCAGCCGACTTAACAAGCATTTCAAAGTCTCGAAATGGGCGCTTTGGACCTCAGGTGGCTCGCTTGGACGTGCGTTGGATGGCTAGTGGTGAGATTGCTTGTGTCGTCAGGCCCCAAGTGTCAACAAGTCTTGTGGTGCATATGATGGTGACACAGTCTGGTACTGCAAGTGGCACATCCATCAGCAAAGTGCTTTACGGGATGGCATGATGAACGAGGTAGATGCCACTCCCAGCATGACGATCGAAGACTTCCGGTCGCAGGCTTTTTCAGATGCTTTGGGGCTTGATCCTGTTCTTTGCAACTTGCCACGCTACACAGGTCCTAGAAAGGACTGCTGTACCGGTTGAACAGCAAAAACTGTTCTGTGAAGGACCGGGAGCGAACTGCGGTTGATTGAGTTTTTGACAAATTTCACAACTGGACATACTTGGACTAGTTCCAAATATGCAGTCGCGGGGAAGGAGCTGCTGCACCAAGCCGACTTTCAGCGTGTTGGCTTTGGCCAGACGCTTAAAGATAGCCGGATAATCTTGATGCTTCCTGGTGTTCAATCAAGCGCCTATATATGAAACTCTTGGGCTGCCAGCAAGGAAGCACAAGCATGAGCTGCAAGCCATTTATTCAGTGACACCTTCCTGTTTTAAAGCAAGAGCAAGAGGTCCTGGGAAGTCCTGGGAGGTCCTGATGCTTGTCGCGATATTGCCCTGCTGACCTGCCAGGCTTGTATGCTGTCACAGCGATCCGCGAAATACGAACCGAGCGCATTTCAGGGGCAACCTCAACTATGATGGACCGGCAGGGACCCTAGTGATGTACCTCATCCTCATCTACGCTAGTGGATCATTGTGATGAATAGCTTGGTCCGCTGACCGCTGAGTACATCGTGTGCAGGTTGGAAGCTTCCGTAAGATGAAAAAGATCGGCACTGCGTTGTACGGAGAGGCGGCTTGCTACGTTTCACAGGGCCCGGGTAGCTGCCAGGTTAGTGCCCAGGTAGCTGCCAGGTAGCTGTTGAACAGATCTTGCCGTTTTCAAGGTTGCCACGTTCAAGTGGAGCCCTGACGGCCTTGATGAAGCTGAAGTTGCTGTGAAGTGCATCAGCATGCAGAAGGCCGGGCAGTTGCGCAGGCATCAAGCTATAGCAACTAGAGTTAGAGTTTGTAGAGGGCTGGGTGCCCTGGGTGCCTTTGACATGTAGCATGGTCCAAGATGAATCAGAGATCAGCAGTGATTCACTTCAACCGTGATGCCGTTTCAAGTGGCAAAAAACATGCTCGGAGGCACGCCCGACTCTTGACAAGGACATGGAACTCTTCATCAGCAGATGAAGGGTCCCTCTTTGCACAGTCTTTTGATGAGCGCCAAATATTTGGAGGACACGAACGAGTGGACTGCGCATCAATCTTCGCTCAATGTCCCGCCACCGGAGGAGACTGTGGTCGAAGAGCGGAAAATACAGATCTCGATTCTAACAATACATTATGTACACACATGTATGTATGCCACATATTCAAACATGTATGTATCTACCGTATCTACCGTATCTACCTACCTATCTACCTAACTATCTATCTATCTATCTATCTATCTATCTATCTATCTATCTATCTATTGTGCCGGAAGGGGTAATTGGGCACAATCAGCTGCGAGAGACTGTCGGGTCCCTTCCCATCAAGGATGCCTACGCAGAAATTGGCGTTTTGCAGTACTTGTCAGATCCTCTGCGCCTCACATGTTCTCTGTGAACTTTTGCTTTCTTGATGCAGAATTTATCATGGCGATGTTTCGGAGATTATACTTATATACGCTTTTATATCATTTCTTTTTCAATTATACATATTCAACTTTTATAGCTATTTGAAAAGCTTGTAGCCAGTCATCGAAAAAGCTGGCAGCTAGCTGAGTTTAGTCTTGCTTTCAAGGGGCCAGGCTGTAGCTCGAACTCACCAAGGTCTCCCAGGTTTCACCTCCCGGATAACGGTCCCAGCTTTCGCTCTCCCGGAGCCGATGTCAGGTCGAAGCAGCCAGATCTTCCAAACTTCTTGTGACAAGCTCGGTCTCAACTCCATCTCCAGCTTCCTTGTGGGAATTCTTTCGGAAAAATCAACTTCATGGTGAGGTTGAAGCTGTTGGCTACCTTCGTTCAAGACTCCACAATGCGACTTGATGGCAGCTGTAATAGTAACACTATGAGTTTTCGAACAAGTAGAGGGGGCGATCAATTCATTTAAGGAAAGCACTACTTTTGCGTGGGGCCGGAAAGCAGGACTAGGGAGGAATGCACACACACACACATATACATACACACGTAGTTTTGTGAGCATACGGTGGGAAAACCAGGCTTTCTTGTGAAAGTCGCCTTGGAAGCTGTAGCTGGTGTAAGCTGGTGTAACCAGACAAATTGACTTCAAAATCTGAGTACTGTCCTCTTGAATGTTGAACAACCTCCGGATAGCGCGTCTATGTGGACTCCGCCATTGTGTAGGGTTAAAAAAAGCATTGCGCAATTTCCTGACTGGGGCATACAATTTTGTGTGGATACCATAAATGTTTGAAAAAATGCTCAAAGCGCGTGGAAAAGTCACAGGGTTGTCCTGGAAAACGACTGTTCAAAAAGACCCCACAAGGTGTGACGAGATGGCTAACTCAAAGGGCTTCATCTACGGTGTCAGGTTACGCTGCATGGTTTAAGAAGGCACTTTCTTAAAAGGATCACTGTAAGCAGGCTTAAAGAGGATGGAACGCGGAGGCGTATGCTCAGGACAGGATAATTAGCACTTTCGAGGACAAGTTCAGTGAACCCACTTGAACTCCTTTGGCACAGTCCCAGCTATTCTTAGTCATATTCCTTGAACCCACTATTCTTTAGTCCCAAACAAAATGCTTGGCGTATGTTGTCATTCAATGGATTTTCCTTAGAGGGCCATGGTGTGCGCCAAGTGCCTGGGGGACAATGGAAAACCTTTATCATGTGACAATATGGATGAAGTTGACTTAAATTACAGTAGATTAATTAATGATAACTAAAATGAAGTGATGATATTGATGGTTGTGAGCAAGTTGATAAACAAGATGGATTTAGATTGATTACACGCCATGTTGTCACACAAATGGCTCCCAACCATCTTAATTGGGATCGTTGACAATGATGGAAATTGCTCACAGCCATTACCCATTTGCCTGTTCGAATGGTGCGAAACATATCCGGAAGCATATCTACGAAACATACCCTGAAACATATCACCCCAAATCTGTGACAGGTCCCGAAAGCTAGCGTCAGCTTTAGCAAGTGTTGGTGGGGATAGGATTCCGAAAGCCGCACATATTCGATTAAATCAATTATAGCGGGTTTCCACTGGTTGAGGTGTTCTTTCTATATATGAAGCTTTTCATGTACATACAGCCACATAAACGTCGCATTTTCGTTTTCAACAGATATGAATCCTTGCTTTACCGTTGTTTCTTCTTCCAGTGAATTGCCATGCTTGCTTTCGTCACTTGCCCCTTGCCTCAGGTTTCACGAAACAGACCCGAAACATGCCCCTGAAAGATTCCATGAAACATACCCCCCACATGCAGAGCTGGGTCGATCATTTTGGGAAACTCTTATTTTCACAAGAAAAGACATACAAAAACTGACCAAGAATTGAAAGCCAAAAAAGAATTGGACTAAACTTTTTTGGTCAAGAATCTAATTTGCTGAGCCAGAAGAAGATCCAGGCACTTGATTGCTTTTGGAAGATCTTGTAAGGGTGTACCAATGAGCTGCCGCAAAAGGAGCAAATCACGCTTCTATTTATGATCTACATTGCTCAGTAATGGCTCACACACACACACATTGACAGGCTCAGGCAATAATTGTCACTACGATCACTAACAAAGACAATCACCAAAATGCGAAGGAACAGTCGGGGTAGTTGACAATTGGGAGGCCTTTTTGGTAGCTAAACCCTTTTTGGTCAGCGGCTTTATAAGTGCACTTCTTGTTGTTGGTCATTGCTTTTAATAAAGCCTATGATCTTGATTTGATTCGCTGGATCAATATGAGAAACAATTGCATTCGAATGCTCAGGCACCAAATCTAAGTCAGTAGATTTCATAAATCTAAGAACGAGTCTTGTGGGGACATGAAGCCATGCTGGGCCTGACTCCAAGTTGCTGTACATATGGAGACATGCCAAAGTTTGGAAGATTATTGAGAACAGCAGGAATCAGGAACCCACGAACCTGTTAGGCATACATGTCCGACAGTGACGCAAGAACAGCCAAACATGTGGACTGAATTGAACAATTTCGTACATTTGATCTAATAAATGCTTCAATTCAGTCCTCGAATGCTACCAAACATTTTGGACTGCAACGATTCTGCAGAATGCTGGTGATGGAATTGGCGGATGGCGGAGAGCTATTGGCCAGAAGCCCAAGCTTGCCGTGCGGTGCCACTGTCAGTGTCGCTGTTGGTCTGTCGCTGTTGGTCAGTCGTTGTTGGTGACATGTCTTTTAGAAAGAGATTGAAGGTAAATTCAAATGCAATCAGCTTATATATGCATTTTGAAGAACAGTATCAGAATGTATCAGAAAGAACAGTATCAGAATGTATCAGATGCAACTATCTCTTTTCTTGAACTTGTGACCTTTTTGCGTTCAAAGAGCTTCCAGGAAGCTGTGCTGTCGCAGAAGTTGCTTGACACTTCTCTGAGAAGGCCCTGGTTTTCCACCTGTCACAACTTGTCACAGTTCGCCGGTGCACTTCGTTGAGGCGATACCTCTGGCAGACCCTGCAAGCAGTCTGCCTCTCATTTTGGGATGGCGGTCGCGGCTCAAGCAGCTTGAAGTCTGAGGTGAAGTACCTTCATGCTCACTACATAGGCCTGTCATGGCCCTGTTTTCTCGGCTCAGAGAGATCCCTAGCATTTGTGGTGTTTCTCAGAATAGGGGACCCAAGAAAGGGTTAGTTACTAGGAAAACAGTTCATATTTGGATGAGAACTGGGACCTGCCATGACTTGAGAGCTGATCCAAGCTGTGGTTCTGCCAGGTCATCGTGACGTCTCTCTCGAAAACCTACTGCTGAAAGGAGACGAAAGCGTGGTGCTGGTGGACTTTGGCAATGCCGTTCAGAGTGCCAATCTGAGCATTCCCAGAGGTGCTGTCAAGTTGATTTGCGATTGGTGTTTGATAAGAACGGCCATGTATTTAAAGTTGATTGGTTGAGATTGCTGATGATTGCTGTGTGGCTTTGATCACTTGTCCTAGGCCACTCTTCGACTGGGCAAGAACTTCGATACTTCTTGACAGTCAGCAATCTCAGCAGCTGAAGATCTGTATACATTGAAAGTAGAGCCTTGAATTTACACATTCCAACAGAAGGAATGATGAATCATCAATGCTTCTTTTTATGTGGATTCTGTGTGCTTGTATGTATAGATATATTCATGCATGTATTACACAGACCGAGCAATCACATACTGTATTTGCCTTGTTCATTTGTAGGATCGAACGCACGTATTCCTTTCTTGAGATTTAGATATGCTTTGAACTTTTTGTGAGTGCAGTCATCTTACCATCTGACTGGAACCTTAGGTGGGAAAAGATTCATACCGGGGACCAGAGTGCGTGGTTCCGCGTAAATCACGAGTTCCTGTCTGTGGCTCAGATCTGGAGAGACAGCACGAGCGCGCCACATGGTGAGTTTCGGATGCTCAGGTCGTTGTCCCAGATAAAGCAGGTCCTGAAGACATCATCATGCATCGAGAATCGGGCGGACTTGGGGCTCTTTACCAGGCGTTCCAGCAGCTGATTCTGTTGTTGGAGCTGGGCACGAATCCTCCAAGTTATTCACAGAACTAAGTCATGTTGAGGCCCCTTTACAGGGCCTATCATGGAGCAAAGGATCATTGGTCACAAGGATAGTCTTTACAGTCTCGTGTCCTAGGACGCCTGTCCAAATTTCAGAGCTTCAGGTTTGAACCTAATCGAATTGGCCTTCACAACACAAGATGGAAACAAGATGGACACAGTCGAGGACTAGAGCTACTTTGGAGTCAAAATTTGCACGGGCCACGGGTCACACTCAACAATTTCTTGCCAAAAGAGCATCTTTAGGTCCTGGATGTCCATGCATTAAGTCCATTTCACGCCTGTCTTTTGACCTAAGAATTCAATACGTGCAAAAACAAGACTTTATACCCTCTTCAGAGCTGCAGAGAAATCTTGGAGCCTATTTCTCTGCAAAATCTGAAGAATTTTTCAGAAGCAAAAGCACAACACGCCATGGCATCCTTGAGAATGTTTGCAGGGCGCTCTGCAAGTGGATTCACTCATTATCATCACTCATCTAAAAGAAACTGAAACACCTTAGCACCTGCGCTGGCAGAATTGTTGCCCCACACTTCCTGGGCTCTGCGTGGGACTTGCAGATGTCATGCATAACAGGTTCGTCTGCCTAAGGGCGCAAGCCGTGGTCTGAATCTCAAAAGTTTCGATCAAAAGGAGTCTTTGGTTCTTTGGAAATCCTTTCCATAAGAAAAGCCGTGGAAAGGAGCCTGTGCTTGATAAGGTCAGATCTGCCAAGCGGAAGTCTGGGGTTTGCGCCTCAACGGATTCTGCAATTCGCCACAGGGACAAACGCTTGCAAAAAGGGGGGAGAATCTGAAATCAAACTTGGATCATTTTTTGGCGCCTTCCTTTGAGTAGATCCGAGTTTGAGGCTTGAGATGCTACAAATCATGTAAAGGTTCTGCAAGGTTTTGACCAAGCCAATCATTGGACAATCATCCCATCTCTTGTGACAAGGATATGGTGTACAGCCTGCGGACATATTTTCTTGCGGCATTGTGCTCAGTTTCTGGTTTCGATTTTGATCCCACAGAACATGAACAAATCATGGCAGATGGGATTTGTCATCTGAAGTTGTAATGCTAAGCTGCCGAGGTGTGTGCTTTTTTGCTATGAGTCACAATCTCAGTTCTTTCGCTTGGGACTTCAAACACAGCGGGCATCCAACAGCATAGAAAATGAAGAGCTCTTCATGTGATTTTGCTTGGTTTACCCTTAGTTTCCCACGGTTTCCTCATTGCTTCGTGTTTTGTGTGGGCGGCTCTGTGGAGGCTACGGAAGCTGCCCGTGGATCAAAGCCGAGCTCAGTGATGAGCTCTTTCACCACGTCTATACCAACAAAGATACTGGCTTGAAGGACAGCTCTACCGAGGGAAAGCTGAACCAGCAGGGTACACTGTCGAAACGCGACACAGCAACGCTTGCTGTGCAGTATTCATTGCAGCTTTGGAGTACTCAGAATTCATCACATTTCATCACTTCAGTTTTCTGCGGCCAATTTGGTTCAAGACGATCTCTGGCCCAATAGCGCGGCTTGCAGTCTTAGCCTCCAGGAGGTGAGGATGGCATACAACATAGATGAAATGGGAATGGGTCCAGGCGGCAACGTTCAATTTGAAGTCAGAGTTCATGCATTGGGTGGACAACGGCAAACTTTGTACGTGGACAAATTCGGATTGATGGGAGATGTGAAACAAAGGATCGCCAATGAAATGCGTCGAAAGTTTCACGAGTTGAAGATCTTGGTGAATCAAACTCAAGAGCCTGACGTGCACGACAAGGTGAGCGCCTTCCGTGGACGAGGAGGTACTGTCGACCTCACGGTCGTTGTCAATCGCACTTGCAGATGGTGTCATGCGCAGATCGCTGATCGGAATACCGTGAACTGCAAGCTGGACACTGAGCTCGGAGACTTCTGCAGCCTGCGTTGCTATACTCTCATGGCAAAGGAAGTCCAGGATCAGAACAATGTTTTCACGCTCTTTGGCATTGGGAACGAGCCTCGTGAAATGGCTCCCAGTAGTCAGCACTATGCGATGCCTCAGTATGGGGATCATTGGCCTGGTCGGTACTGAGCCACTTTCACCAGTTCCAAGAAATCACTGCAGATGCACCGACCAATTTGTAGAATGTTTCAACTGCTGCTGAGGAGTTGCCCAAACTATGGCTTCTCTTCACTCAGAATTTCGTGAGCAGATCTGCAACACCCGTGCTGAACAAAAAGTGCTCATCCTCCTCCGTCCTGTTTACATAAATGATGCCTCGTGAGAAATCTTGAAGAAGGGCACGGATGGGGAAGATCTATAAGTTTTCATTCACTGGGTCCCCTTGTCAGAGGGATGTGCTTGTGGCGCTTCTGTTGACGTTGTCGGAAGGACCTACTGAGACACTGGGGCAAGGCCTTTCTCGAAGCAGAGGCCGCTGGGCGCTGCAGCGCCCGTGCTGCGTTGCTGGGAGCTGGGAGTTGCTGGGAGTTGCTGGGAGCCAGGCTATGGAGCTTTTGTTATCCATGCTTCGCATCGACCCCTTGACACGGCCTTCAGCCACGACCTCGGTGCCCCTCGGTGCTCCTGAAAGCTCAGTTGCTGTCATGACATCGACTCGACTCCAAGGCAGTGGGCTGCCTGAAAAGCAGATGGTGGAAACCTCAGCAGGTGATGACTTGTGATGACTGGATGGCCAGCCTGGTTCAGCGCTGTCACCTTATGCAGAATCTACAAATTTAACGACACAATGTGACACATGGTTTTGTCACCACTTCTGCTTTGCAAACACACACACACACAAAAAAAAATCACTGTATCCTCCGTGTCTTCTGAGCATCTTTGTGTGTCTTCTCTGTCTTTCAGGTTTGGAGAGGAGAGGGAAGACGATGAGATGCTCTAGCTGCACTACCTTGGAGAGTGACGTCCAGCGCGGGAAGCTGCACTGGACGAAGGAGGGGCTGTCACTAAACCATTGTGCAACTTGCAACAGAACCATGTACTATCATATAGTCGTATGATATCATATGTCATCTTGAATGGAATCTTACATGAAATCATATGGAATCCATGTGTTTGTTTTGTAGGTTAGCCTGTTTCATCCTCTTTCTCTATCCTTGGAAAAATAAAGCTTCTTACTGGAGCTTGCTATCATGTCATATGTGGCTTCTTACTAGCCGAGCTCTGAGTGTGAGCTTGGACTGCACCGTATCAGCAACAGTGCCACAGTCCTGTTGAATCCCACCACGTCGAAACACTTCACACAGAAACACGATTAAAACTGCAGCACAACGCAGTGGTATCGTCAAAGCACTGAGCTGTGTATCGTGGAGATCAGCACTGGGCACTTGGAAAGGCTGTAGGTAGGTACTGTAGGTAGGTACTGTAGGTTTGTGTGCTTTGCATTGCTTTGTATTGCTTTGTCTGTTTGGGCCTTGTGCAGTGGCCGCACAGAACTAGTAGTGGTGCTTAACTGCTGGCTTTGATCCAGCGTTTATCAGAGCTTGCCGGCCTGAGAGCTTGCAAGTGATTCTTTGATGTCTGCCTTTCAGCGACTTAACTGCACTTGGATCAAAGTTGATTTGCATCGAAATCCATCCGCACCGTCAATTGGACATTTGGATACATTTGGATACTTTTTGTGTGTAAGTTTTTGTAGAAACATGTTTTTCTATGTGGAAATTCAGCTGGTAAATGAGTGTGTTCGCTTGTGGAGAGCGTCATGGAAACGTCATGAGATCCTCTGAGGTCTTCCTTGCATGATGTACAGACCAGCGACGCAGTGGCGACGCAGGTAGCCATGTGAGGTCGGCAATTTTGGCGGCCCTCAGCTTTGGCTGTGCATTTGGTAGGTTGGTTGTGGGAACGTTTTGGTGTGGAAACTCCATCATTAGAAGCTTAGTAAGGATCCTTAGTATACCTTAGCAATCCTTAGCATAACTTTATCTATTTTTCTGTTGACACTCTGCCTTTTTCATCATTTTTTTGCAAAGAGAACGAAGGGGGTTCTCTTTGACCCACCTGTATGGAAGAGTCCAAGGTTTATCTGTACAGTACCCCATATTACAGTAGCTTTCCAACAGGGTTCAGCGGTCTGCACCAGAAACATGACCAAACTGGATCTCTGATACATATTCGTAGACGAACTGCAAAGGGAAACTGCTCAACCAACCTGTCCATTCACTAGAAGCAGCATCGAGAACCCGTCCGCCACAGCCAATGCTCTTGGGCTACTCCTTGGGGAGGCCAACCCAAAAGTGGGCAAGTAGGATGCATGTGGGAGTCCGCCACGAGCCTTTGAGGGACGGCTCTGCTTCTCAAATTTCTCAACCTGAAACAGATGTGGAGATGTGTCAATTCTTTGAAGAAATGGCCTATCCTCAGATCTCCAACTCTTTGCTTTTCGAGCGCATATACTTCTGAGCGAAGTTTGCTTCTGCAGTTCAACATGAGAAATCGGTGACCCGGTCATTTTCCTTTCTGACCGGGTATACACACTGATTCGATCTGCAGTTGCCGTCGCTGCAGACTTCGACGATAGAACGCTGACATTCTTGGCCTTATTTTTACATTCAGCCCGTCAGTATGTCAGTGAGAAGATGTCAGAAGTAATTCGTGTACAACAGTTCTCGTGGCGAGTCTTGTTGCATGTGGATGGCCACGACCGTAGCAGGTCAATTCATCTTGGTTTCGCTTAACCTTCAGTGGCGACGAAGTGTAGATCTCTCATGTTAAGCTCTGCAGGACACCGATTGCACATTTAAATGGCAAACTGACGCTGTTGCCGCAGCTGAGGCTTTGATAAAATTGACAGCTTGATATAGCAGATTTAAGCAGGTCAAAAGGCACTCAAATTATGAGATCAGAGTCATTCGCCAGGTGAATTGCTGGCATTCTGCACCTGGTTTTGCGGGCTCAAGCAAGTGCCGAAGATAGGAGAGGCCCCATTGAAACAAGGGACCGCCAGCAAACATCATTCAGACAAAAGGATGTCCTGACGTTGAAATGGTTCCCATGGAATCGCAATTTGATCCAGCATTGGAGGCGTGTGAGATTCAGAGGCAAGGCAACATGTGAGGCATGTGTTTGGCAAGGAATAGGTTCCGGGGATCAGCCATCAGATGATTGAGAATAGCCATGACGCACGGTCCATTTTCTGCCATGCTCAAGGGTCTGGTGGAGACCATGACCCAAAGCTTGGAGAAAACGTGGTGCAGATTTTCGCAAACACATGGTTCCGTGGCAGAGCCAGGTACACTGGGCATCCAAATTCCAGCATTGAAATTCACGGTGAAAGAAAACTGCCGAGCTCTCACGGTGGAAGGTTCCCGCACTCTTGTGGATCTGCAATGCGCCCGGCGGTTTGGAATCAAGATTGTTGGCATCTCGGTGAGAGGAGACGAAGGGACTCTTTCTTCCAGAAACTACCCTGGTGCAAAAGATGTGCTTAAAGCAGGCTCCCTGGTGCAAACATTTTGTTCAGTTGCAGTGGAAGTATCATATCGAGTTGCGTCAGTACGAAGTTCAGCTGTCAGGCGAGAGTGTAAGTCTTGCGAACGATGTGAGTTTGGTTAGGCTGGGAGGAGGTTGTCTAGTCTCAATGGCGACATGGCAGGGCGGATGGCAAGATGACAGAAGGGGGACACGTGTTCAGTGTCGCGTATCGTTGCATTTGTGAGAGAAGGGAAGCAGATCGAGTTGTCCACGATTGGTTGACCGTAACGGATGGGAAGGTTGCTTGAGGACGTGGGACGGCTGGTGGTTGGTGCTTTCCCAGGTCAGCTTAGCCCTCTGCATTCCATATGAGGATGCTGAAGTGTCTAATATGAGGATGCAGAAGTGTCTAAGATCCGTTCGCATTGCGCAGCTTGTGTGCTATCGCTTTTTGCAAACTCAAGTTCCAGTCAGGTATGCTAGGTGTTGGCTGCACCCACAGCAATCCACAGATATCGATATCATTTATCGGTTGGTGTTCGGTTGGGAAAAAACTGCAGGGACCTCATAGCCTGGTGATGCGTCGCTTTGTGCGCATGAACTTTATTCCGTACAAAGTTTGTGTTGTGCTCGATTCGGTTTACCTGTTGGATGCCATCTTAGATGCAGATTGAGCTCTTGTACTCATGTCATCATTTTGGACAGAAAGAAACGCAAAGAAAGTATGCTTTGCAGGATTTGCCGTTTTTTAGTGAACTCCCGCGGTGAGTTTTGGGTAGCCGTCAGGCCAAGCCTAACTTAGCTTGGGTGAAAAACTGCATTTAGGGGTTCGTGGCATGAAGTCCCTCGTAAGTGCGCGCAAACTCCTAGAATCAGGTGGGTTGGCCTGTCCAAGTGCACCAAGTTGGAAGTGGCTCAGGGTGTTTGTTGCTCTCCCCCTAGGAGTTTCGGGGAAGAAGAAGACTCTTGTCAAGGTTGCGTGCAAATCATGTGAATTAGCTGCTTGTGCAGATGGAGCATATGCTCTCGCAGATGGGCAGGTGGTGGAAAGTACAGGTTGGTGCAAAGGTTGTGGAGGCAAATCTTGTCCATGCGGGGCGGGGCGAGTGAAGGTTTACCTCGAAGGTTTGTCGGGGATACGTGAGTCAGCAGACAGCGGGCTGCAAACCAGGCGATCGGCCATCTATGTCTGAAGCGGTGCCGGAAGGAGGGATGAGCTACCCGTGCGACCGGCAACAAAAATTCAAGATTCTATAGGGCCCCGGCTGTCATTCCCTCTTCTCAGTCATGTTGCCATTATCATGTTTTAATGTTGAACATACTTTCGGATGGTTCAGCCTGCCGTGCAGACTGCAGTTTATAATTTTGCATCCAAGATTCAGCCAACACCCTCAGGCTATGAGTGTTGGGTGCTTCCGTTCTTGGCGAACTACATTATGATTGATGATGCAGACTCGCTAGCTTTGCGACTTTCGGAAGCTTACGCAGCTTGGCTTCATTGCGGCAGACGCAACACAACCCACACTTGAAAAAAATGTATTGGGGGAGAGATCTTCAAATCCAGATGGTCACACTGCATTCCACCAAGGAGCATATTTACAAAGTGCAAGCAGATTCTATAGAAGTTGAACAAGGCACAGGCCTTTTTTCGTTCATGGAAGAGTTCAATCTCTCCCCAAAGGACTTGAACGTCAATTATTTGCCTGGCCGCATGGTTACATACAAAGGTTCAAGGGCGGCTTCGATTTGCACGCGTCCTTTTGCTGAGCATTTTTTACTTCAGTTGAGGAAAGCATACTGGATGAGTTATATCAGTGGTTATCAGCCAGCATTTGCCTGCTGGCTGCAAAGGCTTGGAATCGTACAGGAAGGCGAATTTGTGCTTTCTGTGCTGAACATGAGAAATAACTTCTTCATAAGCCCTCTTGCTGTAATACACGGTGGGGACGGATGGCGGGGTTTATGGGAACTACCGGAAAGAACGACGACAATCCTTTGGCCTCAGGACCGTTTAGTTTTTCTTGATACAACTCCTCTCGAAGAAGCTGCGTTCAAGGCTTGCATTGAAAAACTCAACGAAAAAGAGTCCCTACTGGAGCTTGACTGCGTAAAGAAGTCGCTGGACGATGCTAATCTGTTTCCAGGCTCTGCGGTGGAGCCCAAACCCGATGCTAATCTGTTTCGAGGCTCTGCGGTGGAGCCGAAACCCAAAGCAGCAGCAGCTTCCAAAGCGCGAAAACGCCCCACGCGGCGCGGCCGTGGAGGAAAAAAACGCCAGGCAGCCCAGGCAATCCAGGATGATGCCCAGGCAGTCCAGGATGATGCCCAAGCAGTCCAGGAGGATGCCCAGGCAGTCCAGGAGGATGCCCAGGGGGACCAGGATGATGAAGATGAATCCTCGGCAGAAACTCTCCTAACTCATGATCCGTTCAGATGACACTCTGGCGTCACTTTCTACAATTTCTCTTTGCGGCACTTGTTTGATTTGTCCATAATTCGTTTGCAACCTGCCACTGCTTGTGGCTTTCCAAGCATTCTTCCGAAGTTCTGCTCCCACATCGTGTCTTTCTTTTTCCTCCGCAGCACCTTCAGCACAGCACCTCTATACAGGGTGATACATTGCCATAGTTTCGAAATAGGGCATGCACGCACACACACACACAAATGCATATACATAGGCAAATTCCTTCAGATCGCAATGAGCGTTGTGCATGTGTTAAAATTCTTCAAGGGTCCGAGTTGAAGCCTTGTATCGACGAGTGCGGTGAGTGCGGTTGTGCTTGTACAACAATGTCCTCGCTCATCTGTGCATTCAGCGAGTTCACAGCACCACTTGCTGCAAGAGAGACTGCGTTTGGAGTATTTTTGTACAGCTTCCACTTAAAGGATCTCTGAGGCATTGCCAGGAGAGAGACTTTGAGGGTGTAGAGTTGGGACTGAAAATTGCAGAGCCCTCTGTGGGTTGGTGGTTCCAGCTTTGAAAGGCATTTGAAGCTGTTTGAAGATGTGCCATGAATGGTTGTACACCTACTCCTTACAGACAATTTGATCAGAGATACTTCAAAAAAAGTGCATCTCATAAGACATCCTGGTTCCTTCATCATGTTCAATCGAGTCTTTTCTGAATCCGTGTCAGGCATGATAGCTGAGTAAAGCGTGTCCAAACTAAGACATTCAAGATGCATTTTGCCCGCAGCATTTCTGCGTCTTGCAGCACCTGCGTGCTAGTCGCCCGAACCTGACTTGTGTAACCTTCAGAAGTCCATTTGGGGATGGACTTCGTGAACACCATGGATCCTGTGGACCAGAAGCCGGTGAATGGAACTGAAGACCTTCTTCAATGGTTGAACAATCGTCGCAAATGCAACTTGGAACTTGCAGATTGCACCATGATGCAGGGTTTCTCCTTCGGTGCCCCCACATCGGTGTCTGGGGAGGTCGTCTTCAACACAGGCATGGTTGGATACCCGGAATCCCTCACAGATCCTTCGTATGCGGGGCAGATCCTCGTCTTTACCTTCCCGTTGGTTGGCAACTATGGGATCCCTTCAGATGAAAAGGACGAGCTTGGATTGCCAAAATGGTTCGAGAGCCATAAGTCTCTTGGCCGGATTAAAGCGATGAGTGGACTTTGTTTTTCCACATGAGGGTCCAGTTTGTTGTTCTTCCACGATTGGCATTTTGAGCATTTCATGCGGATTCTGGAGGATCCATCTGAAGGGCGTGGTCATTTCCGACTATTCCTACGAACCATCGCACTACAGCTGCATCCGCAGTCTTGGCGAATGGCTTTCGTCACAGGGGATCCCAGGCATCTATGGAGTGGACACTCGTGCAATCACCAAAGTGATCCGAGAATCTGGTTCCATGCTGGGGAAACTGATCGTGCAAGGGAGCACGCCGTCAGTCGAATTGGCGATGGATGACCCCAACTGCAAGAATTTGGTAGCAGAAGTCTCCAGAAAGGAGAAGGAAGTCTTTGTTCCCGTGGAATCTTCGAAGAGACAGGTGCATGTTTTGGCCGTGGATTGTGGGATGAAAAACAACATCATCAGGCCGGGCCTAGCCACCTTTTGTTCCGTTCGATTAGGTCATGCTGCTCGTGAGTAGAGCTTCAATTGGTACTTGTAGTTGAAATCTTCTGTTCTGCAGATGCAACCGGTGCAGGATTGAACAGATTGTGAGGACCCAGTAGAGAAACATTTCTTTTTCTCAGAATTTCTCAGACACCTTAGAAAGTTGCAGTTGGAGCTGGCAGCACTCCAACGCTCGGCTGGTGCCAGGTACCTCGTGAACAAACTGGGTCTCCGAGTCACTGTGGTGCCCTGGGACTATGACTTCACACAGGATCACTTCGATGGTTTGTTTTTGAGCAATGGCCCAGGCGATCCCACCATGTGCGCCAAGACCGTGGAACATGTCCGATATGTCTCTTGGACATGCTTGGACGGGTCCTGATCTTTTCCATGGGTTTTGACACAGTAGATTTCATGACAGGAGTCTGGGTTTGCTCCCTTGGTATTCGAGATTTGACTACTGAAGTGACTGATCCACTTGAAGTATTCTTGAAGTTTTGCCGGCCACCCAGAGCCCTGACTGGTGACTTTGTGCAGTTTTTGAGGTCATGAAGCATCGACCTGAAACGCCGATCTTCGGCATTTGCCTGGGAAATCAGATCTTGGCCTTGGCAGCAGGAGCCACTACCTACAAGATGAGGTGCCTCAAATTTCAATGCTAAGCACCGCTAGGGCTCCCAAGACCTGTCGCAAGATTGGCTTCTTCTCAATCGTTTGTTCTTTATTGTTCAGACATGTTCAGACTCGTTTCTGTGCACCTAATACGGAACCCAATAGAAGGCTTCTGGTTCAGTGTGTCCAGGACATCGTGCATGCTACCTAGCGTTGCATGTTTGCCACGTCTCCCATGTCTCCCTAAAAATTAGTGCACGTAAGAAACTTCTCCGGAATTGCAGTAGCACATCCGTAGAAACTTCAAAGAAACCTGGCCGCATCCCCATTGCTCTGTCAGGTTTGGAAATCGTGGCATGAACCAGCCGGTGGTCGATCTGCGAACCCAACGCTGCTACATCACTGCCCAGAACCATGGTTTTGCCGTGGATCAAGTCACATTACCACAGAACTGGGTCCCACTTATGGTCCATGGGCGTTTAACAACTTTTTCAGGCCAGTGGTACCATCTATTGTGTTAAGATGCTGGGGAAGCACTTCTTCATTAGATGTTGCGCTCTTTGTAGCAAGAAGTTCTGCCGTCAACCCAGGTCAATGCCAATGATGGCACCAATGAGGGCATCATCCATTCGTCCAAGCCATGGTTTTCTGTGCAATTCCATCCTGAAGCCAAAGGTGGACCCACAGACACAGATTTCCTCTTCGACTACTTCCTGCAGTTCATCGCCGAGCCAACTGCCTCTGTGGTGACCACAATGCCATACTCTCTACCAACTGTGTACCGCAAAGTCCTGGTCTTGGGTTCTGGTGGACTCACCATTGGACAGGCTGGAGAATTCGATTATTCTGGAAGTCAAGCTATCAAAGCGCTCAAGGAAGCCGGTGTCATGTCAGTTCTGATCAACCCCAACATTGCCACGGTTCAGACATCGGCTGGCATGGCTGACCGGGTGTACTTCCTGCCAGTGACTCCGGAATTCGTTGTCAAGGTGATTGAGCGCGAAAAGCCCGATGGCATTTTTGCAGCTTTCGGCGGGCAGACTGCGTTGAACTGTGCAGTGAAGTTGTATCAAGCAGGCGTTTTTGAGAAGTATGACGTCAAGGTTCTGGGAAACTTGGCTCAAAAAGCATTCAAGCCTGATAGATCTTGATTCTTGATGGACTGACTTAGTTTGGACTTCTTATTTGTGCAGCTTGCTGCCCACGGGTCCGGTTGTTTCTGGAACGGCATTGCCTTTTGCAAGAATTGACTCGGGCCTCAGCACTTTATCAGCTGAGGAACCCAGATCGATGCCATCATGAAAACGGAAGACCGTGAGCTGTTCAGCAAGGCCACAGAAAGTCAAACAGCCAGCCATTACGTGTCTATCAGGACGTCCAGTTGGCCTGTTCTTACATCAGACAATGATGATAATTCCATATAATTCCAGTACAGTATATATCATATTCATTGCAGACCGAGCTTTTGAAATGAATAGCAAGCTATGCATGGTGATGGCCACACTGTGAAATTCCTGAGGTGGTAGATGCGTGTGGTGAGAAGATTGCCGAGAGCTCTTGCTGTGATTCCGTTGCTGATGCAGTCAAGGCTGTCTCTTGGAAGCAGGAAGCCATTGGCACTCCACAGATTTGATGCATCTCCGCTGGCAAAATTCAGCTGAGAAAGTGCAGAAAAATGTTGAATCTGTGTTTGCCTCAAGCTCTGCCCGCGTGCACCCCAAGGGCTGTGCACATCACCTTTCACAGAGTCAAGTCGATGATGTTGATGCCAAGTTGATGATGTTGACCATGTTGATGCCATCATTCAAAAGTGAAGACATTTGGAATCATTTGGAACAAAAGCAGAGAGAAACCAAGGCCGAAGACATTGGATACCCCGTGCTCGTCCGGGCAGCCTATGCACTGGGAGGCCTGGGCAGTGGCTTCGCCTATAATGAGGAGGACTTGAGGAAGCTGGTGAGTGTGGCTCTGGTCAACAGTCCTCAGGTCATCGTCGACAAATCCTTGAAGCTTGGAATATCTTGGAATATTTTGGAATATATATCTTGGAATATCTTGGAATATCTTGGAATATCTTGGAATATCTTGGATCTGAAGTCAATCCTTCTGTTGATTTCTGCTCTACTTTTTGCAAACAAAAGCGTTTGCCCAGATGGAAAGCAAGGATAAGCAAGGTTCATGCAGTCTTGCTCAGGCTGAGTGATGCAGACTAATGTAGTATCCAGCAAAGTTTCGTTTCTGTGATTTGCCTTGGCCATCCAAGGAAGGGTTGGAAGGAGCTCGAGTATGAGGTGGTGCGGGACAAGAACGACAACTGCATCACGGTTTGCAACATGGAGAATTTCGATCCAATGGGCGTCCACACGGGTGAATCCATTGTGATTGCACCTTCACAGACGCTGAGCAACGATGAGTACTACAAGCTTCGCCAATGTGCACTGAAGATCATTCGACACCTTGGAGACTTAACTTGAAAAGAAAACAAATTCCATGCCAGTTCTCATGATCAACCAGCTGTCTCAGTAAGCTCGTGCCGTAGTTGGGGATCGCCTCAAATCTCAAACGAGGGACTTGCTTGCTTGTTTTGGAGCATGGTGCAGCTTTGCACGAACCAAGAGTTTGAAGACTTTGAACCAAGTTTGAGATGTGGTTATTTATCCAATTTATCCTCAATCGAACATCTTTGAAGACTTTGAATCAAGATTGAAAATCTTTTAAGTAACTGTTCAGATTGAGGAATCGTGGGCGAGTGCAACATCCAATATGCCGTGGACCCTCACAGCTCAGAGTTCCGCATCATCGAGGTGAACGCCAGGCTCTCCCGCAGCAGTGCTTTGGCGTCCAAGGCAACGGGCTATCCCTTGGCTTACGTGGCAGCGAAGTTGGCGCTTGGCCACGACTTGGTCCAACTCAGGCGCGTCCAAACTAGACTTCAGCAGGGAGGTACTTCAGCATGGGTGTCGATGTGATGCCTAAGGATTCCATCGATGTAATGCGTACTGCATTCAAAATGATTCAAATGGACACGTTCTGATCGAATCATCGAATCTTTTCGAGAAAAGTGCCATTTCCACTCGCAGGAACAGCGTCACACGCTGCACCACAGCATGCTTCGAGCCATCCTTGGATTATGTGGTGGCAAAGGTGCCACGATGGGATCTCCAGAAGTTTTCCACGGTGGATGCTCGCATTGGCTCCGCCATGCAAAGTGTGGGCGAGGTCATGGCGATTGGAAGAACCTTTGAGGAGCACAGAAACAGCAAAGAACCAGAGACAACAGACAGCAGTTGACTTAACACATATTTTGAATTATACATTTTGAGCATTTTTAAGCTTCAAAATTCAGCATTTTTAGCATTTTTAACATTGAAGCTATATCTTGTAGCTAAAATGCTCACAAAGTTGTTGCGGTTCATGGTTTTTACACCTCTCTGTGATGCAGGAGACCATCCAAAAAGCTCTCCGAATGGTGGATGAAAGCAGCCTGGGATTTGACCCCATCCGCTTTGACCTCGAACTCAACCGAAGGGGATCCGTCACAGCATTGCAAAACCGAGAGGGCACAGGCAAACCACGTGCAAGAACCAAAAAAAAGCACGACATCTTCATTCGTTCGCTTTTTTGCATTTTTTTGTCTCTTTGCCACACACTGCAACAGAACGCTTTGCACCATGATTGTTCAGGCGCTCTAACTTTGGAAGCAGAAATCAAGAAGGAGCTGAGCAATCCAACTCCGGTGCGAATGTGGGCGATTGCCAAAGCCTTCGAACACGGCATGGGCGTGGAGGAGGTTCACGAGCTCACGAGTACTTTGCTGGAAATGATGCAAACATTTCAACCATTTTGCAAAGTCCTTGTTCTTTATCCAACATTTTTGGAAAAAGCTTGACAAACCCTGGTCTGCGACAAGCACCAGAGGGTACAGGAAAATTAGGACACCTGAAACTTGTTTGGTCGGATATATAATTTTTATTCCAATTTTGTGCTGAGGCATTGACCGATGGTTCCTCTCGAAGCTGCATGGTCTGCACATGATCAAAGGCACCATGAAGACCATGGACTTCAACCAGCTTCGACGCCAACCAGCTCTGCTGAAAGAGGCGAAGTTGCGCGGATTTTCCGATCGCCAGATTGCTGCTTTGGTGTCGGAGCCCGATTGCTTGGAGTGCATCGCATCACCGGCCCTTCTGCCTGTGGACTATGGCTCCTTGCGGTACAGCGGTGGCCCAGTGACAGAAGCACATATCCGCCACCTACGAAAGAAGCTTGGCATTGTGCCGGTGGTGAAGCAGATTGACACTTTGGCAGCCGAGTACCCAGCAGAAACGAACTATTTGTACCTCACCTACTCTGGTGAAGAGCATGATGTTGACTTGGCGGGCAGTGAGAAGCAGTGCTCAGATGTCAAGGTCACTGACCTTACATCTGCTATTGCAGAACCTTTGACGTTGAAATTCCAGGCTCCACAGAAAGATGAGGGTGAGTCCCGCATCGTCGTTCTTGGTTGCGGACCATACAGGATTGGAAGCAGCGTTGAGTTCGATTGGTGCAGCGTCTCCTGCGTAAGAACTCTTAGGTCTTTGGGACATAAGGCAATCGTCATCAATTGCAATCCTGACCCTGGGACGCAGAGGCCGTTTTTATTCTGTTGATTTGTGTTTTTCCTTGTTCTGTTTTGTTTATTGAGCAGTAAGCTTATCATTCCTATTCATTCCTTGTTGAACATTTCATTTGAAGCGCCCCAACTTTGAGGCGTGTTGAGACTAATCTGGACCGAGGTTGAGTTGATGTTGGACTTAGGTTGAACCCATTGGGAGGATTTTAGCACATTGAGCCGACAGCCTTGACTTCTTTTAAGCTCATCTGCCGATTTGTTCCAGATTTTTCTGATGTTTTCAACATATTTTCCGATTTGCCGAAATTTTTCTGATGTTTTTTTCTTCTTAGGAAACGGTGTCGACCGATTTCGACGAGTCGAATCGCTTGTACTTCGAAGAGCTAAGCCACGAGCGAGTCATGGACATCTCCGAGTTGGAGACTCCACGTGGAGTGGTGGTGTCGGTGGGTGGACAGACACCCAACAACTTGGCCTTGGGCTTGCACAGGAGACCGGTTGGGATGCACTGCAGTGCAATGATCGGACATTGTCATGGTTGTTGTTGTTGTTGTTGTTGTTGTTGTTGTTGTTGTTGTTGTTGTTGTTTCGCATCAAAGTCATGTAGTGTTTGTCATGGTGGTAGCACTCAGAGGAATGCTGATGCGACCTCCAGGTGTGGCGTCAGAATTTTGGGAACTTCGGTCGAAGCGATCGACGCGTGCGAGGATAGGAACAAGTTCAGCCAGCTTTGCGATCACTTGCGCGTGGACCAGCCTGAATGGTCGGAATTTGCTACTTTGGAGGACGCCAAGCTTGCGGAAGCCACATCTAATGAAACCAAATAAAAGGTCCGTTCTATTTTATATAAAGTTGGACAAATCAACTTATTTGTTCAGGCATGAAGTTACCAACGAACAGAGTCTGGAAATGGAGATCATGATGCTCTACAACTCGGGACGGTCCTTACCAACTAGGATTCTCACAGTTATCAGCTTGGACCACACATCTTGGGCCTCCTGGTGTTTTCTCTTTTAAACCATCTGTAGTCGAGTCTTTCTCCCTTGAGGAAGCCCAACGATTTTGCACTGTGGCGGGCTATCCGGTGCTTGTTCGACCATCCTACGTTTTGAGCGGCGCCGCTATGCGCGTGGTCACTAACGACGACGAGTGTTGGCCTCAGTCTGTCAACCGACGGCCATTATTGCTGGTGGTGGCCATAACTTAATACGTCTACAAGGCAAGTTATAAACAGTCAGCTGCTCATGACAAAAGCATGATTTGGAATCATTTGCATTGCTCATTCGTCATCCCGCCAAAGTCGATCCTTCCTCAACGACCTTCCGAGGTTGGACATTTTCTTGAAGACTGCAGCAGTGGTAAGTCGCGAACATCCAGTTGTGATCTCCAAGTACATCACTGGAGCTAAAGAGGTGGAGATGGATGGCATTGGCAATGGAGGTGAGCTGGTGAACTATGCCATCGCTGAGCACATTGAGAATGCCGGCGTGCACAGTGGAGATGCCACTTTGGTTTTGCCAGCGCAGCGGCTCTTTGTCGAGACTCACCGACGGGTGAAGAGCATTTCGCAGAAATTGTGCAAAGCCTTGAAGATCTCAGGACAACAGGGTTCAATGATGTTCAATGGATTGGGAAGAAACACAAAAAGGTGTGTGTTTGACTCCGTCTAGCAGTTTTTGTTGTGTGCATAGCTGTTTTTGTGATTACAAGATCCATCAAGGCTTGCATCTACCGCTTGCAGGCCCATTCAACATCCAGTTCATTTGCAAGGACAATGAGGTGAAGGTCATTGAGTGCAATCTCCGAGCTTCGCGTTCTATGCCTTTCATTTCCAAGACTTACAATGCTGCTTTACTGAAATAGCAAGACTGCAAGATTTCATTCTTTGGAATGTAGTGTGCAAATTGTAAACAGCCTCCGCAGCAAGCCGTCACTTGCAAGGTGAACTTCATTGAACTGGCCACGCGCATCATGACTGGCTTTCCCGTTCACCCTGCTATCATCCAGCCGATGGACATTGACTTCGTTGCATGCAAATGCCCCATGTTCTCCTTCGGACGACTCAAGAACTCAGATCCTCGACTTGGGGTCGAAATGTCTTCCACTGGTGAGGTGGCCTGCTTTGGGCCGAATGTTCACGAGGCTTTCTTGAAGGGCAGCTTGGCTGCACGAGGATTCCAAGCATGGCTGCAGTTGGTGGAAACGCCACAAGGACATTTTTGGACATCTTTTTTTGACCTCAGCATGAGTGTATTCAATATCCCGTCAGTAATGCTATCGTCTCTTGTTTTCTCGTTTCTGTGTCATTATCTCTGCCCCTGCGAAGCAAACGGTGTGGTTTGCTTTGTGTGCCTCATCACCCCCAAACCGCATTTTCGCTGCCAAATTCAAGGCATGCTCGCTGCCAACTTCAAGCTTCCAAAGACGCTTGTGATTTGTTCAACCCGCTTTACTATTTTGATCTATTTTGCTTGCGGTTGGGTTCATGCTCAGGTGCTCTCTTTAAAACGTTGACAATATATACACATTTTCTGGATGAAAACATTGAGCTGCGTGTTGGAAGCAGAACTGGCCATAGAAAGATGAGATCAGTTTTTTGTTTTGAGACCTCAAATGTTTGCAAGGAAGAACATCATCATCTCCATTGGTCCCAACGCATCGAAGCAAGAATTTGTGAGCACAGGGGCAGCCAAGCAGCTGCAGGAGTGAAAGTCATGCAAGCTTCACCTGTGTGAGTGTCATGGTTTGTCTCAATCTGTGTTTGACAATCATGTTCTTCTGGCAATACACGTTGGCAGGCCCCATGTGTACCGGTGATGTCAAAACATATTCTGATGCATCACGGCCACCATTGCGGTCCCATCTGGTCGGTTTGGCATGGTTAGGAAGAGGGGTGCTACTTCTGGAACATATGTTGATCAACTATATACTTTATATATATGTCATATATGAACTGTCATACAGATTGTGTATGTTCATACACGTCAGTGTGAATCGCCTGCGATCGTACGCCATTTTGGCTCAAGATCAAGATCACCAGGCGAGATTTGTTTCCCGTAGTGTTCACTAGGGCCTGGGTGATCTGTAGGATGTCTAACTTCCCGCAAGCTCTCCAACGGCAAATCGCCATGACGCAGTCGCGGTTCCCTCCAGCTCGTGAACGTTCGGAGACTGGATCGTTGGCCTCATGGCAGAATCTGGAGACAGCTGATCAGAGCTCTGAAGGTCAGGAACCTCCTCCAGACTTCGGTGGAATGGATCCCATTCAAGAGCAAGAACCAGCTCGGGAAGCAGATGTTCATGGTGCTCAACCAAAGGCGACCGCCCCTGTGACGCAGGCAGCCAGGAACTTGGTGGATCATGCCAACGAGCCACCTGCTGCTCGCAGGCTCAGGCGACAGCAGGAGCAGGCAGCTCGGCGAGGTCGGCGTGGAGTTCGATACCAGCAGATGGGGGCTCACAATGCTTGCAACATCCGCTTGCCTGATCACCTGCAGCAAGTCGGTTCAGGCGACAGTGAAAGGTCCATCTTGATTTTGGACTCTCGGGACGCTCGTCTGCAGTCCCCGTTTCAAGGATGGCTCTTGGACGAGATCCTGACCAACGCCAGTTCTAGGATCAACATCCTGAGCGACAGGAACCTGGTCAGGAGTCCTACGACTGGGTACCACATGAACATGTTCATGATGAAGACCTTGGATGGCTTCAAGATGGTGCTGGTTGCCACCATGACTTCGTACGGATCAGTGCCGTGCGGAAAGTGGGACTCAGCCACTGGCAACGTGCTCTCGCATGATGCCTTCCAGCCTTTTCGCTGGCCTTTGATGAGGGATGACTCCCCGACTTGGGTCGATGTGAAGGTGAAGATCGAAGGGCAGCTGATCGTGCACTTGGAGCTCAGGGGCTATAGGTCTGATCAGGACATGGCAATCCAGATCAACCAGGTGGCTGACTCGCTGTCCCATGTGCTCAAGAATACGGCCTTCATCCCCACGTTCGTGGTCACAGTCTTCCAAGGATGGCGAGTGGTGGCCTGCTCTTGGGAAGTTGGAGGCAGGATCTATGCCTGTTCAGAAGGTGGGGTGGTGGTAGCTCTCGACTACCCACTATGCCATGTGGAGCTGCGGTTGGTAGCTCTATCATCACCTGATGCCTTTGGTCTGGATGCTGATCGCCTTGAATTCAGATTCTTGAGTGCTGGCGATCGCCTGGATGTGGCATGCAGCTCCTGTGCAGTGCCACCCTCGTGGCTGGTGGTGAGCCGAGTCTCCGGCCCCACCCTGATCCAGAATGCTGGATGGTGCCGCAAGAAGTTCGCTCGAGTTGAGTCTCCGGACCAAACTCTGCAGCTCTCGCAGTTGGCATCTGTCCATGCTCACTGGACGGTGAACATCGAGGCTGAGGATGAGGATGATGCAGGGCCCAGGATCTCTGCGGTGGCCGTGGAAAGCAACCCAGCGAACACGCACCTGATCTGCGAGTCCCCGCTCTACAAGAAGGAGAAGGTGATCGTCCCCACGGAGGCGCTCGCCTTGCAGGCACACGATGCTAAAGAAGAGCAGGAATCGGTGGTTCAACCGCCATTGGCAGCTGGGCCTGCG